>JAFJYJ010000008.1:14187500-14551728 GCA_019022615.1 Acacia melanoxylon
TACTTCTTTCCCTATACCCGCTTTTGGGCAAGGATCGTAATGAACTATTAGATGACGGACCTATCTTAAGTGTTAGCATACACCTTCGCTACCTGAAGAGCTTGGTTCGCCTTTACATGTAGAGGAAGAACGTCGGTACAAGGAAGTGTGGATTGTAGAAACTAGGGAGTTTAGTTTGTATCTCCAAGTACCTTTGAATATTGTAAATACGTTTGAATAAGGAGATTGTACAAAGTATGACTTGTATTAGTATTAGATCGATCGATATGTATAAACTTTATGAATGAATATATGTGAATATATGTTTGGTGTGCAAATTGTTTTGTCACTTTTAATATTTATATATTCTTTCATAATTGTTTAAAGGAAAAGAATTTAAAACATGGCCAACTTGAGAGGCGCTTGGTGCACAAGAGGAAGAGGCCGAGGCCGTGGTCGAGGCCGAGGTCTGGGAAGAGGCAAGACGACCTCGGGATGAACGAAACGATGAACCGAATCAACCGGACGTGAAGAAATTGAAGAAATGCGTAGAACTCGCAAGAACAAAGAGTTCTGATTGATGCTCTTCTGGCAAGACAAAACCAACAAGACCAGGAGGCACAAAGGCAATTAGACGCACGACAACACGAGGATGAACGAGAAAATGAAGATAATAACAATGATGACGACGAAGGGTATGATGACAATGAAGATGATGAAAATTATGAAGAGCCTGAAGGGTCTGAGAGATCCCAATCACAACCTGCATGAACAAATAGAGAGAACTACGGAAAATTGGGTAAACCGGTTCCGCAAGTTGAAACCACCCGGTTTCCGAGGAAAGAGTGAGCTAGCCGAGGATTGGCTTTTGAGTCTTGAGAAGATTTTTGAAGTCATGGAGTGCCCCGGAAATCGATGGCCCAGCCTAGCAATATACCAACTTGAGGGAGATGCCTACGGGTGGTGGAAAAGTGTTTCCACAACCCCGCCCGGTCCCGTTACTTGGGAAATGTTCCTTGAACAATTCAACGAAAAGTACTTTCCTCCATCAACGCGAGGTAATTAAAGAGGAAGAATTCCCGCAGATCAAGCAAGGAGCGAAGAGTCATTTGACGACTACTTCACCCGTTTACCAACCCGTCAAGGTATTCATCATACCTAAAAGTCTACAAGAATGAGAGTGGAAGGCTAACCGACTATTAACCGGATTGAAGTACGATATAAAGGTAAGGTTAGTATCTCAAAGAATTTCCAAGAATGGCCCAAGCAAGAGAATCCCGCAGAATGACGGAGCGCAACTTAAAGGAACCGCGTAAGACTCGAGGCCGGGAAGGTAACAACGCAAATCGCGGTGGATCAAACCGCGGAGGTTCCTCGCGTAAGAGGAAAACGCCTTGGAATGACAACCGAAGCGGGAACAAGAAGCCCTACCAACAAAATAGTTTCAAACAGACGGGATCCCAGACGTGTCAGAAATGTAAGAAGTACCATCCAGGAGCCAACTGTGATGGGAAACAAGTCTGCTTCAGATGTCAGAAGCCTGGACACATTAGCCGGGATTGCCCCGAGAGGACCGCAGAGGCGAGACCTCAGAACGCTGGCCGGATCTTTGCATTGACAAACACAGAGGCCGAGAAGTCCCAACGATGGTTCAAGGTACCATCTATCTCAATGGAAATCTATTGGAAGCATTGTATGACTCGGGTGCTAGTCACTCGTTTATTTCCTATGATTGTGCGAGTCGTTTAGGATTGCATGCCCGTAGATTACCATTTGATCTTGTTGTAGCTACACCGTTGGGTGTAAAGTCTTTAGCTTCGATGCATGTATGAATTGTACCGCTAACGTGGATGGACGAGTTTCTAAAGTGGATCTCATCCGTCTACCTCTTCACGGCATTGACGTCATATTCGGGCCGAATCGGTTAACGGCCAACGGTGCGATGATCGATCGTGGCAAAAAGGAGATATCATTTGCCGGAGACAAGGTTGAAGTGAGCTCGAACTTTCTCTCCGCTACGTAAGCCGATCGGTGCGTGAAGCAAGGATGTCATGCTTTCATGGTATTCTTTCTCGTCAAAGCGAGCTAACCTTTCACTCCAGGACATCCCCGTGGGTGAATGAATTTTTTCGATGTATTTCCGAGGATCTCACCGAGTTACCTCCTATCCGAGAAGTGGAGTTAAACATTGATTTGATGCCGGTACAGGATCAATATCAAAGGCGCCAGATCGAATGGCTCCTAACGAGATGCAGGAGTTGAAGAAGCGGTTGGAAGAGCTTTTGAAGAAGGGTTCATTCGACCTAGCGTTTCACCGTGGGGAGCCCGGTAGATTTTTGTAAAGAAGAAAGATGGAAGTTTCCGACTCGCATCGACACCGCGAGCTCAACAAAGTAACCGTAAAAAACAAGTACCCACTTCCCGGATTGATGATCTTTTGGATCAATTGTCCGGTTCCATGATCTTTTCAAAAATTGACTTGCGTTCGGGATACCATCGGTTGCGAGTTAAAGATGGCGATGTTCCCAAGACGGCTTTCGGAACCAGATATGGGCATTATGAATTCCTTGTGATGCCCTTCGGATTGACAAATGCACTGCGGTATTCATGGATTACATGAACCGTATCTTCCGACAACACCTAGACCAATTTGTGGTGGTGTTCATCGACGACATTTTGATATATTCTAAGAGCAAAGAAGAGCACGAAGAACATCTCGCGAAAGGTGTTAGGCATACTCGGGAAAAACAACTTTATGCTAAGCCGAGCAAATGTGAATTTTGGCCGCCGGAAGTGAAATTTCTGGGCCATGTTATATCTAGCGGCGGAGTTGCAGTTGATCCAAGCAAGGTGGAAGCGGTTACGGGACGGAAACGGCCGAGACCGTGACGGAGATCCGTAGTTTTCTTGGTCTCGGCGGGATACTACCGCAGATTTATACGGGATTTCTCGCGTCTTGCCCTACCATTGACAAAGCTTACGAGGAAGAATCAACCCTTTGTATGGGGAGATGACCGTGAGGAGAGCTTTAAACCGAGGGAGAGGTTGACTACGACACCGGATTGATTATCCCGGATCCCGATGAGACTTATGTAGTCTACGGTGATGCCAGTGGGCAAGGATTGGGTTGTGTCCTAATGCAATTGGGCGAGTGGTGGCTTATGCCTCTCGTCACCGAAACCCCACGAGTTAAATTATCCTACACACGATCTAGAGTGGCGGCTATCGTGTTCGCTTTGAAGATATGGAGGCATTACCCGTACGGTGTAATCGTAGAAGTGTTTTGTGACCACAAGAGTCCGAAATACTTGTTCGATCAACGAGAACTCAACATGAGACAACGTCGTTGGATGGAGTTGATTAAAGACTACACCCGGAGATCAAGTACCATCCGGGTAAAGCAAACGTTGTTCGATGCTCTTAGTAGAAAGAAAGTGCAGGTATCATACATGATGATACATCTGAGCGCTAAACTTTGGAAGATTTCGAGACCCGAATCTAACCAACCAAATCTGCGCATGGGTCGCACGACGCGACCACCGGTGATGCCTATCTTGCTACACTTTTTGCGAGTCAAGGGGAGTATGACCGAGAGATGAAGTGGAGAAAGCGCAGAAGCAAGATGATTGGGCAAAAGAGATACGTGAGAAGATCACTCGAGGTGAGACCCAAGACTATGACCTATCACTTAGTGGTTTGGTCGGTATAAGCGAATCTACATACCGCCAATTGATGAATTAAAGCGGACAATAATGGATGAGGCTCATAAGAGTAAGTACACTCTACATCCAGGCATGGTCAAGATGTACCGAGTATGAAATCCGAGTTTTGGTGGCCCGGGATGAAGAAAGACGTAGCGAGAACACGTGGCCAAATGCTTGACCCGTCGGAAAGTAAAGATTGAACACCGACGACCCCTGGTCTTCTTCAAGGACTAGAGTTGCCTTAATGGAAGTGGGAGAACATAACCATGGATTTTGTGGTAGGTCTACCCAAAATCGAAACCATGATACAATTTGGGTAGTTGTTGACGGACTAACCAAGTCAAGACACTTCATTCCCATCAAGATCCACTATTCTCCGGAACGATTGGCGGGGATTTATATCAAAGAGATAGTAAGATTACATGGTGTTCCTACGAGCATTGTCTCCGTGGGATACGCGGTTCAAATCCCGTTTCGGCAATCATTACATGAAGGTATGGGGACCAAGTGAAGTTCAGTTCGGCTTATCACCCACAAAAAGACGGTCAACGAAAGGACCATACAAACGCTGGAGGATATGCTGCGAGCATGTGCCCTAGATTTCAAAGGAAGTTGGGATCAACATCTTTCGCTAGCAGAGTTTGCATATAACAACAGTTATCATGCTAGTATACAAATGGCCCCGTTCGAGGCATTGTATGGGCGGAAGTGTCAATCACCATTGTGCGGACGGATTCGTCCGAGAAGCGCATTTGGGCCGACATGCTTGAGCAGACCTCGAGCAGATCGCACCGATCAAGAAGAGACTCCTTGTCGCACACAAGAGATGAAGAGCTATGCGAGATAAGAGGAGAAGACCGTTGAAGTTTGAAGTCGGAGACCATGTGTTTCGAAGTTATCTCCGATGAGGTGTGTCGGAGAACACCGAAGAGAAAGAAGCTTAGTCCGCGTTACGTTGGACCAATTGAAGTATTAGCCGAGCGAGGACCGTTGCATATCAACTAGCGTTACCCCGAACCGAGTAATCTCCATGATGTTTTTCACGTGTCACAACCGAAGAAGTACCTACCAGATCGAGATCATGTCATAAAGTACGATGATGTTGAAGTACGGCATGGTAACACCTTTGTAGTCGAGCCGGAGCGAATTCTCGAACGCCGGAAGAAACGGCTTTGACTAAAACTATACCGATAGTGAAGGTGGTCCGGAAGGGTTTGACACCGAGCGAGGCAACTTGGGAGACCGAGAGTGACATGAAGGAGAAGTACCCGAGTTTATGGCCCGAAGTTTAGTTAGTATAGATTAAATTTCGAGGGCGAAATTTTGTGTAAGAGGGGGATAAATGTAATAATAGGATATTTATCGGAATATTATAAATAAAAGTTGGATATTTTCGATAAGTGAAATTGCAATCTCCATTCTTGGGTAATTATAGTCTATTTTCTAGGTAGAATTTCTGCAAGAAATTAGGGAGTTTAAGGGTCAAAGTGCCAAAATGACCAAAATGCCCCGCAAAGGGTAATTAACTTAGAAAATTCATGAAAAATCCTAAAAGTCAAGAAATGACCAGTTGAATTAAGAGAGTATATTATCTCTAATTACAGTAATTAAATAAATTACAAACTTGGGAAAATGAGAAAGGATGCTCATAAAGTAATAAAATGACCAAAATACCCTTGTAATTATGAAACAATGCAAGAGGCATGGAAATGCTAATGTTAATACAAGAATATGAAGGTAATGAAGCATTCTAATTAATAAAAATACCAACTATGATTAAAAGAGTAATTAAGTAATTAATAGCTAATTACTTAAGCATAAGCAAAGGAAATTTCGGTAATAATTATGTGAAGCTCTAAAATTAGTGGAAATTAGTTGAATATTAATAAAATGTATTTACTAATTAAATTGGAAAGTTTTGAGAAAAATAGTTGAGTTTAGGTATTTTTAAACCTAAATACAAGAATGGACCAATTAGGGAATTTTGTAGAATTTTTAATAAAAATTGAATTAAGTAATTAATTAATTCTTGAAAAAACATTTACAAAAAAAAAGAAGGAAGGCTGCCGAAAATTGGCCAAAGAATTTGAGGATAAGAAGCAAAATTTGATATCTTGATATTTTGCAAATTTTTGATTATTATATAATATAATTAAAAAGCATGAATAGTAATCTTATATTTAGGAAACAGATCCTATCTAGGGAACCAGGAATAGGAATTCCAAAGTCAAGGTAAAATATTGATCAGTGAGTTTTTACCTTCAAGTGACCTCTTCCTAAGTCAATTCCGAAACCCGTAGCACATTGTCCTAATAAGACGAAATAGGGAAAATCTTGCTAGTCACATTTTGGGAAAATAAGGAAATAAATTATAACTCAACATCTAGGGATGAGTTTATAATTATAAAAATACATTTGGAATCAGTGAATTATTATCTAGAGCTTGATGATTCCAGAACCGATTTCGACACCGGACGCGTACGGACACGTTTTCGAGAAACTTCAACAGACAGTTGGAACCCTGTCTAAAGTCAAAATTCAAGTTATAATAGATATTATTGATGAGAAAGAGAAGGTCTTCAAAGTTCTAAATCTAGAATTTTGAGATTTCTCCGAAATTACGCGAATCGGGTACCGATCGAGAAATACTACTGGACCGGCCATAAAGTGAGGTGAGGTGAGTCATCACTTCTTGGCCAATCCTTGGCTGCCAAACAGCCCAAAGATGTCGACCAAAGGGGTGAGGTGGAGTTTGTGACTTTTTGTTCAAGTTGCATTAATGGGTTCTTTACAATTTGGAATTCCAAACAAAGCCTTAACCAAAGTCTATAAATAGGAGGCATGCTCCTTGAGAAATCCTCACACCATTTCTTTCTTGTCTTGACCGAATTTCTTGAGAGAGAAAGTAGAGAGAAAAGCTCTGCAGAATTCTTCAACGGGTAAGTCTTTTGGCCATTAGCTTTTAAGTCTTTAGTTCGGTAGTTAGTAGAATTGTTAGTTAGATTTAGGAAGTAGGTGATAAGATTCCTATGCTTGTTTTTAGGCCTCATTGCATTGAAAAATGTGCCTAAAGAGGTAAAAACATAGTAGGGTCGAGTCGTAGAAAAGTTGGAACTTTAGCAGTTCTTTTTAAAAGTAAGGGTAGAATTTGTTAGAATAGCCTTTAAATTTCAAGTATGATTTGGGTATCATATGGGAGGGCTATTTTAGTCATTATTTTCGAAAATCATAGTTGCGTCGAAGTTTCGGCAAAATTTCGGGAAGAAAATTTGCTAGAGTAACGAAATCTTTGGTGAAATTCCGCCGATTAGGGGTAGAAGGGCAAAATGGTAATTTTTACCTAAAAAGCCGTTATAGTGTCAAATCGCTAATAAAGGTGATATTATTCTTATAGGATATCAGAATCTCGATTTCTTGCCGTTACGCCGCCCGACGAACCATTGTTTGAAGTTCACGTTCTTCCGTGAAAGTACGTCTTCAGGTAGTACCTAACGTTGCCAACGAAGGTACGGACGCGTCTTGTAACACTAATCTTGTACATCTTAAATAATTATATGTCAATGATATGTTCGTAGACCGTTATACTTACATGTTATACGGGTTATAGTTTTGGTAACACCGTTTTGTTTTCCTAGCGAGGACACGAGTAATTATCGTGGCACCGGTGAATAGTGCAGGCTGTTATTATTTACCTTATGGGGCTTTACATATTGCTTTGTGCTTATGTTTGTCGGCATAATGATCATGCATCGTTTGTATGCTTATGATATACTGTGGTATTAGCTCTAGAAATATCTGTTGTCTGTATATTGTGTTGTTTGGGTATGAGGTTAATCGTTACCCGAGATTCAATATGGTGAATTGAATCTCATTTGTAGCTTCTGTGGTCGGGAGGACCACGGTTCGGGGATCGAGGCAAGTGCCGGAATAGACGTGCGGTGCCAAGACTATTTCTATCTTATCGTTTTCGTTATTCGTCATTCCGCTATTTCATTTCTAAACCTTAGGACTATTGTAATCTATACAATATTACACAATGGTTGATGTTTTGGCTATGAACTGATCACTCTTTCATTTTCTATTGCTCTACTCTGATTGAAAAAAAAAAAAAATTTGCGTTTAAAAATGGGATGTTACAGTAATTAATCCATATGCTTTATCATCTCTTTTAATTATCAACTTAGTCACTCATTTGTATAATTTTTTTTTTAAAAATTATTGTATGGCAATTCAAAAGATATTTTATAAAATCTAATGTAGAGAATTATATTAATAAAATTGTCAAGATTTTGTCCTTATAAATAGATTTTGAAGAATAAGAAGTGAAAGTATATACCACTCCTTGGTTTCGTGAAAAGGTTAATTAATTTCAATAAGCATGAATAAAAAAATTATTGATACATGAAATTAAACGTCATCAATGTTTAGTAAAGATATAAAGATAGGGTTTAAATTTAATTTTGCTCAAAAAGTTTTTCTTGTAGGATCCAGAGTTATGAGTATTTGAAATGTTTTTGGGATCAATATGACCCCAAAAATGTTAATAAGAGATCAATATCATCCAAAACTATTAAAAATGTTAACCGTAAAAATTAATATTCTAATAATTCATATTGATTTTTTAACAATTAGGGCGATTTTGCTCATTTTTTAATAGCTTCGGATTGCTATTGATCCCCGAAAAAACTTTTAAATAAGCACTTCTCCTATGCAAAAATTTTCGGATTAAAATTTGATATTAACTATAGATATATCTTTTTATTGAAGAATTATGTTACTACTACGAGACACTACTTCATGCACAATGAAAAAATATATCTTGCCCCAAATTTTATTGTCTGATATTGTCGGGCGAGATCACACAAACACAGTACGAACTAAAAATTTATTAAGAACACACGTTATTAACATTTCTGCCCAAAAATAATTATTTTTTTAAAAAAAATTATCTGTGTTGGTGATGCCTTGCGTAGGAGCATAATCAAAAGTAAGTTGAAGCCACGCACGAAAGGACAAAGAAGAAAAAGCAAATTTTCTTTTCAAAACAATATTATTAATGAGAAAAAAAAAACAAAAACTCAAAGTTTCTCTTTTTACATACAAAAAAAAAATGTTGATTTGTTGGTTTTTCTTCTTCTTCTAATTTGCCTATATTGATGCTCTTTCAATAATAATCAAGAATAAAAGAGAATGAGAGAATAAAGGAAGATAATTGGATACTTTAGGGGTTGGCAATATTTCAGAAGTAGAAGTTTCTTGCATATATAGCTGCACAAAGGCTCTTCCAGGTTTGTGCATTACCGAAAAAGAATCCACAGGTTTCACAAAATCACAATCGAAAATAAACTAGTTCCTCCACTTCCACAATTTTCATGTAGATATTCCAAAATAAATTAAATCTGCATGATGTTCTGTTTTATGTATTGGGCATCTATCGGAATTAGGATAATGCCAAACCAAAAAATGGCCCATTCAATTTCAACTAAACCCACTATTGTCGGCCAATATCCTTTTTTTTTTTGGTCAAGAGTCGGCCAATATCCTCAAACACAACACCATGCTAAAAATTTTAGAACACACGTTATTAACGTTTCTGTCCCACAAATATCCTCTCTTTTTTTTTCTTTTCTTTTTTTTGTAAAAAAAAAAAGTATCTGTATTGGCGATTCCTTCATTATTTCCCTGTGGCGGAGCCTTATCATAAGCAAGTTGAAGTCATGTACGAAAGTCGAAAGGTCAAAGAAGAAAAGCAAATTTTTCTTTTGAAATAATGAGGAAAAAACATTTATAAACTCAAAGTTTCTCTTTTTACCTACACAAAAAACCTAAATTAATTTTTAATATTATAATTAAAAGTAACTTAATGACTCCCCCCCCCCCCCCCCCCAATTTTGTATAGGCGTGCCCGTTAACGCCTGTTAAACTCTTAATTGGTCTATCCTAAAAAATATTTTATTGAAGATATCATAGAGAACTAATGATAAGGACAATACTCCTCCGGTCCTAATTATAGGAACACTTTTGTAGTGTAAATTGCACTACAAAAATGTTCTTATAATTAAAACTGGAGGTAGTATTATATTAAAAGAAAAAGTCATGCATGGTTAAGTTAATCGAAGTAAGGGGTTAAGTTACTATAAAAAATCGAAGTTCAGAATGATGGAATAATGAATATACAAGTATTTGCCTGAAGAAGAAATTTTCACCATAAATTAATATAAATGGTACAGTGTGGCAATGAATTTTTCTTATATTATACTCCCTCCGGTCCTAATTATAGGAACACTTTTATAGTGCAATTTGTATTATAAAAGTGTTCCTATAATTGTAGGAATCTCACCAGAAACGCAGAAGTGAATCGTACTGACACGATGTAGAAAAAGTTAAAACCTTCATCGTTTTGATTACCTCGGAAAGATCTGCGAATGATCGAAAGCCTCTCCACGAATAGTCGTAGTCCGCTCTATGATCGATCTTCCAGACTATCTCTCGAGGGGGATAGGATGGTTGTGTGGGCAACAGTTCAGATAATGAACGTCTGCCTCTAGGGTTTGTTTCTGATGAAAGCCTCCTATTCTTCTTGTTTTTTTTTTTCACAAGGAGGTGAAAGTAGGTTTATATACTACTACATCCAAGACCTAACCCTAAACCACATGAGCCATAGGGATCTTGGGCTGTAGTCTCACTTAAGCCTTATTGGGCTTAAGTGACTAAAGAGCACATTAACCCAACAATCTCCCACTTGCTCTTTAAGATACAAACTCAAGTTCGTAAAACCAAGACCATGTAGCCCATAAGCCATCATTATCTGATAATATACCCCATCCCTTGTCTCGAGCTAGTCTGGGGATCTATCATTTGTCATTTATCAAGGCTCATGATAATCTACAGAAGATTATCTAATTCGGTGCTACTCCACTAAAAGCCTGAACGTGAACTCCAAGAATAATGACACTTATAACACGAATATGCATTACCCCTTTATAGAATGTCTATAATTTGATTGACCAGTTTTCTATAACCCAATCAATTATTTATTCCCTTGACTGTGATAGTTTCTCTAATGGATTACATGCACTGGCCAATGTCTTCTATATCCAAGTACCGAAACATATCAAGGGGACATTTCTTATAAATTTCATGTTGTTTATCTCATAAACACCGATAACCAAATAGTCTCAATCCCAAAATACCAAGTTATTGGCTGTCATATAGATCAAACCTCACCCATTGGTAAATCAAAGAATGAAAACTATTCGACTACCTATTTAAAATAAACTCAGGATTAAGAGCAACTACATAACTATAGTTATATGGAGATTTGATTCCTTATGACAGAAAGAACAACCTTAATCAAATCTCTCTTTGATCCATTCAATGTAAGGATTAACTCACACCAATATTTTATAATGATTCGGACAAAATCATTTCATAAAATATTGCAGCCTAAATAAAGTGTCCAACTTAATTTAATAGATGTGAACCTATTCATCAATTGTGAGAACCTATGACCATATCCTCTATGAACGTATCAATATGATCATATCTCCACAATTGATTTGGACCTTAGAGTTTGTAAATAGTGTGCGAAATAAATGAATAACACCTCATTTATAACATTCGACACTACAAAAAAAAACAGTTTTTTGCGGCGGAAAAATTCCCTCGCAAAAATGGCATTTTCCTCGCAAAATTGATTTGCGGCGGAAAACCCGCGTCGCAAAAATCGCTCTCGCAAAACGATTTTCCGTCGCAAAAATGCCTTTTTCCCTCGCAAATTCAGAAATTTGCGAGGGAAGAATTTTCCTTCGCAAAATCTGGAATTTGCGAGGGAAAATCCTTTCCTCGCAAAATCTTTGGATTTTGCGATGGAAAATATGTTCCTCGCAAATTCAGAAATTTGCGAGGGAACAAGTTTCCCTCACAAAATTCAATTTATTTTTTTTAAAAAATATAAAAATTTAGAAAAAAATATATAAAAAAAATCAAATAAAAAATCGAAAAGACTTGTATATCATAAAAATAAATTGTAACAATCATAAAAATTTACATAGCAAAAACAAAATATTACAAGTTAAAGAGAGGATAGGTCGTCTAAACAATATTTATTGACCACGATGGATCTACTATGTTTCAAGCCACATACTACTCTATTTATGCAATCACCACTCTGTAACCAATCAACCGACCATAGTAATTGTTAAGAACATGCGCCTTCATCTACATTCTCAGCTAAAATAGAGCGAGTGGTATAGCGCCTCTCTTCAAAAGATCAGCTCAGCAATACTCAAGAGTGACCAATTTTTCAGGTGTCGAAGAAAAATAGAAGCATTCATCAATGAGAACCTCAATATCTAGGGGGAAAAAGAGCAGCTATTGCTACAGCCCACGTAAGACAAGATTCGGCATTTGAAGTTACTTTTACCTTCCATCCATGCCAACAATTATGACCGTATTCTTTTGATGACCAAATACAACTATGTAACGACAGCCCTCTCTTGTAAGTGAAACTGAGCAAATGAACGCTCCGAATTGAAATATTTGGGCAATACTCCTGCAAGTGCAAAGTAAAACAAGCTTCAAATGAAAAACTGGAATCAATTAAAGTTTCTCTCTGAGAAAACTAAAACTGAGAACTCCAAACAATTAAAAACATAGAAAACAACCACTCTGCCGTAGACACAATTCCTAAAACAGCCTTCAAAAGGATTTCATTGCGAGCAATTCCTTTGATTTTATACTTGTTTATAAATTTATGAACAAACAGAATCTCTTGTATGATAGCTAGCCAATGATCACGACGAGCATGACCTTTAAACTCTGGAAATTCCATAACAACTGGTTCTGATCTACAAGAGAAACATTTTTGGAAGTTAATAGCAAGTTATTGCCACAACAATCAACAAAAAGAGGTAAAAACACAAATATATTTTGAAACAAATTGAAGTAGGCTAGAAACAATTCAACTCATTTTCAATTTGTTTTGGAGCTAACAAATTTTGGCCAAAATATATTTTTAACAAAGTGGGGATACAGAGACTAGTGTACACTACAAGAAGCCAATACAAACTAAGCAGCAAAAAATGATGGTGCTCCTTAGGCTAAAATGGAGTAGGTTAACCCAAAAACCATGTTCAGAGAATATACAGATTATTTTCTATAATGATTAACATTCAACAATTGATACCAAGAGCAATAATTAGCATTGACGAAAGAAACACTGTTCAGTTTAAGAAATTCCGGTGATGGCATACCAGACACCACAATTCTTATATTGCATAGTGCACACATAATATAGGCATAATATAAGACAAGATTCTACATGTAGTTTCAAAACTTCTCTGGCTTACCGCGATAATATTTGCAATACTTCAAGAAAAATCACACTTGTTCTTCCGGGAAAACATACATTAAATAAAGGTTGGCTGCCAACATCTGGTGTCTCCCAGGCTATCATCATGTCATATGACAAGCGGCGGAACGTTTTATCATAGAGGTGACCAGGCACTTGTGTTGACAAAGCAAGTGCCCTAAAACAACAATACTCCAAAAAGTTTCTTGCAAATCATGATGGTTGCTTTATAGAATCAGAAGCCTCTTGATTGAAGCCCTCTTGAAGCTCACTTAAAGAGATTCCAAGGGTTCTGCATTATTTGTTTTAGATTACAGTCAAAATTCCAATCATAATCACTGGACACTGAATTAAAGAAACAAATATGAGGAATAATAGATTGCCTAATCGCTTATATTTGAACTCTCCTAAAAATTTTGAAAAATTATGACTCTTTTTTTATCCGCAAAATATTATTACTCTTAACAAAGCTTCACTTAATAGCTTAGTCCTCTCTGAATCCTCCTGTATCATCTTTAATTTGTTTCCAAGTCTTCTTCAATTCTAGCATTTGGTGTTACAACAGCCATGGTTATGAGGGGAAGTTTAGTGAAAGCACATTGATACAACCCTGAAAATGCATTCACATACACCAGCGCACTCATGTCTACAAGAAGGACAGAAAATCTCCTAAAGTATTTTTCATTCAAATTTGTCCACATACTCTATCACATTTACTATTTATACTACCCTATCATTATTAAATTATTTACTAAAAATAGTTCTAATCACTAATAACCTTCTAATTGTAATACCGGATTTTAGCAATGCGGAATTTACGAGATAAGGGAAAATTATTGAATATTTTAATGAAGTAAATTTATGAGATAAAACTGTTATAGAAAATTGTTATAATTATAGAGTAAATTGTTGAAAAAGTTACGGAAAATCGATGAAAGAATGACTAAAAATGATATAATGGTGATAAAAACAGTCTAAAAGTATTATGATAAATATGCGAAAGATCATGAAAAATTATGAGAAAAATATGGAAGTGATATCCCTAAATTATGAGAATTTAATAAATTATTTCAAAGGAAATAACTTGAAGAAAAGTTTAAAAAGCATTTGAGTAATCATAAAAGTAACACGATGGGGTAAACATTTTTAATATTTTACACGGGATATAAAATGACAATATCAAGATAGAAGTTTGTAAGATAACAATATACTGTAAATTAGTAAAGATAAATATATGAAGAAACCTGATCCTAAAAAGATCACTAAACGAAGAAATTAGGTCAGTTTAAGCCCTAACGATGGCAGGGGTAAAACAGGAATTTTTGGTAAAAAATATTATATTTTTAAAAAATGGAAAAATTATAGAAAAATAAATAAATCTGAATTTTTAAAAGAGGGGGTCGAAATTATGGTTATTTTTAATTAAAAAGAATTGTTTAAATAATTAAAATGGTAATTAGAATAAAATAATAATATAATGCGGTGAGTCAAATTTTTATAGGCGGAGGAGGGAAAAGTTAGAAATAAATTCTACAGGTAAACCAGAGGTAAAAGTCTTTTCAGACTGATCAAATTAAGAACAAGTGAATTTTTACCCGAAGAAAGAATTTACCAGACGTCGATTCCGAATTGAAAACCCTAATTCCTAATAAGACGGAAAGCTGATCAGATAAAGTAGAGCCAGATAGGCAAAGTGAGAACCTATAGAAACAATTGCGTGTTTTCAAACACGGGATTAAGTTAGGCAACCACTGGACGTTTTACGATTCAGCGAATTATTGTCCAGAAGTTGGTTCTATCGTAAGCGATTTCCGTAACCGGACGCGTTTGTCCGAATATCTTCCGACGCACCGGAGAATACCTGGATATGATCAAAAAGAGGATCAAAATAGATAATATGAAAGAGGATGAAAAGATCTTCAAAGTTACATGCCCAGATTTTTGAGTTTCAGCGAAATCGCGCGAAACGGGCACCGATCGGGTAGCTTTATCGGACCGGAGGCCATAAAGCAAGATGAAAAATCAATCTTTGACTTTTGGGGGACCAAGAGGTCGGCCAAGACCTTGAATGGTCAAGATTGCATCTTACAAAACCCTAGATCCAACGGCCGAATCATTTCGAAGACTTTTTGTTAATACCCACCTTGTCCCTCCTTTTTTCTATAAATAGCACCCTTCCCTTCTTCATTCTTCACACCTTTTCTTCTCTCTACCTTGGCCGAAACTTAGAGTGAGAAGCTCTGCAAAAGTTTTGCCTTAGCTCCGAGTAAGTTCTTCTGTCCTTAGTTTTTAGTTTCCGTAGTTCTTTCGGTAGTTATAGTAGAACTGTTGTTTTGATCTAGGAAGTTTCGAGAATTTGTTCCTATGCTTGTTTTTATGCCTCATTGCATTGAAATATGCCGACGAGGTAAAAACATAGTGGGGATAATTTTGAAATGGAATACGGTCAAAGTAACGAAGTTACGCGAAATTCCGCCAAATTAGGGGTAGAAGGGCAAAATGGTAATTTTTACCTAAAATGCCGTTATGATGTCAAATCACTAATGAAAGTGATATTACTCGATAGGGCATCGAAACTCGATTTGCTGCCGTTACTGTTGCCCGACGTGCCGGCGGTGAACATTTCACGTTTTTCCGTAAAAAGTACGTTTTCCGCGGAAGTACCTAACGTCGTCAACGAAGGTACGGACGCGTCTTGTAACACTAATCTTGTCTTGCTTAAATGCATATATATGTGATAGATACGTTCGTAGACCGATATACGAACAGGTTTTACACGGGTTATAGTCATGATAACGCCGTATGTTTTTCTAGCGCGAGAACACGAGTGGTATCGTGGCACCGGTGAATAGTGCAAGCTGTTATTGTTGTTTTACATTGTGGGGCTTTACATACTGCGTAATGCTTATGTTTTGTCGGCATAATGATCATGCATCCGCTGTATGCTTATGTAGTGATATCTTGTTGTATTGTCTAGAATATCGTTATCGATATCTTTTGTATTGTTTGGGTTTGAGATTAACGTTACCCGAGATTCAATGCGGTGAATTGAATCTCGGCTATAGCATCGAGGATCCGGAGGAATACGGATCGAAGATCGAGGCAAGCATCGTAGACGTGCAGCCGAGACTTATCTATCTTTACCGCTTTCGTTATTCACTTTCAAACTCTAGGATTAATGTAATCATTACAATGTTACACTGTGGTTGATGTTTGTTATGAATCAGTTACTCACTCGCTCCAATGCTCTACTCTGACTACTCTGCTTAAAATATTTGGAAACGTTTTAAAAAAAAAAATTCCGCCGTTTTCAAATGGGATGTTACACTAATCCCTCGATAGGTATCAACAAGATAGGATGCCCAAAAGTGCACTTACTTGGAGCATGTACGAACAACTATGTTAGCAACTGGAGAGAGCTCCATAATCCAATTCCTCCCAGCAGAGGGTGAATCCCTTATCTCCTCGAATTCTTCATCAAAATAAGTCCTCCCAGCAGAGAGTGAATCCCTTATCTCCTTGAGTTTTTCCCATAAAATTCAAAGACAATGACCAAACTAACAGAGTTCTCTGCTAGGATAGGCCAGAATGAACATTTCCCCAATAGAACAAGAATAAACTAAGAATCACACATTTTCTTGGTGAAATGAATGAAAGTAACTGACAAAGATAGAAACTTTTTCAGTTACGGGCATTTTACACGAGATAGCAAGGCTTCATTGGGCAATCGATATAAGTTGCTCCCTTAAATCCCGCCTCATGTCCTGGCTTCTTGCATCCCTAAAACATCATTAACAATAAAAACCCCAAAATCGAACACAACCACCTCAAAAGAATGATATGATTCACAAATAATGACAGGGAAAGAAAGGAAAGCAAAGAAGAAAATACAACAAAACACTAACTTTACAAACTTTCTTGAGACTAATACTGATGGGTGCTTTCCCTTTCCCCTTTGCGTCAAAACCCAATTTAACTTCATCGACGTGAAAGAGTGATTTAGGGATTTTATCGATGACGACGTGAAATAGGTTCTGAAATCCGCAGTCGCTTCGCGTTCAGCGTCCATCGTCGCCGTCGCCTTCCCCGTCCGCCGTCGACTTTACCATGACAAAGCCGAGCACCCGAAGCTACGATGAATCTGAGCCAGGTCGCGGATGGAGGTGAGGAAATGAGCTGACAATGAAAAACCCAAAATGATGTTAAAAGGAAACCTATTTTTGGGTTCTTTTGCGAGGGAACAAAGTTTTCCCTCGCAAAATCTAACAATTTTGTGAGGGAAGATAGGTTTCCCTCGCAAAACTACCCAATTCAGGAATTTTTGCAAGGGATTTTGATTTCCCTCGCAAAATTGCTTTCTCAATTTTGCGAGGGAAAGTATATTTCCCTCGCAAAATCCAACAATTCAGGAATTTTTGCGAGGGATTTTGTTTTCCCTCGCAAAATTGTTTTATTTTGCGAGGGAATTTTGTTTTCCCTCGCAAAATTCCTTTTTTTGCGAGGGAATTTTTTTCCCTCGCAAAATTCCTTTATTTGCGAGGGAATTTTTTTCCGTCGCAAATTCTGTATTTTCTAGTAGTGAGAAAAAAAATGCAATGTCATAATGTCTTGCTCAAAAATCACAAAATAACAAAGTGAAATAACAACTACCTAAAGGTATAGCAAACGGAATCCTCCTAAGACCCATAGATGTAACATGCCTCTCGAACACACGTTCGAGCAAACTCTTAGTAAAAGGGTCGGCCAAGGTTCTCGTCGATGCTATCTTTGCTACCATTGTATGTCCTCTTTTAATTATGTCTCGGATCAAGTGGTACTTCCTCTCTATGTGTTTTTGTCTCTTGTGACACCTTGGTTCTTTGATCGTATCGCCCCCACCTTGTTGTCACGGTAAAGTGTGATAGGACAATTAACACTGGTATCACCCGAAGGTCCGTTAGGAACTTCTTTAACCATGCGCAGCTTCCTTTGCGGCCTCGGAAGCGCCTACGTACTCGGCCTCCGTGGCGAGTCAGCCACACATGATTGTTTTACACTTCTCCAACAAATGGCACCGCCATTAAGGGTGTACACCTCTCCCGAGGTGGACTTACCTGAGTCAATATCTCCTTAGAAATATGAGTCCGTATAACCAATGGTTTCAAGACTCCCACTAGAATAGACCAACATATAATCTCTCGTTCTCCGTAGGTACTTGAGTATATGTTTAACCACTACCCAGTGTTCCTCTCCAGGATTAGATTGGTACCGACTTACCACTCCCACTGCATAGCAGATATCTGGTCTGGTACAAAGCATAGCATACATGAGACTACCTACTGCTAAAGCATAAGGTATCCTACTCATGCGTTCTCTCTGCTCAGGAGTTTTAGGAGATTGCTCCTTAGAGAGATTAATCCCATGCCTGAAGGGTATAATTCCCCTCTTGGAATTCTCCATGCTAAACCTGGCAAGTATTTTGTCGATGTATTTAGCCTGGGATAATGCCAAAACCCTATTCTTCCGGTCTTGCAAGAGTTTAATACCAAGAATATAATTGGCTTCCCCTGTGTCCTTCATATCAAAATGCTTGCTCGGCCCAGGTCTTTATGCCTAACAATACCTCTGTATCATTTCCGATAAGGAGTATATCATCCACATAAAGTACCAGAAAAGATACTGCATTACCTTGGATCCTTTTATACACACACGGCTCATCAGGACTTTTTTCAAAACCATAAGACTTATTGGCTTGATCAAAACTGATGTTCCATGATCTGGACGCTTGCTTAAGTCCATAAATGGACCTTTGCAACTTGCATACCATCTGTTCTTGCCCTTTGGCTATAAACCCTTTTGGTTGCTGTATATAGATTTTATCTTCCAAATTTCCATTTAGAAAAGCAATTTTGACATCCATTTGCCAAATCTCATAATCAAGATTTTCAATGACTAAGAGAATCCGGATGGACTTAAGCATGGCAACCGGCGAAAAGGTTTCTTCATAATCCACACCTTCTATTTGAGAGTACCCTTTCACCACCAATCTAGCTTTGAAGGTTTCAACCTTCCCGTCCGATCCCCTCTTTCTCTTGTAAATCCACTTACACCCAATGGGTCTTACCCCCCGGGGAGCATCTACAAGAGACCAAACTGAGTTGGAATACATAGAATCCATTTCACGATTCATAGCCTCAAGCCATTCCTAAGCATCAACATCTCCTAGTGCCTTGTCATAACTCGTGGGATCATCATCTTCATCAATGATGACATCCTGATATGACTCACCCAACAAGAGAAATCTTGCAGGTTTACGAATCAATCTCCCACTACGACTTTGTCACACTTGATGTTGTGCATCTACAGGGGGTCCATATTTTGTGGGTTAACAATTTCTAGATGAGGACCCTCATTAAGTGGATTAACCAATTCATGATTTTGTTCTTCCAAAAGTTCATCATTATGTTGAACTTTATCATCATGCTGAACTTCTGGTTTTGTCTCTGGTTCCTGTGTATGTTCAGGTATATTTTCCCCTCTTTGAACAACCACAGGAATACAAGCTGGAACCGCCTGAGGTTGTGGTGAAACTTGATCTGAGACTAGCTCATCAAGAATAACCATACTCCTTGGCTTATAATTTGCCATATAGTCTTCCTCTAAGAAAGTCGCGTGAGTGCTCACTATGACCTTCTTTTCTTTTGGACTATAAAACAACCAACCTCTGGTTCCTTTAGGATAGCCTATAAACATGCATACTCCAAAGACGCGAGTCCATCTTATCCGGTTTTTGTTGCAAGACATGTGCGGAGCACCCCAAATCCGAATATGATTCATGGTAGGCTTACACCCTTTCCACAATTCTATTGGTGTCTTTGAAACCGACTTGGACGGAGCTAAGTTCAATAGATACATAGCAGTTTCTAAGGCATATCCCCAGAATGAATCAGAAAGAGATGAATAAGCGAGCATAGATCTTGTCATTTCTAAAAGGGTTCTATTTCTCCTTTCAGCAACTCCATTCTGCTGGGGTGTCCTTGGAGAAGATAATTGTGAAACTATCCCCTCTTTGGTTAGGTAAGACCTGAACTCTCCAGATAGGTATTCACCCCCTCGATCAAATCGAAGAGTCTTAATTTGAACACCAAGATGTTTTTTTGCCTCAGCCTTGAACTCTTGGAATTTTCCAAAAGCTTCAGACTTGTGACGCATCAAGTACACATGTCCAAATCTAGAGTAATCATCAAGTAAATGTGATGAAATATCGATAATCGCCTCGGCTTGGACATTTATTGGTCCACATACATCGGTATGTACCAATTCCACTGAAGTGTGACACATTTTCCCTTGGCCTTGAAGGATCTCTTGGTCATTTTACCCTCTAAACAAGATTCACATACTGGTATCGGTTCAAAGTTCAGGGATTTTAAAATCCCACTTTTGACCAAACCTTGTATCCTTTTAGAGTTAATATGACCCAATCTCAAATGCCAAAGATAAGTTTCATTGGAAACTTTTATTTTCTTTGATGAATAATATGTTCAACATCTCTTAATTCAACATGATTAACTTCACAGGGAACAAGATTAAGGAAATAAAGACCATTAAACATTACACCAGAACAATAAAAGAAGATGAACTTCTTATTGAAACTGAGGAATTAAACTGAACTGTCAAACCATGTTTAACCAAACAACTAACAGAAATTAAATTCCTCTTAAAATCTGGAATAAATAAACAGTCTTCTAAAACCAAAGTTCTGCAATTATCAAAAGATAAAATAACTTGTCCCACTGCTAGTGCAGACACAAGCTCCCCATTTCCAAGCTTCAAAACTCTTTGTACTTCATTTACGGGCAAGCTATGTTTGAACCCTCGCAAAGAGTAACAAACATGGTTAGTGGCTCCTGAATCAATGATCCATTTATCATTGTAATTCTCCACTAAACAAGCCTCAATCACATGTAAATTACCCATACCTGGTTGATTCATGCGTTGGCAATTTTTCTTCCAATGCCCCTTTTGTCCGCACTTGAAGCACTTGCCTTTTGGCTGCTTCATTGTAACTGTTTTGGCAATTGGAGTACCTGATTTCTTCTTTTTCTTGTTCTTTCCCTTGGGTTTCCCCTTAGGTTTCACAGAACTTTCACCAGCAAAAAATGCACTGCCTATTAGTATAAAGGTGTCCTAGAGACAATCTGTTGAACACCTTGTACTGTTTGATATTTCATGATTAATATATTTGAGCATAATTTATCTTTATCATATTTATGTCTTGCCTATATTTTATGGTTAATATGAGTTTAAAGATAAAGGCCCAAGGAATAGAATAGGTTTTTACTCGATAATCTATTATAGGGATCATGATCATGAGGAATCGAGGACACTACATGTCTATTGCCTGAAACTTGTTCCTAGTCTTGAATCACCAAGAAAGGGTATTGGTGATCTCAATAAGACTAGTACGACATCATCTACTTGTATAGTGATACAAGGTAGGGACCTCATGGAATGCAAAGCATGTCGATGCCTTAGCGATGTCGTGGGTGGATCTGTTAGAGAACGATAGACTGAACCGACCATTGAGAGACTCCACAAGGATTCATTGTAGAGAGTATCATTGGATTTGTAATGTCTCTCATCGTTTGGTAGTCTTGATCATCTTAGACTTGAGGATGTCATCGAACACTATGTCCTAAAGTTATACTTTATTTGTACAACTCTATCTTCCCGAAATATGGGGAGAACGGTGTACTCTTGGGTGTAACTTGAATACATGAGTATAGATGGACATCTTTGAAAGGACTTCTGAGTCCCCTACAAGGGATTAGTTGTTCACAAGACCGGTAGGGCTTGGATGACTTCTAGTTGACTCGGGAATCTATGCATAGTAAGTGATCATGAAGAGTCATGATCCGTCTTAGAGTCAATAGAAGAATATTCCTAGTTCTGTGTAAAAGCTACATTTAGTCAATCTAGAGAGGTGATACTCTATCCTTGCTCTCGACTAAATATGAACAACGTTGTAAGGGATGATATATGCATGATATCCAAATTAGAAAGGTAGATCACTTGATCAACTTAATTAGTTCGGGGGCAGAGCATTGCTAGTGTCTTATGTAGTCATTAGATAAATTGACCTATTAAAGGAGTTTAATTGGTTCAATTTTATCTATGTCAGTAACTAATTGGGCCTAATGGGTCACACACTAAGATTATTCTTGATTGCATAATTTAGCAAGTTTGGACCAATAATTGTTATTGGATTTTATCAAGACTATTGATGTAATTGGGTTAGAACTTCAAGCCCAATTATAAAGAGGATAAGAGATTAAGGATAATTTATGAAATTATCCAAGACTGTATCCAATCAGGATTGGATAAGTGAGAAATTTGGAATGAGTGCATTTTTGGACCCATGAATAGTATTTACTATTGAAATATTAATATAATATAATATTATTATTATTTATTATATTATTAAAATATTATAAAAATGAAAGAGGGCGGCTGTGCGTCCGTTGGTACGTTTTTTTGTGTTTTTTTAATGTTGGGAAAATTACCTCTAATGACTTAAAGTGAAATAATTACACCTAAGGACCCATTTTCCAACTACTATAAATAGCACTCATTTCATTCATTTCAAATATACCAATCTTCTCTCTTCTCTCTTCCTCTTAAGGAAGTTCTCTTATAAGGCTCTAGTAGTCTTTATAGTATTGAGGTAAGAGATCCAAACACTTGAGCTCTCAACCTTGTTACTGCCTAGCAAGCATCCAAGGTGTCGGGGATTCAAGGAGAAGGAGTTCTCATTTGCAATCAGGAGATAATCGTGTGGATCAACGTTAGAGGACATCATACTCTTTGACGTCTTCAAGTGATCACAGGTATTCCTAAAACCCTGTATGTGAGATCCTAAACATGTATTGTAAAGAGTTACGATACATGGTTCTTGGTTCATGAGAATAGTATTTCCACATAGCGCAGTAAATATTATTTCGTATCGAGTCAAGATTTTTCGAGTATGCTCGTGGTCATGCGACTTAGTACGATCTGTCACATCAGAAAAGAATTAATCTCGGACAGTAAATATTATTTACATGCGCAGTAAAAATCATTTACCGATGCAGTAAAAATTATTTACCTTCACGGTAAATATTATTTACTGGTACGGTAAAAATTATTTACCATCACGGTAAAAATATTTTTACTGGTACTACTCATATAAATAGTAATTACTATTCACATGAATAGTAAATGTACAATGTGGGTTCCGCAAATACAGAAAAATTTTGTTTTTCAACCTCGTGAACATATTGCTTGAGTGTCAAGCGAGAACAATTTTAACCTTCACTGCCCTGCTTGACTAGAGACTATTCAGCACTCTCAAGCTCGTGCATCAGTTGAATGAGGTCAAGATTCATCTTATTCATATTATAATTCATCTTGAATTGATTGAAGTATTCAGGCAGTGATTGCAAGAGAAGGTCGAATTTTACTTCTTGTTCAAATTTGACACCATGGTCTTGACCTTCTTGAAGTTTGCTATCATTGTTAGACAATGATCCCGACACTTCCTTCGACATAACTGTCTTGGTGATCGAATTCAACGCATTTTGCCTAGCAGAGCGCTGCTAGACGTAGCAAACATGCCATCAAGAGTCCGGAGCATTGTTGCTCCTCTCTCAATCATGCTCACTTGCTCGAAGGTGATTGGCGAGATCGGCTAAAATATAGCAAACGAACCGCCACATTCGCCTTCTCCCATCTTTCCTTCTCCCGTTGAAATTGAGTCTGTATTGCCTCAGATGCATCTGCAGCAGGCTGGCTGGCATAGGGGTAGTTAGAACAAAGTTGAGCTTTTCAAATTGAAGAACAATATCCAAATTAGTTTTCCATTGTTTGTAGTTTGTACCATCCATAGGTTTTTGGCTCAAGATTGTAGCTAAAGGATTGAATAAAGACATTTTTTCTGAAAATAAGGAAAAACACACTAATTACAAACTATAATTAACAACAAACAGAAATAGCGTTAGTAGATTCTAATAACTACTATTCGTTTATTGTTTAACAATCGATTAGTTATCTTTACAAGGCTTACGATGGGCAAGATACTTGTAAAACTAATCTTGTCATTTTGGGCCTTCGGTTCCATTGCGAGCCTCGATGAGAGGGTTAACAATTTTACCAAAGTTGAATGTATGTAACCATTGTTTACTTTCAAAATTATCTTTAGTGTCTAAGTGTTGTCGACGATGGGCCGTACAAACTTTACTAAAATTTTGAAAATATTAGGGTTTAATCTAGCGAAATCCGATTATCCTTATCCAATGGGGCTTCAGCGATAACCATTTCACTAATAAACCCACAATTGGGGCCCATAGGTTTTAAAATTAAATGCTTAATTAAAACCTTCACCCATTCAATATTTTAAATTTAGAATTTTCAATTTCCAAGAATTGTTCAATTTAGAGTATTCTTTGTGCGAGATCAACATCTTTAATTGAAATCATTAGGTATCTAAAATCCAGTTATGATTGGCGAGTTTGCTTCACATGACCATTTTAAATAACCCACAAATCACTCTCAAAAATACAATTCTCTTAGGAAATTTCCGGATTATTTGTCTAGATTTTAATTCCACAATTAATTAATCCAATTATTATTCTAGATTTTAATTTAAAATCATAATAATTTGTAATTAGTTTAGTGGATAACCTAAATAATCTCGCATAATAACTATCATACTTGTCGATTCAAGACATAATAGCTACTATGCAGTTATGACATGTGATTATGCAACAATATGGCATCTTCCTATTCTATATGGAATGTTATTACAAACATCATGTTAATCGCACATATAATTCATTTAATTCAATAAAAGCATTAAATAATTAAACAAATAACTTTAATCCTTGGCTTTCCTATTTAAAAAATAAAAATAAAAATTACAACTTTGGAATTCCTCTTTCGTCCAGCCCATAGTATCTGTCTCAAGCCCCTTTAGGGTATTCATGGGCCCAAAAGCCCAAAGACCCACTCCTTGGTGAGAAAACCTTGGGATGCAATAGAGGAACCCTAGCCGTCAAGTCTGCCACGTCGTCAGCCGAAGTCATCTCAGCACGAAACTCCATGGGAAAGACCGCCATGGGGAGATGAGAACACGGCCGCCAGAACCACCCAAAAAGGGTGGCCCATGCGCCCTCACGCGCGGCTCCACTGCCAGAGCGTGAAGGCCACTCGCAAACGCTCGTGGCAGTGCGTGGTGGCTCTCCTGGCCTCGGTCCACCCACCATGTTGCTCGTCTTTCCGTCCTCTTTCAAACCACATATGGATCGTCCATTTCTGAGGTCCACGAAAAGTATCGACGGTGTTGAGTGTTCATTTTCTTCGCGGTTTCTCGATCTCGAACTTTTACGAAATTTGAAAAATACATAGAGATTGCGAAAAAACATAAAATCATTGCAAGGAGGAAACATAATCATATGGGATTAGCCTCCTTGTTACAAATCAAGAAATACACGAGAAAATCTAACCATGGATTAAAGTGATTAACCGATTAAAATTAAAACTAATATCAAATATGAATTATAAACGAATAATTCTCATGAAATAAATAACATATATAGAAAGAGATGCCATATTTTTCATTTTTTTTGAAAAAAATGAAATTAATCACATGAAAAAATCAAAACTGATTCTTTTCCTCATCGCAATTCGGCTCTGATACCAATTGTAGGAATCTCACCAGAAACGCGGAAGCGAATCGTACCGACACGATGTAGGAAAAGTTAAAACCTTCATCGTTTTGATTACTTGGAAAGTTGCAGCGATCTGAAAGCCTCTCCACGAACAGTCGTAGTTCGCTCTATGATCGATCTTCCAGACTATCTCTCGAGGGGGATAGGATGGTTGTGTGGGCAACCGTTCAGATGATGAACGTCTGCCTCTAGGGTTTGTTTCTGATGAAAGCCTCTTATTCTTCTTGTTTTTTTCACAAGGAGGTGAAAGTGGGTTTATATACTACTACATCCAAGACCTAACACTAAACCACATGGGCCATAGGGATCTTGGGCTGTAGTCTCACTTAAGCCTTATTGGGCTTAAGTGACTAAAGAGCACATTAACCCAACAATAATTAGGACCGGAGCTAGTATAAACTTTTCTCAGATTTTGTTGCCCAAAATGTGCAAAAGCCAAAGAACAAGTGCGCGCAAGTTTAATTAGTCTTCGTTGGAGTAATAAATATATGCATTCTAAAGAAAGAGATATGAAAAATGAGACATCATATATAGTTAAAGAGAATTCTTATCCGGAGACATACATACATTTAGTATTCGACGGTGCTTCCAGCAGAATTGTATCCAAGAATAATAAAAGTATACGAGCCAAATGGATTAACTCTTTTTTTTTTTTTAAAAAAAAAAGATAATTAAAATTCTTATCCTAAATTCTTAATTTTTGGACCCCCAGAAAGAATATATTAGAAGTGTTACATGTATAGATGGACCCCGAGAGAGAGAGGGAGAGGGTACGAAAAACGAGAGAAATCTTTCTTTATTTGTTTTTTTTAAGAAAAGGAAAAATGATATTAATAATAATTAAAATAGTTCACATTGTAGCCATAGAAGAAGAGTAGGGAGAAAGTTATTTACAAGATTATAAAACAGGGAGGGCCTACTTATATATGTATCCTTAGGGTAACTTATATGTTAATCATTATGGTTAAACACATATATAGAGAGACAAGGGCGGACCCAGAAAAAATACATAAGGGGGGCACCAGTGGTGGGGGAATTCGCTGCCCCCGAAATTTTTTTTTTAAGGAAAATTTTAAATGCTTTTTAAAAAAATAAGAATATAAACAAGAAAAGAAAAGAATATTACAAAAATATTCATGAAATTCAAGTGAATACTAATGATATAATAAGAGAGGTGATTATTTTACAAACCTGTCATTTAGAAAAGCAAGGTTAAGTGTGGTTAAAAATGCAGCTACATAAATTACAATAAAGGGTGGACACTCAATAAGTTTAAGTACATATATTTTAATAACAAAAGTATATTACACTAAAAATAATTACAATGTCATCCTTCTAGGTCTTATTTTTTGGAATTCCATCATAATTGTCTTATTATCAATACTATCAAATACATCCTTTTCAATATAAGGTATTAAACAATCATTCATCATCCATCCGATTACGAAGTGCAGTCTTGATATATTAAGGGTGAACACTTAATTTAAAGGTGGGCAATCATTCAAACATGTATTTTTTTTATATAAAAAAACTCCAAATTCAAGGGGGGCACTTGCCCCCCTTGTGTAACACATTAAGAGTGAGTTAATATGATTTTATAAGTTGGAGATGCAAAATCAATAAAATCAACACACACACACACATACACACACATTATTATCTTCCAAAAGAGAGTAGTATTAAAGTCTCAATCCATACAAAGGTTTAAAAGAACCCTAGAAGAGATACTTAGATACTCATGTTTAAATGTTCAAAAAAACTAAGCCAAACTACAAAATACATGATAAACTAAGTAAAGAAGGGAAGAAAAGTAGAAAAACCAAGGTAAAACTCACAAAATCTCTTTTAAGATGATCTCCCGAGCCTCCAAACTCTTTAAGAACTCTCTCCAAAGCTCTTCCTTTTCGTGCTCCAAGGTTCCTAAGTGAAGAGAACATGTTTTTGGCACTTTTCCTAGTTTAAATAGTGTTTTATAGCTTCTGAAATAAAAAAGCATAGCTGTACTTTTTCAAGACTTGCTACAACAAGTTTGTCAACATTCCACTGACCCGGTTACACGTAGAGTCAATTTTTCCTTAGATTCTTGACTTGCTACGGCAACTTTGTCAACTGGCCACGGCCAGTTACACAAAGAGCAATCAAGGATTACTTGCCATGGCAAGTTTGTCAATTTGTTGAGGCCAGTTACACAGAGTGCAACTTATTGAGATTGTTTACTTGACACGGCCAGTTGGTCAACTTGCTGAGGCCATTACATAGAGACAAACTTCTTATGATTCTCCTACTTGAATCAGCATGTTCACAACTTGTTAAGGCAAGTTGTACAAGTTCCTTCTTTTAACTTTTTAATGCTTCACTTTCTCGTGTTCTTTCCTTGCTTTGTAGTTCTTAGGGGTTTCAAAGTCCTGTCTCTATCCTCCTACAAAAGATAGTGGTTTTATAAATTCCTAATTGAATCACAAACTATATAGGATATAACAATAATTTCTTTGATTTTTATTACTTGATACTTTGATATGTACATTTTCTTCTATACACTTCCTCCTATGCACATTTTGAATCCTAAAATAGGTATAAAAAAAAAAGAAAAAAAAAAAGGAGAGATATCAATTTCTAAGAGGTAATATGGATTAGATTCCAGCCCCGTTTCTCATAATTTAGAAATGGCGGGTCACTCAGGTAATAAAAAACTAAAAGGAATGCATGGCTGGTCACCCACATCATGATATTTTTCTTATTTTATTTTAGATATTGACTTATTGAGCCACTAATAAAACACTATATGTGTGAAAAGTTAACCACGTCTCTTCCTTTAAGTTACGTTGTTTATTGAATATGTAAAAACTTGTATTCAGCATGTCATTTAAATTTGGTTGAAAAAAACTTTATCAAATATAAAATTTAGTTAAGAAAATGAAACATAGCATGACACATAAATAGCTATTAATAAAGAACAAGGCTCCGTAAATCTACACTAATTTATGATAATCATGCATACTTATAAAATGAGAATCCTCCAGTTTTAAATATAGAACCTAGTTTGAGAGTAAATTTTGCTCTTAAATGTAAGATCTATATATTTTAATTTTATCTATCTTGTTCTTCATTCTTTCTAAATTAATTTTCCTAAACTTTTAAACTAATAAATAATCAAATATTTCACATAAATATTTCGGAGAGATTATGTCATATATGTTATAATTAATTAATTTATATTTTTTTTAATTTACTCAAATTAAATAATAGGTCTTATATTTGGGATTAAAGAGTAGTAGTTTTTACACACACAAAATTCTTTTAATTACCATAAATTAAAAATTTATATTAAGCCATGACACGCTATCAATATTCATAAAAGAGTTGTGATATATATTACTAAGAGACATTACTTCATGCCAAAGATATATTTGGTTTAGTGGCACAAGATTTATCATACGTAACCAATATATTTGTGGCTATGTCCTTTAAAGAAAAACAAGGTTTTTGTAGTATTATATGCTTCGACTTTAGGGTTTGGATGTGAGGGAACAGTGTACGATGTGTGTGGGTTTTTTAAGGAAAAGTTGAAAGTTGATATATTGGGTCTATTTGGGTTAGTGGTGGGAGCGGTGATTTATTTTCTGTCTAACTTTTTTAGAAGCCCCGTAGGAAAAAAGTCAGGTTGTAAATATGATTTGTGTTTGGATTGAGGATGGTAGAAGTAGTGGGTGTTAGTTATGCATAGTTTTGATGATGTCTTATATTGATGCCATTATCTAGAGCAAAAAGTTTATATCATATACATTGACTACCTACTTTGTTTATTATAGGTTAGTCCAAATTAAATTATAGAGAATGATCAAGAATGAAGTTTGAAGAAAGGAAGAACTTGTTTAAAGAAAGAAGAAAATCATTATACAAGCTCTTAGATTGATTCTAGAAGTCTCCACGATGGTATAGAAGTTGGAAGCGGGTCAATTCGGAGTTAAAATGAGTTAAAACGGGTCACAAGTTCGTTCTCGAATCAATTCTCGAGAATGCAATCCATTCCGAAGCCATTCTCGAGAATGGTATTGATTCTGTGAAAATTACAAGCAATTCTCGAGTATGGAAAATCAATTCTCGAGAATGATTCTCGAGAATGCCATTATGATTCTCGAGAATGATCGTGCTTCAAAGATACTCTGTTCTGCTCTGTTTTTGGCGACCTCTGGTAATTCGATGATATCTTACAAACAAGGAATCGGATTAACGTGAAACCAGTGGCATATGAAACTAGACATCCAACACGTACTTTTGACAAAGTTTCAAGTCTAAAGGAGTCCATATGAGAGAGATAGGATTTTCACAAGTCGGAACACAAATCACCGTCACAGTCCTGAACAACCTTCGGTAAGTTGAGTGTATCTCCCAAACAAAAAATCGGATTGCGCTGAAATCGGTTCCATTGGAAACTAGACTCAAATACCTTTCTAGAAACATCAATAACCCAGAAAACAAAGATCAATTAAAGGAGTTATGATGTTTTTAAGTTGGTAGTATGTTCTGGATGCTGCAGAAGTATTGATTAAGAAGAGCCTACATTCATCCTATGATAACCAACGAAATACAACAAGTTAGGGACTGATTACTCTTGCAATGGAAAGAAAGCTTGAAGAGATTTATGAGCATGAGAGCTTTGACAAATTTGCTATCTCTTCGATTCCCGATGTGCGAGATATCAATTCTTGAGAATTGTCTCAAGGATTCTCCGAATGGTTGCTAAACCGTGTTCAAGAGATCGTTGAATTTCCATCGCAGCAAAGTAATTCTCGAGAATGATTATTAGACTCTCGAGAATGGTTCTCGAGAATGCACCAGCAGCTCTCGAGAATGATCGAGACAGAACCACACTGACATAGTCTCTGATGTGATTCTCGAGAATGCATAAGCAATTCTCGAGAATGGTTCTCAAGAATCGGAAGAATTCTCGAGAATGGTCGAATACTTCATCACGAGATAATGGTTTCGAGGTGATTCTCAAGAATTGAGAATCAATTCTCGAGAATGGTTCTCGAGAATCATTTGGTGATTCTCGAGAATGATCGAAAGAGTGTTGAAGTGCAGCTTGATTTTATGAGTGATTCTCGAGAATTAACACAGCAATTCTCGAGAATGCATATCGCATTTGAAGCCTTCGTTCTGCATAAATTGTAAATCATTGATTATGGCTTGGGTACTTCATATTACTGATCTATACTTCTCCTAACCAAGTTTAATCAGTTTGATAATGAGTTTCATTCAATATATCCCTTTCAGCGAAGAACATGGGATACTCGAGTATTTGACAGAATGAAGTGATGATATGCTCTTCTTTGCAACAATACTCAAGTATTGATTTTGGCTACTCGAGTATTGACAAGGATCAAGCTTCTGTCAGGTGCTTCTGCAAAGGCTACTCGAGTACACAGAATGAGATTCTCGAGTATGACATATCAGCTGCAGAAAATCATCTCTGCAACATTGATCGAATGGATTGATTATTCAATTAATCTTTCTTCTACATCATTCAATATTATCCATGAAATTACTAATCATCATTTTGAGTGATTTTCATATGTTTAACCAACGTTTGAATTTTGATGAGTGTCAAGCACCAAGAGAGACGCAGAACAGAGACAAAGCGCTGAACCCAATTAAGGCTAGCCCATAACAGCAAAAGCACGGAATCAATATTTTAAGCTATCCTTTGACCGAGAACACGTGAATGACAACTGTAAAGAGACCCAACCGAGCGGACACTCGATCGTGGCTAAGCAGAAGGCGCAGATGTTTGAAGACTTCCAACGGATAAATTCAAATACTCAAACAGGAAAGTTCAAATTCTACCAACGGTCCTCAAGCTTCAACTGATATAAATACTCGAAGGTTTGAATTCTTCTATGGCGAGACATAGACGCACACACGAGACAAAGCATTCAAAGTAATCCATTTATAGTCTGTACATATCTTCGATATTGCGAGCTTCGGTGTTTATCATTTATCTACTCGTGAGAGAGTCTTATCATTTGTATTACAATTCGTTCAAATCTCAAGATAGAGGTATCTTGAGTGTGGGTGTACAATTACAACTTGTAAGGGGAGTGAGTCCTAGGGAGAAAGGATCATCCCGAGTACAGAGTGTGTAATTGTGTCTTTGATATTTGGTTACAACTTGTAAAGAGGGGTAAGTCCTAGTGAGAGGATTACTCGAGAGTTACGAGTGTGTAATCAAGTTACGAGATAGTGAAATCCCGAGTGTGCGGGTGCGGACGTAGGTCAAGGAGTTGGACCGAACCAGTATAAATTCTCTGTGTTATTTCTCCTTACTGTTTTACTACCTTCTTTGTTTATCTAGTATACCACGAAAGAATTTTTTAGGATCACCTATTCACCCCCCTCTAGGTGATATTCCACCTTCATTTGGTATCAGAGCATAGGTTTCTCAAATTGGGCTTAACATCCCGAGATAGATCATGGAAGGAATATTACCTGACAGTGCCTCAATCAACCGACTACCTGGCTTCAACGGTGCACACTATTCATTCTGGAAAGAAAAGTTTAAAGCGTTTGTGTTAGCCACGGAGTATGGTCTCTGGGAAGTAATAGAGAATGGGAATTATGTTCCCACAAGAGAAGAAGGCAGAATTAAAGTTCCGAAGGCAAAAGATGAGTTCAACGAAGATGACAAAAGGAAAATAACTCTTAACAGCAGAGCAATTCTGATGCTCCAGAGTGCTCTTAGTCAGAAGGAGTATTTCCGCATCTACAATCTATCTACTGCTAAGGAGATGTGGAAAGCTTTGGAAATGGCATACGTGTCAACTATAAGTGGAGATAACTCCTCAGATGAAGCAAGTGAGGCAGAAGAAGTTGCAAACATGTGCTTAATTCCGAGGAAGAAGAGCAATGTGAAAACGATGATGAGGTATGTGATTCTGAACCTACCTATGATGAGTTACTTTCAGAATACAATGATTTACATTCTGAATTTAAAAAGATTGTGAAAGAACTCATTGCTTCCAAAAAGAAAATTAAATTGCTTGAGCAGCAAAATAAAGATTCCCTCATACTTGCGAAAATATGATTTGCAAAAACTGTCCCGATCTTAAAAAGAAAAACTCTTATCTTACGAAAACTCTTGAGAAATTCACTAAAGGCAAGTGAAATGCTCAATGTGATTTTAAAGGCTCGAGAGATTTACAAATGATCGATCGGCATTGGTTACAATCCTATTCTTGATAAAAAGAAAGGGAAAAAGAAGATGGGAGGAAAATCTTATTTGAACTATTTTGTAAATCTGTTCATACTTCAAATCCATTTGCTCTTTGTAACTACGTAATCGTATGGGTCATAGCACATCATCTTGTTTTCATAAGAAAGAAAGAAGGGATAAACCCGTTGGTAATTATCAATGGCTACCAAAGGGAACTTATGTTTCCCCTAAGGCTCGAACTAACCGGAAGGACCCAAGTATAAATGGGTACCAAGATGTCCGCCTAGTGCTTTATGTGTGCAGATTGATTCGAAAAGAATGGACCTAGACGTACGGGGAAGAATAAGAGTCGAAGAGTTTCTCATGAACCGAAAATGAGATTCTCATCGAGTTAGGAGAACTCGTGGAGAAGTCATTGCTACAACCTTATCCTCAAATCAAAAGAAGCAATGGACACAATCAAGAGGAGAATGTTCCACCTCAAGAACAAACTACCACGAGAATACCATTCAACTATACGGAGGAAAACAAGAAAAGGACATTCTCTCAAGCATCAAAAGAAGACACTTGAAGTCTATATCTTTTGAGAGATCTTTGCAGACACCTATGGAAAGATATATGAAGAATCAATGTGATGGGAAGAAACAGTGGTTAAGAAAAGCCAATCCTCAAAGTGCCTATGGTATATGGTATACATGGTAAAACCTCCTACGCTATTATTAGTAATAATTATTGAGGTTTTATACTTTGGATACTATGAATGAGCATTGAAAACTGTTTTGAAATTGATTTCTTTCTTATCCCTTGAAAATCCATTTGATGATTTATTCATAAAGGGATTGCAATGTTCAAAAAGTTTAATTCTTTATGCGAGACATGATGATTTGAAAAGAAACTATTTCTTTTATAAAGTCATGCTTAATTCTCTCGTCAACAATTTCATTTGAACTGATTGTATTCTTAAGAGCATATAATTTTGTTCCTACACACTAACAATGATTGGATCCAAGCAAGGTTGGATACCAAGAGAGAAAAAGATTTATACGGTTTTGTAGGATCAAAGAAAGCCTTTCAAGAGAGCAACTACACAGTGAAATAATTCGACTATTGAAGAAGCTGAAGAAGCAATGCTTGATGTTGATGTGATCGTCGAAAAGGGAGACATCTACACCAATCTACCTTAATCAAGCAAGCTACTACAAGGACAAAAGGGATTACGGTGATATCAAATTTTTACTCTATTTTGCACTAAAACGAATTACATATGTGGGTAATGAATACTTGTCCATTTTTGCATTCCATTAGCAATCAATCATTAATGGATTTCAAAATGTTTTCAGATTGCTAAATGGACCATAAATGACTTTATGCATAACTTTTCGAGTTTATGCTCAATTCTAAAGTTTAGATTTCTATTCATCTTGTTTTGTGAAGATGCGAGACAAAAGTGTTTGAAAACTATTCATACTTGGATTGCAGTATTGGAAGTTTTGCATTGGTAACTCAAGTTTGAGTCGCGTGCCTGGAGTCATGAGATTTCTTTTGTTTTAAAAGGATTTTTTTTTAATATCTAGAGTTAATTGATTATGTGCGTGATAAGATTCATTTTATGAATTGAAAAATGATTTCCTTTGATTGCCTCAAGTTAAATTCTTTTTCAATACTATCGGTTTAACTTTCGAATGGATGCAAGTTAACTTTCTAAACTTTCAAGAAAAATATGAGCATTGACTTCAAACTTGTTTAAAATGAATCTCATCAGAATTTTGATTTCATAATGCATCATCGCGGTTGAAAGAATATTCGAGATTTGAAACCATTTGCATATTTCATTATCATTCTTGAAAAATCTGATCTTATTCATGAACTGATTTGATGAATGATTTCAAATGCTTTTTGATCAAACTTACATGTATTTTTATCAATGACATATTTTCTACTCCAAGTGTATTTATAAAATTGGCATTGAGAAATAACATTTTTGGTATCATTTAGTTGTTACCCTATTTGATTCATTTGATTGAACTTATTTGATTGGGTAAAACTATGTTTTTGATCTTTGATTGTTATACTCTCGCTCAAATGTCATATGATTTAATTCTTCAAAAGCATAAGAGTTGTTTTTATCTAATCTTATGTGGTACCAAAGAGCATATACATATTTGATTTGTGCAGCCCTGTTTGTTTCGTGACTAGGAAATAGAGATTTGCAGAGTATGATATTGATGTACTATCTTCCTTGCAATTTCTATGAATTCTCGAGAATTGACAATGAGCTCTCAAGTAATATCAGGAATAAGTCAGTATCATTTCAGTTCGAAGCACTCTCGAGAATTGAGAGTTACTCTCGAGAAATATCGGGAATTCTCGATGTTCAAGCATGTTTTATCATTCTCGAGAATCTCGGGCACTCCCAGAGAATTGAAGCGAGAATAGTGTGTTCTGCAGAATTGGAATTCCTCTTTACTGAGATCATTCTCGAGAATGAAGTTTCATTCTCGAGAACGGTTCTCGAGAATCAATTAGTGATTCTCGAGAATTGTCGAGCAGGGAGTCTCAAAGTCCCGCACTTGATGTCGTTTCATTTACTCTGCTATGAATACTATCAAACAACCATCAATCTCTGTCATATTGGAGAATCAAATCTATTTCGGCAATTTCATTAAAAGGGATTCAAGTGTTCACAATATGAGGTATTTTAGCATTGATCTATTTAAGTATGCTATTCGGAGTATAGTGTGAATTTCACCTTTATTCTCTATCATCGTTGATAATTCTCGAGAATTAGTGTAACTCTTGAGAATCCAAATGTAATTCGGAAGAATTGTCGGGCTGTCTTAACTAAGGCATATCATAGTTATGGTTCTTGTGTAATTCCCGAGAATCATCTTCTAATTCCCGAGTAATGTCGGGCGAGTGTGCAAGGAGAATGTTTTCAATTTCGCATTTATTCAATGTTACTCAAGTAGATAATTCGCTACCCGAGTAAAGCTTCTCTCCCAGTTAAAAAGCACTTTGGTTTACTTATGCTTTACATTCATTTGCTATTCGCCTCTCGAGCAACTTCGTGGGCCTTGGCATCTTAAATAAGAACTGCTTCTTTTGTATTTTTGACATCGGTTATTCATTTGAGTCTTGTGCTTTAATATAAAATGTCATGTGAATAGCATCCTTTATTTAAATGGCATCGGGTATCTTTCAATGAAAATGCTTTGCCAACCCTTTTCTTCATTTCATGAAGACTTTAGCTCATTTGTATTGTTTTATTTTCCCTAGACGAGCTATAGCATATCTATTTATGATTTAATCAATTACCCATGTGTTTTTATATGCACTCACCGACAAATGGGAAGGAATGTTTTATTAGTTTTGATGATGAGTCAATATCATATTTTCCTTTCATTATCTTAACATGATAATATCATATGGGAAGGAATACTTTGATATCCGGTTGCACTAACAAATCTCTTTTGCAAAGAAAGTTTTATATTCGTAGCGAGAAGATTTTGATATGTGCTAGGACTTTCCTTAACACAATACAAGGAGAATATATTAATTTAAGGAAAGATGCCTTGATGGTTGAAGCTGAGCTATAAAGGAAGAGAGTCTACCACTACTTCATCTCAGGCCACAGGCATTCAACTGAAATGCATACAGCAAGAAAATGGACTTCATCGATCATCCATCTCATTTGCAGAACCTACATGAGCATTTCTAATCTCTATCTTTATATTCAGTAGATATTCTGCACATGTTTGGTATCTATATACTTTAATTGTGAAAGTTGTTTTGAAAACCTCTTCAAACCCTTTCAAATTTGTTTTCATAAAAACATTCCAAATTGCTTCATATTTAGAATGAAAACAATTTCAATCGGTGAGAGAAAATCAGTTAATTGAATCAATCTTATCTGGTTTAATATTTGTCTCTAAGTATATCTTATTTATACTTCAACTTTTTGCTAATGACAAATAAGGGGGAGAGAAATGGCAAGAAAAATATGTTGCATTTAATGTATTTTCATATTTATCCATATTTTTCTTAAAGTATTTGCCATCATCAAAAAGGGGGAGAATGTTAGTTATGCATAGTTTTGATGATGTCTTATATTGATGCCATTATCTAGAGCAAAAAGTTTATATCATATACATTGACTACCTACTTTGTTTATTATAGGTTAGTCCAAATTAAATTATAGAGAATGATCAAGAATGAAGTTTGAAGAAAGGAAGAACTTGTTTAAAGAAAGAAGAAAATCATTATACAAGCTCTTAGATTGATTCTAGAAGTCTCCACGATGGTATAGAAGTTGGAACGGGTCAATTCGGAGTTAAAATGAGTTAAAACGGGTCACAAGTTCGTTCCTGAATCAATTCTCGAGAATGCAATCCATTCCTGAAGCCATTCTCGAGAATGGTATTGATTCTGTGAAAATTACAAGCAATTCTCGAGTATGGAAAATCAATTCTCGAGAATGATTCTCGAGAATGCCATTATGATTCTCGAGAATGATCGTGCTTCAGCATACTCTGTTCTGCTCTGTTTTTGGCGACCTCTGGTAATTCGATGATATCTTACAAACAAGGAATCGGATTAACGTGAAACCAGTGGCATATGAAACTAGACATCCAACACGTACTTTTGACAAAGTTTCAAGTCTAAAGGAGTCCATATGAGAGAGATAGGATTTTCACAAGTCGGAACACAAATCACCGTCACAGTCCTGAACAACCTTCGGTAAGTTGAGTGTATCTCCCAAACAAAAAATCGGATTGCGCTGAAATCGGTTCCATTGGAAACTAGACTCAAATACCTTTCTAGAAACATCAATAACCCAGAAAACAAAGATCAATTAAAGGAGTTATGATGTTTTTAAGTTGGTAGTATGTTCTGGATGCTGCAGAAGTATTGATTAAGAAGAGCCTACATTCATCCTATGATAACCAACGAAATACAACAAGTTAGGGACTGATTACTCTTGCAATGGAAAGAAAGCTTGAAGAGATTTATGAGCATGAGAGCTTTGACAAATTTGCTATCTCTTCTGATTCCCGATGTGCAGATATCAATTCTTGAGAATTGTCTCAAGGATTCTCCAGAATGGTTGCTAAACTGTGTTCAAGAGATCAGTTGAATTTCCATCGCAGCAAAGTAATTCTCGAGAATGATTATTAGACTCTCGAGAATGGTTCTCGAGAATGCACCAGCAGCTCTCGAGAATGATCGAGACAGAACCACACTGACATAGTCTCTGATGTGATTCTCGAGAATGCATAAGCAATTCTCGAGAATGGTTCTCAAGAATCAGGAAGAATTCTCGAGAATGGTCGAATACTTCATCACTGAGATAATGGTTTCTGAGGTGATTCTCAAGAATTGAGAATCAATTCTCGAGAATGGTTCTCGAGAATCATTTGGTGATTCTCGAGAATGATCGAAAGAGTGTTGAAGTGCGGCTTGATTTTATGAGTGATTCTCGAGAATTAACACAGCAATTCTCGAGAATGCATATCAGTATTTGAAGCCTTCGTTCTGCATAAATTGTAAATCATTGATTATGGCTTGGGTACTTCATATTACTGATCTATACTTCTCCTAACCAAGTTTAATCAGTTTGATAATGAGTTTCATTCAATATATCCCTTTCAGCGAAGAACATGGGATACTCGAGTATTTGACAGAATGAAGTGCTGATATGCTCTTGCTGCAACAATACTCAAGTATTGATTTTGGCTACTCGAGTATTGACAAGGATCAAGCTTCTGTCAGGTGCTTCTGCAAAGGCTACTCGAGTACACAGAATGAGATTCTCGAGTATGACATATCACCGAGAAAAATCATCTACGCAACATTGATCGAATGGATTGATTATTCAATTAATCTTTCTTCTACATCATTCAATATTATCCATGAAATTACTAATCATCATTTTGAGTGATTTTCATATGTTTAACCAACGTTTGAATTTTGATGAGCTGTCAAGCACCAAGAGAGACGCGAAACGAGAGACAAAGCGAACCCAATTAAGGCTAGCCCATAACAAAGCAAAAGCACGGAATCAATATTTTAAGCTATCCTTTGACCGAGAACACGTGAATGACAATCGTAAAGAGACCCAACCGAGCGGACACTCGATCGTGGCTAAGCGAAAGCGCAGATGTTTGAAGACTTCCAACGGATAAATTCAAATACTCAAACAGGAAAGTTCAAATTCTACCAACGGTCCTCAAGCTTCAACTGATATAAATACTCGAAGGTTTGAATTCTTCTATGGCAGACATAGACGCACACACAGACAAAGCATTCAAAGTAATCCATTTATAGTCTGTACATATCTTCAGATATTACTGAGCTTCAGTGTTTATCATTTATCTACTCTGTGAGAGAGTCTTATCATTTGTATTACAATTCGTTCAAATCTCAAGATAGAGGTATCTTGAGTGTGGGTGTACAATTACAACTTGTAAGGGGGAGTGAGTCCTAGGGAGAAAGGATCATCCTGAGTACAGAGTGTGTAATTGTGTCTTTGATATTTGGTTACAACTTGTAAAGAGGGGTAAGTCCTAGTGAGAGGATTACTCGAGAGTTACAGAGTGTGTAATCAAGTTACGAGATAGTGAAATCCCAGAGTGTCTGGGTACTGGACGTAGGTCAAGGAGTTGGACCGAACCAGTATAAATTCTCTGTGTTATTTCTCCTTACTGTTTTACTACCTTCTTTGTTTATCTAGTATACCACGAAAGAATTTTTGAGGATCACCTATTCACCCCCCTCTAGGTGATATTCCACCTTCGGTGGGGCCCATGTCAAAAAGCTGAGAGCTTTTTGGAAAAAGCTACCCCATGGAGTTTTTTCCTTAACTGACTTTTAGGAGTTTTTTTTTTTAAAAAAAAAACCCAGTAAACTTAAAACTCAACTCAAATACTCCACTTCTAGCTTTTTTCCTATTCCTACTTTTTTCTGGCTTTAACCTACTTAGAGCTCTCCAAAAAGGCCCATTAATTCATTGGATTATAATACATCATGTTACCAAAGTACACACTACAAAAAAAAAAATCATGTTTTGAGACGGAATTTTTCCGTCACAAAACAGGCATTTTCTGTCACAAAATGAGTTTGCGACAGAATTTGTCCATTGCAAAAACTCTTGTCGCAATTGCGACGGAAAATGAAAATTCCGTCGCAAATTTTGAAATTTGCGACGGAAATAGTTTTCTATCACAAATCCGGGGATTTGCAATGAAAGGATTTGCAACGGAATCCCTTTCCGTTGCAAAAATCGAGATTTTTATTTTTTAAAAAAAAAACTCCATAAAAAATACTATGTATTATAAAAAATATATAATAAAAGGCATATCCTAATATCTAGGAATTATAAAACAGAAAAGCAATTACAAAATTCAAATTCCATAATCTAATTAAATCCTAAAATATCTCTAACTACTAGATTATAGGGTTGTCCATGGACCAGAATGGACCGGGTTGAGGGTCAACCCGAGGTCTGGTCCAGGAGGGTCCTCGAACTGAATAAGCTAGCCCGAGGTCTAGTCCGGTCCAGCACCAACCCGAGCTCGGGCTGGACCAGACCAGTCTGGTAGACTGCCTGGACTAGTCCAGGCAGTCCAATATATATATATTTTTATTTTATTTTTTGTCTTTCTTGGACAGTGAAGTTGTCAGCATCACGTCTCCCCACCTGTAGCAATCACTTTATGCAATGGATAGAAGAAAATGACTTCTCTCTCTCTCTCTCTCTTTGGTCTCTCACTCTCAGACTAACCACTTCTTTTTTCCTTCTATTTTTTCCATCTTCTTCTTTGCTTCACAACAACAGCGCCGGCGACACTTCCGACAAGAAACGCGAGGGCGAGATAAGGGACCAAAGAGCAGCGGCGGTGACGCTTCCCAACGCCTTTCCTTTCTTCCATCTTCCCAACTTGACGCCATCCTTACCGAAGAGATTCAAAAACTAGAGATCCAAGCTAGAGATCTGAGCTTGCAGATTGAAGAATGGATATGGAGATTTAAAGTTTGTAGATCAAAGAGTGAGGTTGACAGCTTGCAGATCTGAGCTTGCCGTCGACGATGGGGAGTTGTGTCGGTGGGTGGGTATATATATATATATTATTTTTTTGCTCAAGATATTATATATATATCTATCGGGTCAGACCAGACCAGACCCCTTGGTTTGAGCCCCTGGTCCGAAGTCTGGTCCGGCCCGAGCTGACCAGTCTGGTCTGGTCTGCCTGAAATTGTCTCAGACCAAATTTTTTCAATAGGACCGGGTCGGGTCAGACCAGACCGGGTCAGACTACCTGGACCACGGGTTTTTTTGGACATCCCTACTAGATTATATCTTATACAGAAATTTAACATATAACAAGGAAAAAAATAAGGTTCGACAGAGTACAAATTAGAATAAAATCTGCTGCATATATGTTTAATTAAAAATAATTACCTGCATTATATTGAGCAAACCAAATCAATGTCCCGCATTGCTAATGCAGTTATGGCATAAACAAAAATTATCCATATCAGTGCTTCATGGATTGAGAGGAGTAGAATAATCACCTTCACATGGTAAACAATCCTAATCCTACTATCATCTGCAACAAATGTAGTATATGATGTGTGTAGTATCTATAACAGGAGAAGGGGAGAGAGAGGGACGTTACCGAAGAAACGAGGAGGAGTGGAGGGCCGGACTGCCGGAGGTCACGAGTAGGAGCGGAGCGAATGGCCGAATGGGAGAGTCGAAGGGCAGGAGACGCGGAGGAAGGAAGTATGCGGGAAGGAACGAAGAAGGGGAATTTAAAATCCCCTTCTTCGATTTTTGCGATGGAAGGACAGAATTTCAATTTTGTCGCTAATTTAGGGGTATTTGCGACGGAATTGAAATTCCGTCCCAAATTCCGTCGCTAATCAACTGTTTTCTAGTAGTGATAAGAGCTTGTTGACTTTTTAAAAAAGAATAAGGAAGCTAAATAAATTACTCACTACTACAAAAAAGAGTTTTTACTTCCCTAAAGGCGTCATTTTAAAAAAAAAGTAAGTAAAAAAATAAAGGCGGTGATATTTTTGTAATTATATATAAGAAAATTTGACTTTTGGCGTCTAAATTTTACATTAGGACGCCAAAAGCATCACTTTTTATGTCTAAATTCAAAACTTAGACGCCAAAAGCATCACTTTTAGCATCTAAATTCAAAACCTAGACGCCAAAAGCATCACTTTTGGCATCTAAATTCAAAACTTAGAAGCCAAAAGCATAACTTTTGGTGTTTAAATAAAAAAATTAGACGCCAAAAGGCATGTCCACACGCCTTCATTATTTTCTCGCATGACGCGTTTTGCTCACCCACTCTACGAACCTCGAACCTCACACAATCTCTCACACCTCTCACAAGCGCTCGCGTCGCCAATCGCCCGCTCGCCGCTTGCCGTCCGTCATCGCCTTGTCGCGTCGCTCGCTCGCCTCGCCTGACGTCGCTCGCCATGGCCTCCTTTGCCTTCAGTTGGAGTTCGCCGCCGCTAAAGGCAAGGCTTTGAACAAGTCTCTTTTCTCCGACCTCACGCAATCTCTTTGCTCTTGTTGAACTGCTTGTTCCTTCTTCATCCGTTTGGTTTTGCAACTGCGATTGATGTCCTCGATCTTCGACCATTTCGGTATTTATGCATTTATCTTCTTCTTTCACCTTGTTCCTCGTTTGATTTTATCAATTTCTAATGGTTTTTTTGTTTTGTTTTGCAAATAAACACATATGGTTGTGCAATATTATCCTTTTTGGACGTCACAAGATTTTCGAGAGTGAAGTGTTCTACACCACTAAGCTTTCATTTGCATTTGTCAACAATCATCCTGCTCGTTCGGGTATGGTGTTGCCCCAATTCTCAGTTCCCTCGTCTCTGTTCATCGTGTTTAATTTTACTTTGATATTCAAAGACGCATTCTGGATTTTTTCCATGTTTGAAATTTCTTAGATCTGTTTATTGCGTTCTGGGTTTTTTCAAATATGAAATTTCTCATATCTATTTATTGCGTTCTGGATTTTTTCCAGATCTTAAACTTCTCATATCTGTGTTTAACGCCGCCGTCGTCCCCATCTGATTTGGTTTTTTTTTTTTAAATAAATAAATACTTATGGCGTCAAAAAAAATTAGACGTTGTAAGTCTTCACTTTTACGCCTCCCGAATAAGCGTCCCCACATTTTTAGACGTTAAAAGGCCAAATAAACGGACGTTATAGACGTTATTTGTAGTAGTGACTTAATCATAATATGTGCTGGTACCATTAGATTATATATTACTCCTTCCGATCTTAATTATATAAACACTTTTATAGTGCAAATTATACTACAAAAGTGTTCCTATAATTAGGACCGAAGGTAGTAGTTTATAAGTCAAGTAAATTAGTTTGATGAAAAATAATAAATATAAATACTTTAATGTAATTTATTTAGTTTTCTTAATTTCTCGAAAAAAGTTAACTGGTTCTTATATTTAAGACTGGAGAGAGTACTTGTTAATTAATTTGCTCATCGCACCTGGGGGATTAGAATCCACACACGTCTCTCTCTCTCTCTCTCTCTCTCTCTCTCTCTCTCTCTCTCTCTCTCTCTCTCTCTCTCTCTCTCTCTCTGTGGCTATGTGTTACGCTCTTCACTCTCTCTCTCTCAGTGTTTTTCAGTGTGTCTTGACGGAAAGTGGATGGAGAGATGAGGAGTATCCTCTTTATGCGTAGTCCAAATATAATTGAAAGAGTAATGTGACGTGCATGCATGTTTCAGCCGTGCATTAATAAGAGTGGGAGACAATTTGTCTGCAAATGTGTGTCATGTTGTCCGTCGCCTTGTGATCATTAAGAGAATAGTGAGTGTGCATGTTACTCCCTCCGGTCCTAATTATAAGACCTAGTTGACTTTTTTAGATATATTAAGGAAGCTAATTAAATTACTTTAAAGTTTTTTTTTTTAACTTTTTCTTCAAACTAATTAGTTTGACTAATAAACTAATATATAATCTAAAAATACACAACATATGAAATGATTAAGCAACTTATTTAGCTTCCTTAATCTCTCTAAAAAAAAGTCAACTAGTTCTTATAATTAGAACCGGAGATAATAGTACATTTCGGCTGCATGTGTTTGTTTAATGATAGAGGCTATAATGGAGAAACAAGTGGTCCCATATGTTGAAAAGAGAAAGAAGGTGTGCACCGTAAGTCAGAAGTGGGAAAATATTATCCGGATGGAAAAATGAGGAATGAGTGTGCCTTTTGTAATACCCCAAAATTCATATTTATCATAAATACTATATTTTGATAAATAAGACATATTAAATAAAGGTGAATATGTGTCTCAAAATTTTGTAATTTGTTACTTATAATTTTGGGCAATTTTTCCTTGGAATTAATTAATGGAAATTAGCAACAATAAATGAACAATTTAGCTTATACTAATTGAGATTAGTTGCAAAATGCTTCAAGATGATTAAGGGCAAATTAGGATCATCAAAAGAGGGCTAATTATACTTGAACATAATTAAGTCAATGAGGGTGAAATAATATTTGCCTAATTAAGCACTAATTTTCATGATTAGTTAATAAATCAATTAGCTAATAGCAAATGCAATTAAGGGTGAAGATTGGATTTAAACAAACAAAATTGAATCCAATGGTCCTAATTAATCCTATAATTAACCTTAATCCTCTTGTAATTGAATTGGCCAATAAGAAATCAAAGAAATGATCTAAATCCCTAGTTAATTAATTGGACCAATGGGAGAATTAAGCTATGGATAAATGGTAAGGATTAATCTTGAACAAACACAAATAAATCCAATGGTCTTAATAAATCTCCTAAATAAGCTAAATCCAAGTGATAATTTATGGACCAATGAGGAAGCTTTAAACACTATCTATTAGACTTAAAGAAACACAAATTTTGAGTCAATAAAGAGGAAGGGGTAAGGTTTGTGTTGGCTTGAAGAAGAAGAATAAGTTTTGTTATTAAAATCTAGATATTATATAATAACCACATGGGATAATAAGGAGCACATGGATGAGAGAGAAAAAGATTAAACAATAATATATATTCAAGAGCACATGGGATCTTTTTTAAAAAAGATCTTCAATAGTAATAAGATTTTTCAACATAAATGGAAGGTTGAGATTGAGTTTAATAAAGTTAAATTCAATGGTTCTAATTAATCACACAAGTAAGTTAAATCCTTGCGAGTTGGGATGAACCAATAGGAGGCTTAGGTCTTTAATTGTTAGACACAAAGAAAACACATTCTCAAGAGCCAAGAGAGAAGAAGGGGGTACGGTTAGCACATGGAGATGAGATTTGAATAAGATTCACAATAAATATCCAAGATATTGTCATCATAAAAACACATGCAAAAATTGGGAAAATATCATCAATAGTAAATTGATCTTTACTAAGCCAACTTGTTGGTTAAGTTAGGGTTTTATAAACACAGTGAAGGGATAGGATTAGCTCTAGCAAAGTAAATTGAATCCAATGGTTAATGTGAGACTTGGTCAAATTTAATTGCCATTGGTGTCCTCAATTTTTCCCTATAAATAGAGAGGCTTGGCTTCTTCATTCTTCACACCAAATCAACCCCAAGTGGTGATTTCTAAAGAGTAGAGAGTGAGTGTGGGAAGCTTGGAGAAGTAGAAGCAAGAGCAAGGTGAGTTCTTGAAGTTCTAGCTTTTAAATTCATAGTTAGTTTATGCTTTGATCTTTAATCTTCCAATATAGTTTTGATTTCATGTTTTTATGGTTAAAAATGGCTTAATTTCGAAAATTTGATGGAGCAAAATTCTTGGAAGTTGAAGATCTCAAAAGTAGCGAAATTCTGGGAAATTTTTCAGTTAGGAATCAGCAGCAAAAAGGCCATGATTTTATGTAGAAGATGAAGTTATAAAATTATGAAATTTTTCATGGTTAAATTAGATACCTAGAGATTTCCAAATATACCTAGAATGTGTCATTTTGAATTTTGTACGAAGAGATACAATCAGTTGAAGTTAAGCCATTTTTCTGGACGAAAATCTGGGAAGTGTTTAAAAACGTTAAACCTGGGAATGATATATGGTGTTCTAGGTTCTTGGAATATTTTTCCTTAACAATATACATGCCAAGGATTCCGGGAATTTTACGGAACCTCAAAACGAATTTTTTAGAATTAATTATGATTTTTCAAAGTTGCTGCAAAATCTGCCCAGAAAATCAGTGTTAGCGTTTTTTTAAAGAAATGTAAGGGCAAAATTGTAATAACAAATCCACCAAGGGTAGAAATGTCAAAATATGTGAAAATATACTTTTTGATATTTTTCTAGGAAATATGATATTAATTATAATATCATAGAAAAGGAAATAATCCGACGATAATGTATAGGATATCCGGGAGGTCCGGAGTCGGATTCAAAAGTCGGGCATGTTGGTATCTGCACGGTGAAAGGTACGGACACATACTGTAACATTAACTCTGATGCTTATGATATACTTATATGTGATAGATGATTTCATAGAGTCATGGACAAGACTTTGTCTTGGGACATGCATCGTGGCTAGGACTCTGTCTTAGGTTACTGTTTATACATTCAGCTATATATGGGTTATTGTCTTGATAATGCCGTGAGATTGTTTTCCTAGCGCTGAGGACACGAGGGTGTCGTGGCTTGGTTAGTGCAAACGTGGATAGACTTTACATGTGCTGTGTGCTATGTACTGTTGTGTTGTTATAACCTTACATCTGCTGTGTGCTATGTATTGGTTAATGCTGTAATGTTATGAATATTTGTCATACATATGTTGTTATTACTTGAACATGAGGTTAACTGTTACCTGAGATTCAATTCGATTGAATCCCAGCATTGACTAAAGGTTCAGGAAAAGGAACCAGGATCAGAGAAGGCACCAAAGGATGGAGCCGAAGAGAGGCACCGATGGACGGAGCCGGGAAGAGGCATCGGACAAAGCAAATGCCGGAAGAGCGTCATCAGAGCATTCATTCTGGCACAGATTTAATGAGGTTACTTCAAACAGTTTGGTGCCAAAGGCAGTGCCAAAGGCAGGGCTAGTCTATGTGGATCGGTCAATAAGTCGCCGTGAACTCGGTGAGACTTCCACGATAGACACATACCGGCCAAATTGTTTGATTAACGAGTTAGATTCATTGCCCCAAGTCTAGCTACGGCTTGGTTGAAGATTGTATAGTTACCATGTAAGAATTGTAATTATACAAAGCTCTGTACTAATGTATCACATGAACATTCCTTCGGAAAATTTTTAATATATCAGCTTATGTTAGGGCATCAGCATATGTCTGGGCATTTTGTATCAGTCACTCATCGTCCAAACATAAGTGCATGCTCTCTGTTTCCGCATTACTCAAAGTGGTAGCACCTCAAACTCTGTCAATTTTTCTAAAATTGAGTGTCACCGACACGATTTTAAGTATGGAATTTGGGGTGTTATACCTTTTATGCTTTGTCCATATGTGATTGGAATGTAATGTTTAGATGGGATATTGCAGCTACTATATTGATTTACCTTAGGTTCTAGTGGGTGATTTTAACCAAGTCCTTACTCAAGAAGATAAACTATGCTATTATGGGGAGAACAGTGGTATGATAGCTTTTCAAATATCTTTAGATTATTGTAATCTTTTGCAGGTTGCTCAGAAGGGTCATCTGTTTACATGGAGTAATAATAGGACTGGTGATGTCCAGTCTCGGAGTCTTTTCTAAATTAAGCAAGTTGAGGAAATATACCCCTTTTTTTAATTTTTTAAAAAAATAACTTTTATTTTTTGAAAAATTATTATTAAAAGTTAAATGATAAAAAATAAGTTATAAAATATAAACTACTAAAACTAAATCTCATACAGTTTTAAAAATGCATTAATTTTTTTTATAAATTATAAAAAAAATTTAAAAAATTAATATAAACAGTTAAATATCAATCTAATGGTTAGAAAAGGGAGAAAAAAGAACCCTCTCTCATAAGTTGAAGTCACATGCGCAAAAGGCCGGTAAAGAAGAAAAACTAATTTTCTTGAGGGTCACGTATTATTAATTGGGAGTTTCTACAAGATTGTCTAGTGGAATTAAAGTTGCCCCACCACGTTTATTACTCCGTGATGATTTTACTGCACCCACTAATGATAGGTAGTGATGAAGAAGAACGAAGAACTTATTCTTTATGAATAACTAATACTACCCTTAATATTAAGGATCTCATTTATAGTGTCAATTGTTCTTCAAATGAGATTTTATAATAAGAATTGGAGCTAGTAATTAATATGATAAGATAATACAATGAGAATAACGATCAAACCTTGCAAGAGAGATGAACGAACTGAGAGAGAAACATATTATTTAGGAATTGATAATGGTCATATTATACTGGGAGATGATCGACCAATAAAGCTGTAATGGAATTCTTCATGATGCCTCCAGCATGAGTGTAATTATCCTCTTCTTTGTAAAGTGCGTCCATAACACAAGCCAGGTTCAGATGTGGCATCAGAAATGGCCTCTCCACTTTCAGAGGTCTCAGCCATTCTTCGTTCATATCCTCCAACATTTTTGTTTTTTGTTTTTTGTTTTTTGTTTTTTGTTTTGCCGCCAACGTATGAGAATTTCTAAAGATGATGCATTTAGTAAGAATGAATTAAAAAGATTGTTTCTTTTTCAAATAATATTATTAAATTATAGGGATTAATATTTTAAACAGAATTAAACTTGAGATGTCAAAATTTACTGTTTGAATGAGGGCAAAGTTGAAGATCAAAAAATTATATTAACCCAGTTGACTTCTTTAAAGGGTTTTAAGATGCTACTAAAATTACTTTAAATATTTATATTTTTTATTTAAATTAATTTATTTGATTTATAAAATGATACATAATCTAATAATATAATTAACTAACTCATTTAGTTTTCTTTAATCTCTAAAAGAAACCAGCTGAATCTTATATTTATGATAAGATGAACTCCTATTGATCAGTGAGAACGAGATATGATGTTACGAATGAAATCTATCCGTGACCTCTTAGTTACTCATGAAGCTTTCATGCCATATGAAAAGCTTTTTTATTGGTGGGATCATTTTCATGCGCGTGCCCGAAAGCGATTTGACTTCCAAGTTGTTGTTTTTTTGCTCGGACAAGTTCAGCATCCTACAACTACGTTACAGTAGTCCGTACAGATGCTGGGCCTGCGGTGCCTCCTTCATTATTATTAGAAAACAAAAGGATCCCATTTAAAAGTGTTTTGCTTCAAAAGGGTTTCAATTCATTTTAAGGATGCATTTTTTTTTTTTTAATAAATTTGGAGGTTTAGTGTTAAATGTCCGGATTACCTATGATTAATTAAATTAAAAATATATATTATATAAGACATTTCAGAATACGATAACAAGTTTTCTTGAAATCATTAAACATTTCAGCAAAAAAGAATATTTTTTCTTGAAAATATAAAACCTTTTAAAGGAAGAATCAATTAATTTTTTTTTGGAAACATCATGTTTTTTATAGGCCCATGTATCCTCTTATTTAGATGCAATCATATTCAAGATACTATTGGATTATAGATGTGATCACATTTATCAGCCGAAAAATTAAACCCTAACTTATTATATTGTGAGGAACTAGTCCCTTTCGTTAGATCATACTCTCCTTTAATTCTGTCAAATTACCTAACAACTCCAAACGCAGACCCAATTGCTCTGTCAAATTGATAAGGAAGATCCAAAACCAAATAAATAATGGCAATATTTTAATTGCTAGCAACCACATAGAATGGAGGAACTCAATTCATATAAATTGATTAGAAATGTGATTAAAATCCAATAGTTTAAATTAATCACTAAATTACGCTTCTTTTTTCATTAATTCACTAGTATTCGACACTACTAGCAACTGACTAATCCAGAAAAACCTCGCTATCTCCAAGGTAATTATCATGGTTGCATACGCAAAGTTCAAACACGAGATCACAAAATTATACTTCCACTACATGGCACCAAAATTATTATTCAAAAAATTATTAATACCATTGTTAGTCATTACAATATGATTGAGTTTTAGTTTTGATCACTATAGTTTTCTTTTTGGTCATCTTTTTTTTCAATATAGTTTAAAATTGTTTGGTTTTGGTGCCTATAATTTTGTAAAGATTTAGTCTGAGTTTATGTATAGTATTGGTCCCTTTTTGTATGCAAACAAAAAACAAAAAGAAGAAAAAGAATAAGAAAAAAGAAAGCGAAGAGGGATCTAGAACTTTGTATAGGTTTTTAAATGGTATTACGGTACCCTGAAATATTCAATAGTTAGCATTTTTATGACAAAAGGGTTTCATAACCAAAAAAGGGACAAACCAAATGGGAATGAAATCCTAATTACCAAAGTTTTAAACATGAAGTATGAGATAAAAAAAAAAACACACACACACACAGCTATATATAATTTCTGATTTGTTTAGCATCACGTTGATAAGGGGGAAAAATCAGTTTGAGAAGGGGGGAAAAAAGCTCATTAAAACTAGTTGGAAAAATGGGCCAGCCTTCACGGATTCAGGCCCATTTATACAAGTCCTCTTATATATGGATTGGGTATTTCATTGGCCCAATTCTACCACTCTTCCCAATCCCACCCCAGTAATTTTCAGACATTTTTTTTTAGTCTTTTTCATATTTATTTTATTTTAAGAAAAAGATTAAAAAAAAATACCACTTAAATTTTAAAATCTTAAATTAGTAATTTTCAACTAAAATGAATTATCAATTATTATACTTTTGCAGTTAATACCAATAATACTCTTATAGACAACATCTATGAAGAGTATTATTGGTAACCCAAACGGGCTCATTAGTTCATTTTCATAATTTGTTATACGGATTTAATTAATATTTTGATTTAGTCAAATCAACATATATAATAGTTGTATCCACGTGGTGGTGACTCGGGGATCACCTTTGTTTACTCATATAAATTTCTCAAGAAACCTCAGCCTTTTCTAGAATTTCGATATTCGTAATTCTTGAATAAAATTATCTCTCTAGAAAGGTGCTAAAATGTCAATTTCCCTGCTCTCAACGTGATATCTAGGAAACAACATCAATTGGGTTAACCTAGTTTCTATATTTATATTTTTAATGAGTTTTGATTTTACTCAATACATATAATTAAGTTGCAATTGCTAATGCCATGTAACAAAGTTAATTAACAATTAAACTTACATTTACCAATAAAGGTTAGTCTTGTTGATGAAGAGTTAGCTCATAACCCACAAGACCGTGAGCTTAAATCCCGTTGACGATGTGGGGATCTTTCGATGAATAATCTGTAAATACTATGAAAGCTGACTTTTTAAGTCGGGATTTGGATCCTCTCCACTTCCCTTATTGTGTCCATTTACGTCTACATCTTTATTCTCACCGTTAGATTTTCTCTCAACGGTTGATATTTAATATCCTCTAAAAATATTATAATAATATCAAATGACAAAAAAATTAAATAATTAAAATTTAATCTAAATAGTTCATATCTTCATACTTTTATTAAAGTATTTTACACACACTTTTTATAAGATATGAAATCTCAACCGTTCAAAGATGATCTAACGAAAAGAATAAAGAAGTAGACGGAAATATATGGTAAGAGAAATTGAAAGGCTCTTTTCCCTTTTAAGCATAGAGGTATGCCTTGGCTAGCTATGTTAACCTCGAGGACTCATTCACCTAAACTTTTTGTAACAAAAATAAACCGTTAAACTCATATTTAAGTTCTTATAAAATAATAAAGACTAACATTTTGGATGCATAAAGCATATGGACAAAAAACAACAAAAAAAAACATATGGAACAAAATCAAAAGTCATTTCAAGTATAAGGATATGGAGTGAGTTTCACTCAAATATATATTTGATTTGATTAAGACTATCCCAAGCCATTTTTAACTTGGATTAATCCTTTTCAAGTCTTAAAAACGCAAAATGTTTTCATCTTTCCTAACAACTAAGTGTATTTATTCTTAAGACTCGGACTTGTGTTCTCCTTTCTACGGGGGTGAAAACTGTCAAATACCACCTCAACCATGGCCTGATTGCTGGTTAGCTCAAATATATTTAATTACAATAAACTACACCTATTTTGTACTTGTTATTCTGTTTCTTTGATTTCTATGATATCGAGAAAATAATAATAAATATAAAAAATTTAAGAATGATTTTTAGTAATAATCCTTGCACGTGTCTATCCTTCAACCTTCTCACAACTATTAAATTGGAATTTTTTCAAAAAACAGTATCAATCGATCAGCCACTTCAAGGTTCGTTTTTTTTCCTTCACTTTCCCTTACTTTTCACATTACGCACCGATCAAGTATTTTAATTGTTTTTTCCTTTCTATTTTTTTTTTAAATCTCAAAACTTTTTAATTTGCAATTTTAATTTCCATAGAAAGGAAATCACTGATCGATGGCTGGCATTATTTCCGTTTTCTCCTTTTTTTTTAAACGATTATAGTTAACTTTTCTTCTATATACATATAGTTGTCTGGTTCTCTAATACTTGCGTGTTTCCAGTTCTTATGCGGTTTTCCGGCTTAAGATCCGGTTCATGTCCACCGGCCAGTTAAACCCAAGTCAACCACTAAAACGGTTTAAAGCAAGAATACAGTTGGTTAAATTAATACTACCTCCGGTACTAATTATAAAACCTAATTGACTTTTTTTTGGAGAGAATAAGGAAACTAAATACGTTACTTAATCATTTGATATGTTGTGTATCCTTATATTATATATTGGTTTACTAGTCTGTAATACCCGGATATTTAATACCGGATAATTATTTATTTTAAATATTTCCTTTGAGTCAATATTACTTATTTAAATAGGTGAATATGTGGTCTCAACTATTGAGCAAAATTATCTTATTTCTAAGGTAAAAGTCTGGAAATAAAGAACTAAAACTCCCAAAAATGTATTTTTAGGGCATAAAATGACCTGAAAATATTATGATAAATCTTAAAGGGCAGTGAAATAAATATTAAAAATTAGGGAAAATATTGTCCTTAATTTTAGCAATTTAATAAATTATTTTCTTGGAAATAATAAAGGGAAAATTTAATATTATTTTAATGAGCCCTTTCTCGCCCCATGATTTTTAATATTTTACATGGGATATAAAATACCAATGTAATTAAAATATTTGTGAGATAATAATTTATCCTAATTAATAAAATTGTCAACAATTAGTAAGTGGCTAATTAGGTAATTATGAGATAATATAAGATAATTAAGTTATTAGTGAATTAATTAATGAATAATTAAATAATTAATTAAAAGGGGGTGGGGGCGAAATTATTAATTAAAATAATAATGAAATTAATTAAGTATAGTGTGAAAAGGGTTGTGGATATTTTAAATAATATCTAGATATTTAAATTAGAATAATATTATATTTTGTAAAAGCCAACAATGACATTTGAGAACGGGTAGAAATAAAATCCTACCTTAAAATATAGGAATTAAGTCTTTAACATCTGGACCTTTTAAAAACCGGTGAAATTTTATCCGGAGTGAAATGTCTCGAAGTCATTTTAAACCAATCGTGTACTTAGGATACGGGGTTTTAAGGGAAAATGACATATAGTCAAAATGAGAACCTATAGAAAACGAAATAGTTGTGACAAACCGTGAACTAGTTTCCTTAGGTCGGGACATATTGCGAACCGGCGATTATTATCCGTAAGCCGGCACTTCGGAATTTATTTCAGAATCTTAGTTGCGTACGTTCGAAAATATTCAACAGCAACGGAATACCCCGAATGTGATCAAAAATTTAGTTAACCCAAATAGTTTTAAAGAAGAAGAATATATCTTCAGCGCTGTGCTGCTGGATTTTTGAGTTTCTCCAAGGTTATGCAATTCGGACACCGAACTGGGAACTTTATCGGTGCAGGTGCATAAAGCACATGGGTGACATCATGGATGATGTAATTTTCTTCTAGAAGGATGACATGGGCATGATTTCGGCCAAGGCTTGAAGGGACAAGATGGAGCCACGTGTCGAAGTGCAATCCGACGGCCGAAATCCAGTCTGAAAAAGGCATGAATAGTGCCAGACTTTTGGCTATAAATAGCCATTCACCCTCTTCATTTTATTCACCCCAAAACTGAGTTTAGAGAGATGTTAGAGAGAAGGAGGAGTCCGGAGAAAATCTAGCGAGCCGGGTAAGTTTTTTCGGTCCCTGGTCTTTAGTCTGTGGTAGATCTTTCGATAGATATAGTAGAATTGCTAGATATATCTCTAAATTTTCAAAATAGTTAGATATCATGTTTTAGGAGTAGATATGATATTTATTTTGAAAATATATGGGGAAAAGAGATATGTCAAAATTCCGGAGAGATAGAGCCAAAGTAAGCGAAGCTCGGCGAAATTTCGCCAATTAGTCCAACTAGGGGCAAAATGGTAATTTGTACCTAAAATGCCTATTATAGTGCTAAATGTTGATAAATCTTATCCTTATAGGATATCTGTAAAAATCGTATCATTTGTCATATTGTCGAGTATCGACAGTATATTTGGCTTGGGTTGTTAGGCGTCAAAAGTACAGTTTTTCGTAAAACGTATCGAAAGTACCGTCAACGAAGGTACGTTCGCGACGTACTGTAACACTGACTCTGATGCTTGTGTTATGCTTATATATGATTGTTGTGTTCCTGTACTGAGATTCTGTCTCATTTGAAATTGGTGAAATCATGAATACACGGGTTATGGTATTGTTAACACCGTTGAGAGTTTTCCTAGCGCTATGGACACGACTGTATATCGTGGCACCGGAGAGTGTGCAGATGGGATAACAAACATACTGCGAGGGGCTGTGTATTGTTATTGCCGTATATACATATTTGTGTATTTCTACATCTGTTATGGGTCGTTGTAGTAGATTTTGTGAAAATGTCATGAATACCTGTCATACATATATTGTTTACATAAGCATGAAGTTAACCGTTACCTGAGGTCCGATGGGCATTGGACCTCAGTCTTAATTAATAGACAGGGAAGAATCATGAACCAGAGAAGGCACCAGTAGATGGAGCCGTAAGAAGACGCCAATAGACGGAGCCGTGAGAAGGCACCGGTCAAAGAAAAGCGGGAAGAAAGTCAACAGAACCTACCTTACAGCATGAATCTAATAGAGTTACCTCATATTATTTGGTGCTTAAACTAGAAAGGGTCGTCTATGTGGTTCAGTCAATCAGTCGCCGTAAATACTCGGTGAGACTCCCACTAGACCTACCCAGCCTGGCCAAATGGGATGATTTAACTGAGTTAGATTCTACGCCCCAAGTCTACTCAAGGCTTGGTTGAAGAGGGTATAGTTTCATGTAAGAATTGTAATTATAAAGTTTTGGATTACTGTATCACATGAACAATCCTTCGGGAAATTTATAATATATCAAGTATATGTCGGCATCAAAGATATGTCCGAGTATTTTTATATCGAGTTACTCATTGTTAAACTCATTATTCAAATTTTTAGTACATGCTCTCCGTTTCCGCAAAACGCTAAGTTGTAGCACCTCAAACTCTGATGAATTTTTATAAAACCACGTGTCAACGGCACGATTTATGCTATGAAATTTGGGGTGTTACATAGTCAAAGTAATTAGTTTGAAGAAAAAAATAAAAATACTCTAAAGTAATTTAATTAGCTTCCTTAATCTTTCCAAAAAAGTCAACTAGGTCTTATAATTAATTAAGACCAGAGGGAGTATTTGATTAGTTTGATCAATTTAAGCACACATCATTCTTAATTTTGTACGCACGATCCAACTTTGAACAAGAATATAGATAAAGAAAAGTAAGATCCAATTGTCAATATGGTATTCAATGAAATAAAATTTTTGAATATTCATAAACTGATTTTTTTAATTATAAAAAAATAATTTTTTTATGCTTGTTAAAAATTGTATATTTAATTTTCTCATTAATATCTCCAAAAAGAAAAAAAAAAAAAGGAAGAGTAACATTTGACTCCTTAACATTAAATATATTTAAGCATCAGAAATTTTGAAAAAGAACCAAGACTTTTGGGCAGAATTGAAAATTTTCAGTTTGATTTTTCAAGATCATTCGTGTCTATTTTTCTTCTCTTAAAATTTTGTTCCGGTCAAATCAATGAAAAGATTAAGATAATTACAGAGAATTACAACCCATTCGTGCAAGACATCACATACTCATTAAAATAAATGGCTATGGAGCAATTTGGGGCTAAAAGACGCCCAAATTTAACTATGGATTTGGGTGGATCACATTTAAAAAACCGAGAAGGATTAAGACAAAACATTTTAAGGATTAATTAACGAAAGAGATTGGCTTATCGGAGATTTTTATACAGTAAGAATTTTAGGCATACCTAAAATCAATTGACTTACTAAAGTACTCACATAAAACTGAAGCCCTGATTTAGGCTCCGATTATGTTACATAGAAAATAAATAAAAGAGAGGAAGATAAGAGAACATTTATATGAGAGAACCTTAGGAAGGAGAGCTTTATTCTGTGCGTTGTTATGCAGATTATCTACTCCATCAATCTCACAATCTCTATATAGTGTACATATAGCCACGTAGAAATAGATGTAACAATAGACAATAATATTAAGACATAAAGTAATCTATCAAAGGTGGACTAATATATTTCAACATATATGAATAGAGAATCTAACCAACAAATAGTTAGTTTAGCGATGTAAAACTCCGCTAGATCTCTTAGGGTCTCAAGTTCTTTAGTTATGTTAGTTATTTGTAACAAATATAAGTTGGTTTTCCTCATGTGTATAATTAATAGGGATGGTTTACAAAAAAAATTATAAATTTAGAAAATAAAGTGGACTGAAGTTTTATATTTGGAACCAAATTCAATCTCCAATTAGCTTTGAGAAGGGAAGGTAGTACTGTGAATTATGAAAGTTATACCTAAAACAACGTTGTTTAATTTGTCACCTCTTGTGCCTGTGCGATACTAGCACTAAAAAAGACCAATGCATATTAAACAAAACGTTGCTAATTGACTCCCTAAATAACTCAATGCTGCATTGATTTTGAAGACTTTTTTTTCCAATTAAGTTTCCTTCTTCGTCCCAGACGTAAATTCAAACAATATAATTCTCAACATTTTCCACGAGACACGCAATTGAATACTCCGAACTTTCAAATATCCTATTCCTGCCGATCACACCACAAAGAAAAGTATATTCAATTGATGAACTCTTCCTCTATAAATATTTGGAGATTCATATCACCTTTGCATATATCACCAAGCTCTTATTTTAATTTTATCAAAGGCATTTCATTTCCAAAATTGTAAAAGCCATGTCTGTTGCAGCATCTCTTCATGACAACACAAGAAGATGTGCCAATTTTACTCCTACCATTTGGGGCAATATGTTTCTTCCATTTGCTTCAGAATCTAAGGTACTGTCTATACATACACCATTATATATAAGCAACTCTAGACCTGATTGTGATATATATATATATATATATATATATATATATATATATATATATATATATATATATATATATATATATATGAAAATTACATGTTTTGTGTGTGACTTTTCAGGAAGTTGATGACAACGTGGAACATAAGGTACTGAAAGAGAAACTAAAGATGTTTATATCTTCCAACGATCAGAGTTGTTCACAAAAGCTAAACTTGATTGACTGGGTCCAACGTTTGGGAGTTTCGTACCAGTTCGAACGTGAAATTGAAGAGGCATTGGCTAAGATTCACAACATCTATACCAACAACGACGACAACCACATCACGCAAGATGAAGATGACAATAATCTTCACTCTGTTGCTTTACTCTTTCGATTGCTGAGGCAACATGGATATCCCATTTCACCTGGTATATAATTTCAAACTTTGTGACTATTATTGTCCAATACTCCCTCCGGTTGAGAATACAAGAGTCAAACTTGTGATTACGAAATGGCCACTTTGTTTGTCTCATCGTTTAATACTTTTTTTTCTTTCAATTTTACCCCTAATTAATTATATGATTCTCTCATACATTTTTTCTACTCCTTCTCTCATATTTCTTTGTCCACTCATATTTTCTCCTACTCACCCTTTCCATAAATAGAGATTTTTTAGAAAAGCAAGTTATATGTTTTACATAAATATAATATTGCCTTTAACAAATTTTAACTACCTTTTGAATTGCGTAATTTAGTCTTTTGACTATTATATTTTGAAGCGGAAGTACTAATGAGAAGAGCTTTTCTCTTTTCAAGCACTTTCACTAGTTGACATGCTCAATCTATACATATATATATGAAACAGGTGTATTTGAGAGATTCAAGGACGTCAAGGGAGAGTTTGATAATGAAAATATCACTGAGGAAGACGTGGAGGGAATGTTGGCCTTGTATGAAGCTGCACAATTAGAGGTTCACGGAGAGAACATTCTAGAAGAAGCTCTTCATTTCACTTACGCTCGCCTTAAATCCTTGATTGATAACAATCGATTGAGCCCTGGTCTCAAAGCACGTGTGAGCCACTGCTTAAGTCAGCCTCTTCACAAGAGGTTACGCAGGATAGAAACAAGGCATTACATCTCTTTCTACCAGAAGCAACAAGATCCTTCCCATAACCACATCATGTTGCTCAAATTTGCAAAACTGGATTTCAATATGCTGCAGCATCTGCATCGGATAGAACTTGGCAATGTCACCAAGTAAGTGAAATGCTATATATGTGTGTGTGTATCATCTAGCAATGATCCATAGGATATATATATATAACACTAAAATTAAATGGTCTTTTTAACTTGGATTACGTGCAGGTGGTGGAAAGAATCAGAGTTGACGAGAAAGGTCCCTTATGCTAGGGATAGGTTGGTGGAGTCCTACTTTTGGCCCTTAGCTCTGTCTTATGAGCCTCAATTCAGCACTGCAAGAATGGTAGCCACCAAATTGGTTTCCATTATCGCTCTTCTTGATGATACCTATGACGTCTATGGCACACTTGATGAACTTGAACTCTTCACAGAGGCCATCCGCAGGTCATATTTTATTTACCAAAAATATATCTTGTCGCTGAAAATTAATGGTGGATTATATATATGACTTATTATTAATCCTTTTTATAAATTGATTATTAGCAGATGGGATATAAGTCTCATTGAAACACTTCCAGAGTGCATGAAAACGGTGTTCGAAGCAGTTGTAGAACTGTGCAGCGAAATGGAGATGGTGACTGCAAATGAAGGGACATCAAATTTTGTGATGCCACACGTTCAACAAGCTGTATATAGTCAATAACTTTATATCTTAATTTCAAAGTTGATGTTATATATATTTTCTTCGATTTTCACTTATAATAAGTAATTAAATATTGTGGTTGCAGTTTATTGAGTTGGCTGAGTCATACTTGATGGAAGCAAAATGGTGCAGTGAAAAGTACGTTCCAAGCTATGAGGAGTATAAGGACAACGGAGTTTTATCTTCGACGCTCCCACTTCAGATGATTTCATTTCTAGGTATGCTTGGAAAAATTGCAACCAAAGAGGTGTTTGATTGGATTTCCTCGAGTCCAAAAATAGTTAGAGCGTTCTCACTTATTGGCAGACTCGTGGATGACATGGCCACTCATAAGGTACCACTTAAACAAAATATATATAATACTATATCCGGTTTCCTATATTTATTATTAATTGGAAGGGAGTTTAATTTGATGGGTTTTTGGTTGAACATGTACGTAGTTTGAGCAAGAGAGAGAGCATGTTGCTTCAGGAGTGGAATGTTGCATGAAGCAGTATGGAGTTTCAGTCGAAGAGGCCTATCAAATAATAAGCGACGACGTAAAAAATTACTGGAAGGACATGAATGAAGAGTGTCTGAACAATCCATACAACGTCCCAAATTCTGTGCTTGATTGTGTCCTCAATATGGCTAGAGTGTGTGAGGTTGTGTATGAAAACCTACAAGACAGATTCACCAATGGCGACGACCTCAAACATTACATTGTCCAGCTCCTTCTGGATCCTATAACCATCGAGCCCTAACGTCGTAGCTTTATAGTATAAAAATAAGACGTAATATGGATATTCCTTGGTTACCGAATAATGGGAGTTGTTGTTATTGGTTACTATGTATGTCTACGAAATGCAGTTTGTGTGTGGTTTTCTTTTATTTGAAGCGTGAATGTAATAAAAGTGATTATCTCATTGTAAATCTTGTTGATAATAAATGCCTGAAATTTGTTTTATTATCCAGTCACAACTTATTTTTAACGGGTGCAACTCTTCAATTATGTATAACATATTTTTGACCATGTGAATGTAATGAATACTTGACTTACCCGCTCTAGGGTAACAAGGATTAAAGATTTGATATTTTTAAACCAAAAAAAAAAAAATTGTAATGTAATTATTATTATTTTTATAGAAAAAGAAGAGACTGCTGGAAAAAAATAGGGAAAAAACAGTTTAACTCAGATAAAAGAGTACGCTATTTATTCTTTCATCAGCCATCTCCTCTCCCTTTTTCCATAATTTTGAAATGAGAAAATCGATAAAATATCTTCCCTTAAGAAAGAGAGTGGTAAAATTCCTCTCGTTCTCCATAAGCAAAACCTTATGAATTAATTAGGTCTGACTTAAAAGCAAGGCTGCCATAAACAATATTATTAAATAGGAAATGAGAAGAAAAGATAGAATAAAGCATGGATATGTCATCCGATCATCTTTTTTTTTTTTTTGGTAAAAATATATAATAAGAAATTTTCAACTTGAGTAGAGTACGACTTATGCAGGCAGTAGGTTTGGAGGCAGCGGAGTTATGTTAGTATTATTATATACACACACGCTTGGAAATCCAAAATGTGAGGCCCAACTAACACGTGCCAAAGCTCACCAAGACGATATATAGATAAGATTTTGTAGCAATTGGTCCCTTAAAATGCTAAAAATCAAGGCTCATGGGATAAGCCTTGCATGTGGGACCCACAACTTTATTAAATTCACTCCCTTCAGTTAAGAGTAAAGACACCCTTCCTGATACCTCCTTCCTCATTTTTGGAATAGCAGAAGCAAATATAGAGAGAGAGTGTAGAGAGGAAGAAGAGGATGAGGAAGACGAAGTGGAAACTCAAATGCAATCACACTTTTGAGTAGGTAAGGACGCCTAAATCACTATTCTACTGTTAATTTCTTGTTTAGCAAAGTATTTTGTTAGTAAATCATGACCGAATGTTTAAGCTTAGAGAGAGAAAGTGGAAGAACGTGCGAGTTAAGCATGGATAAGCTTAAATGGAAGCTGGTGTTAGTAATTTAGGCATGGCATTGTATGTTGATTAATTTGATTGCATGGTAGGATTCAAATTTGTGTTAGCTAAAAATGCTCTCTATTTTTTGGTACTTTAATGTGGGTCAAGTGTCCTAAATTATAGAATCACACCTAAGAGATGTTTAAAAGCCCGTACATATATATATAGAGAGAAAGAAAAATGCACGTGAAAGATGAATATTTCTTGTTCAAATTGCATACATTTGTTAATAAAAGACTAGTTAAACTTGACTGCGGCGGTCTCCTTTTCACATTTTAGAAAAGATGAAAGATGTTATTTCATTGATAAATTCACATATCCATAGAAGTATTAATTACACTTGGCCACGAATTCTGGAAATCATAGTTGAATAATAACACTTGAATACAAGTCTTGTTATGATGAGTTCATGTTCACGCGCGATGCAAAAATATGTCCAATTTGTTATACTGATTTTATTATTATTTTTATTTAATTATATCAACATCATAGTTGAGTATGCACGTGGAGATGACTCCGCGATCATCTTTGTTTACTAATAAATTTCTTTTCCACGAAGCCTTAGTCGTTTTATAGAATTTCTATAATTCGTAATTCTTGAATTAAGTCGTCTCGAAAGGTGTTAAAATGTCATTTTCTCTGTTCAGAAAGTGATATACTCCATGAACAAGATCAACTTGAGTTACATTACTGGTTCTAGTATATAGTTCATATTAGCCTACTTGATAGTTTTAACACCGTTAAGTTTAAATTCAAATCCTTATAAAAGTATAAGGACCAACGTTTTGGACGGTATAAAGTATATAGGGGAAAAAAAAAGAGCAAAAACAAAGAATAAGAATTAAAATTAAAACTCGATTTAAGTAAAAGAATTTAGAGTGAGATTCACTCAAATATATTTAATCACAATACACTAAACCTATTTTTCATACACGCGCACTACATGTGTAAACAAATAAAGTTTAAACAAAAATGGCAGAATAAAAAAGGCATCGATGATGTTCATAAAACAAAAGAAAAAGAAAATATCGATGATGAAGACAAAGATGTTTTATTATTCAATTTATTAACCCCGTTCTGAAAAGGGATAGATGTAGATAGAAGAAAACATCTGATGAAGTTGTTGAGTGAGACCGCCTCTTAATACACAATTTATACAAAAATTTAGTTATTGATATAACATAATAGCATCATATAATCTATGTAGCCGAGCACACTTAATAGAATAAAGATTTATTATAAACTCTTACAACGGGTTTACATCGAGTTTTCTTAAAGTCAATGGCTTCGTTATTGGACTTTTTAAATTTCAAGTCAGAATAATGCATCATGTTTTTCTCATTGAAGAGGTCTAAATTTAAAGTCAGAATAATGCATCATGTTTTTCTCATTGAAGAGGTCTAGGAAAGTGTGAATCAATCCTTGCACATCTCTATCATCCGCCAGCCTTTGAACAACTCTCAAATTGGAGCTTTTCAAAAAAAATATCTATCTATCATTTACTTGAAGCTTCGTTTTTTCTTTACTTTCTATTTTAGACTTTCACAGAACTCGCTATGTATTTTAATTGTCTTTCTTGCTATAATTTTTAAATATCCAAGATTCTTAATTCGCAATTTTTATTGTCTATCGAAAGGGAAAAAATTGATGGCATTCTTTCGATTTTCTTATTTTTTGAATGATTTTAATTACAGTTTTTCTTGGCTTCCTCTTCAACCTCATTGTCTGCTCTGCTACTTTCTCCGGTTTTCGGTTCTTATGTGGTTCCGGCTTAAAATCTGGTTCATATATACCGACTTAATCAAACTCAACCACTAAAGAGGTCTAAAGCTAAAAAGCAAGTCGTTTTTTTCTTGGGGCGACAATTGGATCGGTTTAATTGTTCGGTCGGGTCCAGCTCTAAAAACACTAGTAATATGGTTTTGACTAACTTTATTGACCTCCTAGCTTGATCAAATTAATTAACCAAGCATCATTCTTAGCAGATATTGCACGATTCCACTTTGAATAAGAAAAGAAATAAAGAAAAGTAAGATCCAGTTGCCTATATAATATTCAGTGAAATAAAAATTGAGTAGCCCATAAACTGATTTTTACCTATAAAAATATATATTTTTGGTATATGTTAAAAATTCCGTATTTATTTTTTTCTCATTAATATTTCCAAAAGAACAAAAATGAAGGGTAGCATTTGAGGACCTTATAAAAACATTAACTATATATTTAAGGATCACAGATTTTAGAAATTTTGAAAAAGAACCAAGACTATTTGTTAGAATTAAAATTTGTTCAGAGTTTGATTATTCAGTACTCGTTTTTTTCCTGAAAAATGTTGAACCGGTCAAATAAATAAAAAGATTTAGGTAGATATGTTCGAGTCCCTTGGAGAGGATAATCATATAAACAAATGACTATGGAGTAGGTTGTCACCTTTTGTGCATGCGCGAGTGATGAATGGATTTTTTTTTTCTCTTTAGTCTTTGGAGTCACAAATAAAAATAAATCAAGGATTGCGTATGATAAAGAAACAGGATCGTTCTCTCGAGAAGCTTTTATTGAATCCAAGTAATCTAAATGTCAATAAAATGCAATTAAAACAAGGGAAAATTGATTTTTGGATTTTTTAAATTAATAAACTAAATTAAGCATGCAATTTAATTAAATCATAACTATTGTTTTTAGTATTTTCTTTATAAAATGGAATGGAGTATGAAATGTATATTGGATGCTTTCTTGGATATGGAATAGTATTATCCAGTTCAATTAAATATAGGAGTAAATTTCACTAAATCAGATTAAAACCCCAAGATATCTGGCTTGAGTCAATATTTTCAATTAATAGTAGCTTCTACTACCTTGTTAGCTAACTACTACCTCATGAGATATTGTTAAAAAAGCTTAGTGTGCGATTAAAATTGGAATAATGTAATATGAGTCTTCTTGAAATTAGAAGACATACTTGATCCTCAAAGCAAGACAAATCAACCACATTAATTAGATAATAACACGCTAATTAATATAATCTTATCAACCACAAGAAATTAAAACACATATTTTTCACACTACAAAACTCAATCTCAACCACAATTATCAAACTAACAAAGACAATAAACATTAATCTTGGCCCAAAATTTATACTGTGATAGTTAAAAAAAGAACCTAAATATATAAATCTGACTAATAGAATGAACAAATTAACTCCCCTTTGAAGATCTGAACTCAAGTCGATATCCACCACCAAGAAGCAAAAGGATCAGCCACTCATTGGAGCTCTAAAAATTCAGGAAACACAACCTCGCCGGGATCTGGAAAATCCGCCAGAAAACTCAAGAATCTCGCCGGAGTAGAAATCAGAGGAAGGAGGAAGGTCGCCGGCGACAATGAGAGAGGAGTACAAGGTCGAAGATCGAGGAGCTGAGGCGAGAAGGTCATATGTGTAGAGTGTCGTGAATCGCGATGATGAAGATGATGTTCGCGGCGCCTGATGTATATATCCCCCTGTTGCGTTTTTAGGTTTGATATATATTGATTCAATGAAAAGTTCAGCTGCCACTATGGTCAAAACGCTGAGTTTTAATTCAGGGACCTAAGTAAAACTTTTAAAACGTTTTGTAGAGGGACTAAACTGAAAAGTTTATAACTTGAGCTCAAACTTCCATTTTCAAATTTGATTTAATCTTTTTAGCCATCTACAAATAAAATAATTAATCTAACATGAAATATTCTCAGAAAAATCAATGAATAAGAGTAATTACATTTTTTTTTTACAATTTTTCCCTTTTAGCCCTAATTTAATGTATTTACTCTTAATCTCAATTTATCCAAAGAAACACATTTTAAGCTCAATAACTATGACAAAATGCATTAAGAATCCCAATTTAATTATCCAAAAATCATATAAAAATATGGTTCGATCAGCGAGATACCATGCATTACACAACCTAAACTATCTTCTTTCATTAATTTTCGTTGCTCCATCCCATACGAAAATATAATTAAAGTATTTCTCAACTTCATGTAAGGGTGAAATTGTAAATATCATGCAACTTCATGTACAGTTTAAGAGTCAAGCCTTACCTAACCCCAAAGAAAGTAGATTTAATGAATGGAATCCTCTATATTAATGCTTGGAGATTCATATTTCCTTTATACATCAGGCACTTAATTACTATCAAAGGCATTTTTCAGTTCCAACAAAAATTGAAAGTCATTTCTGTTGCAGCATCTCTTCATGACAACACAAGAAGATGTGCCAATTATGCTCCTACCATTTGGGGCAATATGTTTCTTCCATATGTTTCAGAGTACGTCTAAGGTATTAGATAAAATAAGGGAGAAAAGACAAAATGAATAGCCAAAGGATAATTATCACTGAGGCCCTGTGCACTTTATATAATATAATGGGTGTAACAGAATTCTGTACAAAATGAATCTTAGCCTTACATGTGTCCTATAATAAGATCTGGTAGGATATGACAGCTAATATCTATTTACAATTAATCAATTGATTGTTTATTCTAACATTCCCCCTCAAACGAGAGGGTGTAGGACATACACCGAGTTTGCTTCTAAAAATAGAGAACTGAGTATGTGATGAGGCTTTAGTAAAGCAATCCCCTAGTTGTTGAGATAAGGGCACATATCGCACTCTTATAGATCCAGTCAAGACTTGCTCTCTGATAAAATGAACATCAATATCAATGTGTTTGCTCCTAGCATGATGTACTGGATTGGATGCTAGAGCTTGAGCACTTAAGTTATCACACCATATTACTGAGGGTTGGCGAACATGGAGACCAATTTCACTCATTAAAGACCTTAGCCACTTGAGTTCTGTTTGCTCCATCGAGAGACGGATCTATATTCGATTCGAACTAGAGCGGAAACCGCTACGTTTCCTAGAACACCAAGACACTAGCGTACCGCCTAGGTAGACACAATATCCTCCCATAGACTTTCGATCATCAATATCAGTAGCCCAATCAGCATCAGTGAAAGCTATTAACCGAAGAGTCGCTACTGGTTTAAGGTGTAAACCATAATTAAAAGTGCCTTTTAGATACCTTAATATCCTCTTAACAGCTTGAAAATGTATATCTGTAGGATTAGCAAGAAATTGACTGAGTTTGTTCATTGAGTAGGCTATGTCAGGCCTGGAAGTAGTTAAATACTGTAATGAACCAATGGCCCTTCGGTATAACGATGGATCAGACATTAAACTCCCATCATGAGCAGAAAAAGGTCTACCAGTAACCATAGGAGTTGGTACTAGGCACAATCATACTGGTTAAACCGATGCAGTAAATCTAGAATATACGTACTTAGACTGATTGACGTACATGCCACAATTATCACATCTAATCTCTAAGCCCAGAAAATAATATATTGGACCTAAGTCCTTCAACGAAAACACAGTATTCAGCTTGACAATAAAGTTTTGAACAAAACTGAGATTGATACCAGTGATGAGGATGTCATCTACATAGATGAGAATGAACACCCGGAGTTGTTTTGTTCGGAGGAAGAAAAGAGAAACATCACTGCAAGCATTACAGAACCCCCAGCTAAGTAATGTCTATCAAAGACGCTTGAACCACGCCAGAGGGGCTTGTTTGAGGCCATAAATGGCCTTAGTGAGACGGTAGATATGGGATGGATGTGTAGAATCACGAAACCTAGGCGGTTGACTCATGAAGACCTCTTCTCTCAAGTATCCATTCAAGAAGGCGTTGTTCACATCCAATTGACTAACTTGCCAGCCGAAAGTGACGGCTAATGTGAGAATGAGATGAATTGTAGTGGGTTTAACGACAAGGCTGAAGGTCTCACCATAGTCAAGGCTAGCTGACTGCTGAAAACCTTTTGCAACTAACATGGCCTTGTATTTCAGAAGAGAGCCATCGGCTTGAAGCTTGGTTTTAAAAATCCACTTGCAGTCAACGAGTTTCTATCTTGTGTTAGGAACGAGAACCCAAGTGTGATTCCGACATAGAGCTTTGTATTCGACCTTCATAGCTTGCAGCCAGTGAGCCGAAGCAAGGGCTTGAGCAATGGTCTGAGGCTCAGCCGTGTGAGGTGAGGGTAGATCGGACTGACAGAGGCCGACGAACGGGTAGCGAGGTTTGTGAATGCCTGACTTAGTCCTAGTGGTCATAGGATGTTGATTAGAGGTGAGAGGAGAACGAGAAGAGGCGGAGGGAGAGGACGCTGATTGAGAGACCGACGGTGAAGCAGAGGAAGAAGATTGGTGAGGTGCGGGTGAAGGAGAAGACGAGGAAAGGGTGGTGTCGGGTGTAGAGGAGGGTTGAGGCGAGATGAATGGGTAGAGTGGAGTGATCTGGGCCGATGGTAAGGAGGGAATTGGGCTCGGGTGAACGGGTGAGGTAGAGGAGTGGTGGACTGGGCTTGATAGAGTAGGGAAGGGATGTGAACTTGGCATAGAAGAAGAATTATTTGGGTGATTTGGAGAAGAGGACTTACTCGGTTGAAATTTGAAATAAGAAGAGGGATGTAGTACGTGGGCTCGGCTATCGGTGGGCTTTGTGACTTCATAAATCCTGTACATAAAGGAAAATTAGAAGCATCAAAGACAACATGTCGGGAAATATAAATTCGACCAGATGGGCTTAAGCATCGAGACCCCTTCTGATTAGGTGATGGGCCTATGATCGAACTATATTTTTAGATGATTTTTGATAATTAAATTGGGATTTTTAATACATTTTATCATATTTATTGAGCCTAAAATGCCTTTCTTGTGATAAATTAAGATTAAGAGTAAATACATTAAATTAGGATTAAAAAGGGCAAAATTGTCAAAGAAATTGTAATTACTATTAATAATTGATTTTTATGAGAATATTTGATGTTGGATTAATTATTTTGATTGTAGATGCTTGAAAAGATTAAATCAAATTTGAAAATGAAAGTTTGAACTCAAGTTTTAAAAGTTTCGGTTTGGTCCCTACTCCGAACTTTTTAAAGTTTCACTTAGGTCCCCGTGGTTTAACTATGCGTTTTGACCAATGGAAATTAGGTCAGCAGCTGAAGGAAATTGGACCTGAGGGATGACCCGAACCTGCTTCTGGATATGAGGAGGACCCGACATATTGAATGAGCTGAGGGATTTATTAATGAAAGGAGCACTGCGAATGAAAAAAAAAGGAAGGGAACAGGAAATAAAAAAACCAGGCCGCGTCTTCAACACAGGGGGATTGATCGACCTTTTGGCAGATCTTCACGGACCCACCATTGATGACGATCACCTCACCTTCCCTCTCGACTCTCACCCACCATTATCTCCACCCTCTCTGTCGTGAACCAGCAAAACAGCCCTTCGGACTAAATATGCGACCACCGCTCTCTCAAGGCTCTTTACAATAAAAGGGGAATGGATTAAGGGCCTACCTTAGGTTGGACGGAGAGATTCCTCCATTTCTTACGCTTTGTGCTATCAAGCCGACAAATGACTGCTTTCGAGCGGCCCTTACTCCGTCCCACACAGTGTACTACTATGCCTTTTCCCGTCAAAATGGCGAGGCATCATTATATGTATCAAATACCTATTCAATCTGAAGGGAAAAACTCCGCTTACAAGGATTCGTAGCCCCGCTTTGGAATGGGAACTAGTTTGGAATTCAAAGAAAAAGAGAATTGGTGTAACTATTTAAAGAAAGAATATAGCCGGGAGTGCAGCCAATTAACAAAACCGATTAAACAAGTCTGGAGCGGCTACTGATCGGTGGCCCCTCCTTGTCTTATTTAGGATGTTGACCTATCTCTTTTGCCTCAGCTGCAGTTCATTCAAAGCACGCAGAAGACTTCATCTCCACCATCGACCTTCTTCATCCTTCCTCACCCTCCACCATCGCCTTCCACCAACTACACCACCATCACCCATCTTCTTCTCCACATTCAGACAAAGACGCAGAAGCTGAGAGGAATTAATGGAGATAAAAAGAACTACTTGAGCGCTGCGACTTGGGGGCGAGATTCATCCTGCAGAAGCACCGCGCAAGAGGAGCTGATCATTGATTGAAGATATTCATATACATCCTGGAATCACAGCGCCGCGAACGGAGAGCTGAGTCTTGATCTTCCTTCTGCGATCTTGGATTATCATCACCGATCTTCACCACCATCATCACCATCAGAGCAATAAACCAGAAAAAAAAAATCAGAGCATGCGTGAACCCTGAACCTGAACCAATTAACGCCGCGAGCTTATTTGGAAGTTGGGCAATTCAGATTGGGTTCTTTCATGGCTATGTGTAGCTAAAAGCTTTGCTTCTTGGTGATGGAGACTTGTGGCTTGAGCAATTGTGCTTCAATAAGGGAGTTCTTTAATTTAATCTTTTGCTTAGACTATTTAATTGATTTCCTTATTTAAGTTTATCATTATTTAGTTATGAGACTTGGATTGCTGTTATGTGTCCATGTGGATTGATTTTTGTAGTTTTAATTGGATGATGTATTTTGATTTTAAAATCTCCATATTTCTTTAAATGCTTGATTAAATTATGTTTGTTGTGTCATGTTTATGAATGGTAAACATAGTTGATTTTAGCTCTTGAATGGTTCGTTAGAACATTCTAATTGAGAAGAACAATTTGCATCATCCCAATTTCAATTACACATTAAGTGGATTTTAACAATATTTCAAGAGGTAGTAGTTTCTTGTGTTTGTAGGAGCTACTATTAATTGAAATTATTGGACTCAAGTGTTATCTTGAGGTTGTTTTTTTAGACTTAATGAAATTTGAACTCCCAAATATATTTTAGCAAGGATAGCCACCTTCTTCATTACCAAGAGCATTCATCATTAAATCCTTTTAATCCAAATCATTTTTTCACTATTTTCTAAAAATACCAAAAAGAATAGAAACTATTTATTTATATTTTAATGAATTTTAGTTTAGAGAAAACCAATTACAAAACCTCATTTATGACCATGTTTTTAGCACTTAGTTTAACATAGGAATTCAAAATAAATTGGCTCCTTGATAAGAGAACGATCCCGAGTTGTTTGCACTATATTGAATTTTAATTCGTGGTAAATAGTGATTTGACCCTGAGGCGACTAAGGTTTCTGTCAAATCAGCCTAAGTAAACACAACATTGATTGTGATAGTCTAGCTTGTGAGAATTGTAGGGCTTCAAACAAGGGTAACATGTGCAACCAAAAGGCTTCAAATCCATATAATCAGGTTGTTGTTTGTACAAGCAGGCCATTGGAGATTTTCCTTGTAAAACTGGAGTAGGTAATCGATTAATAAGATAAACCACCATTTGAAAGGCTTCAGTCCAATAATGAGAAGGAACTTTTGATTGGGCTAAAAGTGTGAGACCCATTTCCACAATATGCCGATGTTTTCTCTCTGCTCGACCATTTTGTGAAGAGGTATAGGGACATGTAAACCGCATAGTAATACCACAATTTTCAGCTATGGGAATAAATGGTTTATATTCTGTACCATTATCACACTGAATAGATTTTATTTTGGACTGAAATTGTGTGTCAACCATGGTTTGAAAATGCTTAAAAGCTAAAGCTAGTATCTCCTTTGTTCTTGAGAGGATATAACCAGGTGTATCGACTGAAATCATCTATAAAGTGAATATAGTAACGGAAGCCATGAACAAATTGAATAGGCGATGGACCCCATAAATCAGTATGAACTAGATCAAATGGTGAAGTAGCATGAGATAAAGATTTCGAAAATGGTAACTTCTTTGCTTTACCACACTGACAAGCTTCACAAACAAAAGTATCATTAATGTTGACTTTGACATTACAATCAGTAAGAATTTGTCAGAAGTTTTATTGCTTGGATGACCAAGCTTGTAATGCCAAGAAAGAAAATCGGCCTCGGTTAGAGCAAAGAATAAACAACATGAGCTTGAGCTTGAGGAATCATCTTACTGATTGAACCATATTTTTACATGATTTTTGATAATTAAATTGGGATTTTTAATGCATTTTTTCGTAGTTATTGAGCTTAAAATGTGTTTCTTATGATAAATTGAGATTAAGAGTAAATACATTAAATTAGGGCTAAAAATGGCAAAATTGTCAAAAAAAATGTAATTACTCTTAATCATTGATTTTTCTGAGAATATTTCATGATAGATTAATTATTTTGGGTTGTAGATGCTTAAAAAGATTAGATCAAATTTGAAAATGGAAGTTTGGACTCAAGTTGTAAAACTTTCAATTTGGTCCCTCTGCAAAAACTTTTTAAAATTTTCATTTTGGTCCCTGCAGCAAAAACACAGCGTTTTGATTAATTAGGTTTTGTTTTCTTCATCCAAGAGACCCATGACCTGTGAGCTGTGAGGAATTAAAGGAGGACCCGACAGATTTATGGGAGCGCCGCATACACAAAAGAAAAGAGCTTAGGGGAATTCAGGGATCCATCGTCATTTTTTGGGGCTTCACATTCGGACAGAGACGAGAAGCTGGAGGGAATTATTAATTGGGAGACGCAGAAGCTGAGGGGGATAATTAATTGGGAGACATACGACTTGAGGGCGGCAGACACCAGAAAAAAATTGACGACAGCGGAACCTTGAAGATTTCGACCTTCATCTAGGATCTACGTCTTCATCACCCTCACGCTGTCACTCTCGGCCAAGAACTTTCGACCCTCCTTGATTACGCATCGTCTTCACCCTCACACCTTTGTTACACTCGGACAGAATGATCGACTTGCATCATCGTCTTCAACCACGGACCTTCACGCCTTCATCATCATCGATTGGGTGGTCGGACCTGGATCGTTCCTTCGATCTACATCACTGAACCTACAAAACAGAGCCCAACAACTTGGACTCCATACTCGGACCTCCAAATCGTCTTGGGAATCCTTCATCCTCACCAACACCACCATGGCTCTTCTGTTCTGAATTTTCTCCACCTCTATTGTTTGCTTCTGGATTAATTATCTCTCTTTGATTTCTGGATTTACTTTCAGCTTATGAGTTTAGTGTTAATTTGTCATTTTAATCAGTATTTCATGGCTGGATGTTTGAATCAGAGAGTGATTATGTTTCTTGAAGCTATTTTCATGAGTGGCTAGGCAATTTCATGCTCTTGGTGATGAGTTAGATATGGCTTGAGTTCACATGTACTTACATAGGGGAGTTTATCTATCATTCTATTAGTCTAGAATTATGTATTTGAATCTCCCAAATTTTTATATATGATTCGGAACTGAGACTAATGGTAATTATCTATGTTAGTTTGATAATTGTAATTGAAATTGGATATTGTGGTTTGAAGATTATATATGTTTGAATTTCTTTGTGGTTGCAATGAAGCTATGTTGATTAGCGTGGTATTATTTAGTTAATGTAGTTGATTTGTACCCTTGAGGGGCTGGTTAGCACTCAAATTTAAGAAGACTCATATTGCATTATTCCAATTTCAATTATACATTAAGTGGCTTCTAACAATATCTCAAGAGGTAGTAGGAGCTACTATTAATTGGGAATATTGGACTCAAGTGGTATCTTGAGGTTTTTCTTATCAAGACTTAATGAAGCTTTGACTCCCATATTTCTTTTGAGCGAGGATAGCTATTTTCTTCATTACCAAGAGCATTCATCATTAAATCTTTTTAATCCAAATCATTTTTTCACTATTTTCCAAAAATACCAAAAAGAATAGAAACTATTTCTTTATATTTTTATAAATTTTAATTTAGAGAAAACCAATTACAAAGCCCCTTTTCTAATCATGTTTTTAGCACTTAGTTTAACATAGGAATTCAAAATAAATTGGCTCCTTGATAAGAGAACGATCCCGAGTTATTTGCAATGTATTACATTTTAATTCGTGGTAAATTGTGATTTGACCCTGAGGCGACTAAGGTTTTTGTCAAATCACTTACTCATTGGATACAACCCTTGCCTTGGATTGCCTTTCATCAGTATGTCCCCTGTTTTCATGTCCTTCACAATACAACCACTATTAGTGAAGATGACAGCAACTTGATTATCATTAACAAGCTTGTTGACACTCATCAGATTTTTAGAAATATGAGGAACAATCAGAACATCTTTAAGAACAATTTCAGAGTCAGAACAAGGAATAGCAGTGGAGCCAGTGCCATGAATCCTAGCTTTAGAGCCAGTGCAAGTAAAAAGATGAGGAACAGTCTTACCAACAGATTTCACGAGTCAAGAGTGGATGAATCGCGGTGACATGGTGATTAGCACCACCGTCCATATACCAATCGAGTCGAGATATCGGGAGAATCGGTGTAATATGCAGGGTCTTTGAGTGAGATGGAGGATGAAAACTACGATCAAAGCGTTTATAGCAATTTGATACACGATGACCGGCCTTCTTACATAAGTCACAAAAGGGAAGGCCAGAACCGCCATTACCAGATCGTCTGCGAGACGTGATGGACGACCACCATGATTGCCACGCCCTTAACCACGAGTAGGGGGCCGTCAAACTGACGAGATGAATCAGAGGTAGCAACAAAATTAGCAGAGGGCTGAATGGACAATGAGGAAAAATTACTTAAGCGATCCGTCGACATTCAAACGCAAGAAAGGCTGATTGAGCTTCAACCCATGTGAGGCCAACTTGATCAATAAGCTTGACCACAATCGGATTATAGTCACCATCCAAGCCATTCAGAGTGTGAAGAATTAGTTCATCTGGTGAAATCAGAGCTCCAACAAGTGCAAGATGATCAGCAGTTGATTTCATACGCGACAGATAAGCTGACATCGAGAGACCATTCTTGCAAGTATGATGAAGTTCATACATGTAGACCATAATACGAGACTTAGAGATAGCTGAAGTAAGAGCCTGAGCTTCAGTCCACAGCTCCAGGGCAGTCTGGCAGTGGAGGAGTTGCGCACCGACCTCCTGCGTCATTGTGTTACGAAGCCACCCAATGAGCATCCGGTCGACCGCAAACCAGTCCTCAAACTCCAGATTAGAGACGATTTCCTGGGTGGTCGGCACCACCGGCGTGATTGACGGGATCGGAACATTAGGGCGAAGATGACTCTGAAGACGATTGCCTTCGATTAACGGCAATACGACTGACTCCCAGATAAGATAGTTGGATCGATCCAACTTGATAGAGGATGTTTGACTAGACGATTGAAATAGGGAGTAAGATTTGGGAGCCACCTGAGATGCTACGGACTCAGAGACCGTCGAAGACGTAGAAGAAGCAGAGGAGGCCATCAATAAAGGAAATAGGGTATGGCTCTGGTACCAAGATAAAATAAGGGAGAAAAGACAAAATAAATAGCCAAAGGATAATTATCACGAGGCTCTGTGCACTTTATATAATATAATGGGTGTAACAGAATTCTGTACAAAATGAATCTTAGCCTTACATGTGTCCTATAATAAGATCTGCTAGGATATGACAGCTAATATCTATTTACAATTAATCAATTGATTGTTTATTCTAACAGTATTCTACACACACAACAAAATTAAAGCTATGTCAGGGCTCAATGGTTATAGGATCCAGAAGGTGTTGGACGATGTGCTGTTTGAAGGAGTTGTTAGTGTTGAATCCGTTTTGTCGGTTTTCATAGATCTCGAGCCAAATTGACCACACAATCAAGCACAGACCTTGGGACATCATGTGGATTGTCCGGACACTCTTCATTAACGTCCTTCCGGCAATTTTTGATGTCGTCCTTGATTATTTGATGGGCTTCTTCTTCGAAACTCCAAAGCGCTTCATACAACACTCCATGAAGCAACATGCTCTCTCTCTCTCTCTCTCTCTCTCTCTCTCTCTCTCTCTCTCTCTCTCTCTCTCTCTCTCTCTCTCTCTCTCTCTTGCTCAAACTACGTAGTCTGGGGGTGGGCATGGGCAGGGCGAGATCCCTGCCCAAAGAATGAACGGGCTGCATTTTGCAGCCCGATGCTTAGCCCTACCCGATAAAATCCTAACTCGGCTGGGCAAGGCAGGCTTCCCTTGCCCAAGTAGTGATGCCTTGCCCTACTCCATAAAGATTCTAGTTCACACTTTATAGAATTTTAAAGCTTTGGAGATACCTGAAGTATAATATAATCTAATTATAATATATTTAGACATAATAATATAATATATTTTAAATAAAATAATATATATAATAATATTTATTTAAATATATTTAATTTTAGGGCGGGGGCCAAATGGGTAGGGCAAGACCCCCTGCCCGATGCCCCGACCTAGCCCAAAATTGCCCAAATTTTTTTCTGGCCACTTTTTTAGGGCAGGGCTGGGCAATTTTTTACCGGGCTTGGGCAGGCGTACTAAGCATCTGGGCACCATGCTCACCCCTACTACGTACATGTTCATGCAAAAAAAAAAAACATCAAACTCTGTTTTATCCGTAAGTTTTAGAAGTACTTATATCATCAACATAAAGACAAACAATGATGAAATCATTACCTTCTTTCTTGGCATATAGGGTGGGTTCATTTTCATTTCTCATATACCCCTTTTGCTAAAGGTATCCATCAATCTTCTTATACCATGCTCGAGGAGCTAACTTCAATCCATACAACACATTCTTCAGCTTGTACACCAAATCATTTCCCTCCTTTATGAAACCTTCTAGTTGTGATACATAAACTTCCTCTTGTAACGCTCCATTAAGGAATGCTGACTTGACATCAAATTCGGAACCGGCCCCTTTGTAATTGTGCAGCTAAAGCAAGAACAAGTCTTACAGTTTCAAACCGAGCTACTGGTGAGAAAGTTACCTCGAGATCAACACCATATTGTTGTGCATAACCTTTTGCCACAAGACGAGCTTTGTGCTTTTGTAGGCTCCCAGCTGCAGCATACTTTGTTTTGAACACCCACTTCAAACCAATTCTATTTTTTTTCTTCTAGTAAATTCGCCATCTCCCACGTTCCATTCTGTTCAATGATTTTATCTCCTCCACCATTGCTCTTTGCCATTCTTTTCAATGAAATAGTAAGAGCAAATTGATAGGTATATATGTCATCAGTATATTTAGGATTTGACTTTTTAAATCTTGTTGATCTCCTCAATGGAATTGGCTTAGTTGAGACTTCTTCAAGAGTCGTAGATGAATGATTGCTGCTATATTGTGTTGTTAATAGTGATGAGATAACATGAGAGAGCTTGCTGCCATTTGCTTTTCTTCTGCATCTAGAGGCACTTCAATAGGGTCATAAAGTTCTTGTTGTACCTACTTTTCATTCCAATTCCAGTTTGCATTTTCATCATATATTACATCCCCTCTAATTAAAATCTTGCCATGAAGAGGGTTATACAATCTGTATGGTTTGGATTGAGTACAATAACCAATAAAAATACACTTTTCAGATTTTTCATCAAGCTTTTGTCAAGCTTGAGAATTTATCAAAGCATAAAAAATACACCAAAAAATTTGTAAGTGACTTACTTTGGCCTCCTTTCACACTAAGCTTCATATGGGAGTCTTGTTCATGACAACCCTTGTTGATGAGAGATTCAACAAGTAGACGGATGTTGCTACAGCTTCTGCCCAAAATAGATTTGAAAGTTCTTTTGCTTGTAGCATGCTTTTTGTGTTGGGAAAGAAATCGTGGACAGAGAAAGTGTTAAAATAAAGGGAAGCATGTAAGTATTCGATGGAACTCTTTATTGCTCTCTGAAGCAAATAATAGGGCCTATATATAGGCTTATAAGGCAACAAATTGAACAGCAATTTTTGGTACCCACTATATGATGCCACTAACAGTAACTTATCTGACCACATAAAAGATCTGAAACAAATCAACCCACTACTCTAGAAAATACAGGAATCATTATTTAATTAAAATAATGCTTCCAATTTATTGGGTTCCATCCAGTAAAATATGTAACTTTTTTGAATCATGCTTCAACAGTTTGATCATGAAAATTTTAGCCAAGATGATGACGTGGAGGGAATGTTGGCTTTGTAAGAAGCTGCACAATTAGAGGCTCACGGAGAGAACATTCTAGAAGAAGCTCTTCATTTAAGTTACACTTACCTTAAATCCCTGATTGATAGCAACCAACTGAGCCGTGGTCTCAAAGCACGTGTCAGCCTCGGCATAAGAGGCTACATATGACAGAAGCAAGGCATTACATATTGATTGAACAATATTTTTTACATGATTTTTCATAATAAAATTGGGATTCTTTATGTATTTTTTGAAACATTATTGCATGATTAAGAACTAATTTAAGTCAGGGACATTTGTATTGAATTAAGTGTAATTAGGGGTCAAATGGTCATAATTTGTTAATTATTCTATGCAAATGATTTCTTAGACCGACTTTTGATGTTATCTTTTACTTAATCTTTGCATTTTAGGTGTTTACGAAGAAAGTGGAGATTTTGGAGGGTCAAAATTAATATTTTGAGGACTAGAGAAAATTATAAACAAGCGCCCTATAATTTCTGAAAATTGGAAAATAAGAAAATGACCAGATAAAATTACATAAAGTACCCAGATATTTGGGAAAGTACAGTTATGCCCCACAAATAGTTTGAAAATTACCACTTTAGTCCCTCTCAGAACTTTTGAACTTTGCAGAGTGGTCCCTGGTCAAAACGCAAGTTTTGATCAGGAACCAAGGCGCAACGCGAGATACAGAGACCTGAAAATAGGGAGAGTGCCGCGAGCTTTTTTTTTTTTTTTTTTTTTTTTTTTTGGGGGGGGGGTGACATATCTTTCTACCCGCATCAAAAAGATCCTTCCCAACATCACATAATTTTGCTCAACTTTGCAAAATTGGATTTCAATATGCTGCAGCATTTGAATCAAAAAGAGCTTGGCAATGTCACCAAGTAACTGAAGTGCTATATATACAGTAACTAGTAATGCTATGTAACAAAGGCGTTGATTCTAGTGGAAGGGGCTTTGACGACTTATAAGCACAAAGTTTGGAATTTGAGTTCATCGATACAAAAAAGCCCTTCGGAGGATTACCCACATTCCCACAATTAAGTCTAACAATACTTTAATTTAATTCAACCAGATAGCCATATTAAAAAAAAAAAAAAAAAACTAGTAATGACCTGCATATAGTATACATAATAGTGATTAAATGGTGCTGTTTATTTGTATTGTGTTGGTGGTGGAAAGAATTAGAGTTGACGAGAAAGGTCCCTTATGCTAGAGATAGGTTGGTGGCATCCTACTTTTGGGCTTTAGTTCTGTGTTATGAGCCTCAATTCAGCACTAAAAGAATATTAGCTGACAAATTGATTAGCATTTAGGTTGTTCTTGATGATACCTATGACGTTTATGGCACACCTGAAGAACTTGAACTCTTCACAGAGGCCATACACAGGTTTATTTAATCAGTATTTATTAATATATCCTGTCTCTGAAAAGTAATCAAGAGTTTTATGTGACTTAATAATTATTTCTTTTGATTATGTGACTATCATCAGACGGGACATAAAGTGTCATGGAATCACTTCCAGAGTGCATGAACGCGATGTTTGAAGCAGTTGTAGAACTTTTCAGAGAAATGGAGATGGTGACTGCAACCAAAGAGGTGTCTGATTGGATTTCAACAAATCCAAAAATAGTTAGAGATGCGTCACTCATTGGCAACTCATAGATGACATGGCCACTCATAAGGTACCAATTATGATTATAAGAACAATGATAACAAAGGGAGGCAAAGTTTGGAAACTAAGGGTAACAATTGAAAGTTTTAAATATAAGACTTAATTGACTTATAAATTTTTTGGGATGATTAAGAAAGCTAATTAAATTACTTTAAAGTATTTATATTTATAGATTTTCCCCTAAACTATTTCGTCTAACTTATAATTAATATATAATTTAATTATCTGCAATTTATGATATGATTAAATAACATATTAGCTTATTCAATCTCCAAAAAAAGTTAACTAGGTTTTATATTTTAAATAGGAGAGAATAGGTATTTAGTTTCAAAGAACAAAACTTGGACATTTAAACTGTATAGATCTTCTCAGTACTTCTAAAACTAATACGGATAAAAAGGAGTTTGATGGTTTTTTTTTTTTTCCATGAACATGCACGTAGTTTGAGCAGGAGAGAGAGCATGTTGCTTCAGCGGTGGAGTGTTATATGAAGCAGTTTGGAGTTTCTGAAGAAGAAGCCCATCAAATAATCAAGGACGACATCAAAAATTGCTGGAAGGACGTTAATGAAGAGTGTCTGAACAATCCACATGATGTCCCAAGGTCTGTGCTTGATTGTGTGGTCAATTTGGCTCGAGTGTTTGAGGCTGTCTATGAAAACCGACAAAATTACGGATTCAAAACTAACGACTCCTTCAAACAGCACATCGTCCAGCTCCTTCTGGATCCTATAACCATTGAGCCCTGACATAGCTTTAATTTTGTTGTGTGTGTAGAATACCTTAGACTCTGAAACATATGGAAGAACATATTGCCCCAAATGGTAGGAGCATAATTGGCACATCTTCTTGTGTTGTCATGAAGAGATGCTGCAACAGAAATGGCTTCCAATTCTTGTTGGAACTGAAAAATGCCTTTGATAGTAATTAAGTGCCTGATGTGTAAAGGAAATATGAATCTCCAAGCATTAATATAGAGGATTTCATTCATTAAATCTACTTTCTTTGGGGTTAGGTCAGGCTTGACTCTTAAACTGTACATGAAGTTGCATGATATTTACAATTTCACCCTTACATGAAGTTGCGAAATACTCTAATTATATTTTCGTATGGGATGGAGCAACTAAAATTAATGAAAGAAGATAGTTTAGGTTTTGTGTAATGCATGGTATCTCGCGCATGCACAAAAGGTGACAAACAACGTTGTTTTACGTAGAACTTCCATAATACTTCTTTATTCATGTAATAAATGTCTCCTATAAGCCCATCGCTTTCTCTAATTAATAATCCTTCTCAGTTTTTTTAATGCCTCCCTCAGATCGATCCATAGTCAAATTTGGGTGTCAGCTGTAATAGCCCGAAAAATAGTGAGAAAAATAAATTATTTTCTGAAAATATATTTAATTAGTAATTTCTTTTTTTTAAAAACAAAAAACAAAGTTAGCTTTTACTAGTTTAATGGCAATAGCGGATGCTACATGTTTTGGTAGAATGTTCGAGTCCAAGCTGTGGGGTAAAGTGTTTTCTTATTTCATAACCATAAAATTACTAAAATGTTCTTTTATCCAAATTATTATTATTATTTTTTAAAAAAAGCCAAGAGAGCGAAATTTGAAACCTCAACACCTCTGCTTCTCCAATTCTTCTTTCCTTCCTGACGTTGTGGGTGTCGTGGGAGGGAGAGTTTCGCTTTCCTCTCTTTTTGTTCGCTGGTTGTGGTCCTTGCTCAACTTCTCAATTCTCACTCCTCACTCCTCACTCTACCACTCTTCTCTTTCAATCTCATCCTGCTCCTCACTCTGCCTCTTCGATCGGCGTTCGGTGACGCTCCGACCTCCGTCTTGCTCTCAACTGCTGCCTCATTCTCCGGCGCGAGTCTCACCTTTCTTTGCAAATGGAAATCGCTTCAACCCTCATATGGATCTTACTCGAGAACACATCCGATTGGGGATTTAAATCTGGTACCTCCTCGTTGCCTCTCAATCGCTCAATTTCTGGATCACGGCTCGGCACTATCGGTTTTTTCCTTGCTGCTGGTTTGTGCGTGTATACAAACTCCTTTTCTCTTTATTATTTTTTTTGTTGCTGTGTTCGTATGGTATGCGAATCTGATAGTTGCCGTGAGTTTAGTTGAAGTTATGGTTCCATTTGTAAGGCTGTCTTTGCTGATTGTAAACCCAAGAAAAAAAATAGGGGAAAATGATTGGGGATTGACTGAAATTGATCAAGTTGCGGCATTGCTTATATTGGGTATTTTTATATATTATTCATGGTCACTACCTCTGCTGAAAATTTACGGTTGTGTTATTTTCTTTCTTGTATGAGATATATGGATTGGAAAATTGTATTCTTTATTTTAATTTGTGCTTAGTTGGTTGTTCCAAGTTGATGATTAAAGAGCATTGGATTATGGTTGGAACACACGAGGTTAGGAGTTTATGATAAGAAAAATATCCTCGGAGCTTGCCAATTAGAAATGCATTTTAAGTGTTTGATAAAATGTGTGGAAGAAAGGAAGCTTATGTGGAAAAGCATTCTCATATTATTTTTCTGGTGGAGAAGAATTTATGTATTGTTTTGAATAATTCTGGATTTAATTATTGTTTAAAGATGAAATTTGGAAGTCTGGTAACTTTGTGATAATGATAGAAAGATGTTGATTGGAAATTTTAAGGATTATATCTACTTACTTTGTGCTAGCCTTTGTGATGTCTATGAAGTGTTTGATGATGCATTCATCAAGAGAGATTATGGGTTATAATCTCAAATTGGTATGTAGCTTGGGGGTAATTTTGATTAGAGTACAAAGGGTTTGGTGTTTCATTTTTGTGTTGTCATGTAATTAAAAATCAAATAAAGGACTTTAGTTGGTAGTCATCTATGAAAAGTATCCTATTGATTAAATAGGGAAAATAAGTGTTGTTACTGTTTAACCACCAAAGATAATATAATAGTTATTTGATAAATATGTTGGGATTTGGGACGTTTAACCACCAAAGATAATATAATAGCTATAAGAAGATGGTGGAAGATTTATGAAGCTTGTTCTTCTACTTAAATCTTCAACTACGTACGTTATAGCCAAGGTAATGAAATTAAAAATAACTCTGTTAAGCCTTGGGGCCGGGGTTGCAGCTACAAATAAGTTCATGTGGAAAGAGTTACAATGTAACAGAAGACTTTGACAATGGTTTTCATTGATTAAAGTATGTTACAAGTTAGTAAATGATTATAACCTCGCCTTGGGTTAAAGTTGAGTTATGGTTGGAGTGAGAATTGAAAGATTATAGTTTTGTAGTGTGGAAGGAAATAATGCTCCCCCACCCCCTTTGTTTGAGAGTAATTCAAGTATAAAAGGAAACATCATAATAATTTTAAACCAAGTAAATTATTATGGTTTCATAAATTTCTATCATGATCTTCTTATATTGCAATGTTTCAGGGGAATGATGTGTTGAAGAATATCCAGGAGGGAAAAACTGAAAATAAGTTGGAAGCCGATAAATAGGAGTAGATTATATAATTGGTAGTCAACATATGAGTGAATAACGTTCCATTATAATTTTTATAAATGATATTTTTACTTCTTGACATACTTTCATGTTAATTTCCATATTTATAAGTATGATTTTGTGAAGGGGACGTTTATCAGATTTGTTTCATTTTCTTGTTGATATTACATGAGTAAAGATTGATTTTTTCTTATTCGTTATTATTTATTTTTCTCCAATTGCTTCATAGTATATGTCATGATTATGCTCTTTGTTACACACCTACCGGCCTCGCCCTTACAGGTGGCGGGTAGTGTGGTCATTCACTTATATTTTATTCTACCTTATTTTTCCCAGGTTAAATATCATCACACATCGGAGTATAAAAAGCAGAGCACACATCGATTTGGACAATAATATCGATAAAGATACGGTAAGATAAATTCTTCCCGGAGGGGTCAAAAGATCTGATCACCGGATAAACGGTACCCAGTGCGAGCCAAAATAATAAACTACAGCCATCCAGTAATCCAGATAAAATTCCCAAAAGAAAATCATCAACATCCACCGAAATACTAGCCCTGCTCCGAAGCCTTACCTCTGTCCCTCTGCTCTGCTCCAAATGAACTGCCAGATGGCTTAAAAGGGGCTGGGATTCAAAATTTGAATCCCAGAGTAACCGTTAATCTCATATAAAATGTATATATCATGCGTGTAAGAAAAATCATAAATAAGCAAATACCACATAACATTCAATATCAATGCACAAAGCCAAATCTGGAACTAGCAGCCCTAATAGCACACAAAGACAGCACCGCGGTGGTCCTAATAGCACACAAGACCACAGGCACAAAGACACAAAGAAAGCCCACACAAAGATGTTCCGATTCCATAGCGCTTGGAAATAAATGATAACTAAATGTATGCAATTTCAAGGTAAAACATACATACTCAAATCACACAGAGTATATGAGAATTAAGGTTACTACCTGGCAGTCGACTACAGATAAAAACAACCTTCTTGGTGCAAAATATCACAATTATCCCTAAAATAATAAAATGTAAAAATAATTAATTCCACCACAAAACATATTTTCCTTGGTAAATTAAAATAAGCCCAATTAATGTGTCCATATTTACTAAATTCCTTTTCTTATTAAGGAATTTAATTTGGGCCTATATTCTCTTAATTTTCGTCCATATTCAGAAATTTCCAGAAATAAAGTCTCAACTTCAAATATTCATAACTAAATCTAGAAAACTCCTTTTGGGTTGTTTCCAAAGCCCAAATAACCCTTAATATGTCTAGTTTCAACCACAAATACTCATTTGGGTCAGACCAAGTCGAAAATTCATCTATAGCCCAAAATACTCCTGCTGTCTGAAATAATTCCCAGTTTCCAGGGGCTATCTTGAAATATTTATTTCTCTTAGCACAAAATTCATAAAAATACGAATTATATACCAAATTAATCCTTGAGATGTCTACTGTCTCCATATAAAATTTCATAATTTTATAAGTCCATTTACGAGGTCTAAAATTAAGAAGAAGGCATCTGCCTCCACAGGAATTTCACCAAACAGCACCCCCAACGTTTTTGCACTTTCATCTAAGGTTCTAAAATTTTGATCCAAGTTCACCCTTATACAAAATCTCATTTTAAACACTTTAGAACCCTCAAAAATACCAAAATCCATTCATATCATCAAGAAAACTCAGCTGCACGAAATTATGATTTAATCAACAAAATACCAAATTTTCATTCCAACTTCATATCTTCCATATACTAAATTTGATCTACCGTTTTAGGCCATGAATATTAGTTTTAAACCTTTACTCATACTTTTCACTAGCCAATCAAACCCAAGAAAATATATACTTCAGTCCATGGCCATTTGTAACTTCAAATAACTAAAAGAACACACAAGAAGATTCAAATGTGGCTTACTCGTCTTTGGACTTAAGCTTTCTTGAGTCTCTGTCTCTTTTTTCCACCAAAATCACTCCAGCCTACACCTCAAACCACCAAGGAAAAATTGTTCTTTAATGTCTTAGCCACATTAGAAGGGGTAGAAGAGAGTACATTGAAGATCCAAAGCCTTAGGACTTACCTTAGTCTTAATCTTTCTCTTCCTCTTGCTTAAGCTTCTTGTATTAGAGTTTCTTGTACTCCTTTCTTTCTCTCCCTCTCCACGTGACCAGCTGCCTAAGAGGAGGATATAAGCCAAAGCTAATTCATTTTGCTTCTTTCTTCTTTTTTTGTATTCGACTCATGCCCCCCACATGCTCACTTTTCATTAATCAATGATGTCCCCTTGTTCCTTCTCTCACTCTCCTAGAAGCATGTGGACATGGGCAGATTTTTTTGGTAAAAAGAATGTCTTCCCTTTGTCTCCACTTGCTCCCTTAATGGTATACTTTATCTTTCTTTCTTTTTTCTTCACTCAACCGTTGGTTTTTGGAGGGGTTGGAGACAAAAATTTCTACTCCATTCTATCTCTCTTTCACGTGGGTTTCCAAGGGAAAAAAATGTATGTGTAATCCAAGTCACCACCCACTTGCATTCTCCCTTCTTCAATTAAATTTTTATATGGTCTAAACCACTAAGTCTATAGGTCATAGATATATTCAAAATCCAAACTTTAGATCATTTTCACATACTTTTACCTTCCTACTCGTCTCATGCCAAGGGAAGAAGATGGGTAAAATATTTTGTGTCATATAAGTCTCATTTTATGTCCACCTTCCCAATAATTCCACATTATTTTCCAATAATTAATTTATCTTGTTGGAAAATAAATACCACTAATTACTACCACTTAGTGAAAATTCATGTATGTAAATGAATTCACATCGAGGCGCATGAAAAATGGGGATGTTACACTCTTCAATGGTAAGGAAAATTTTAAGATATCCTTAATAAATTTTTATATTGAAATGATCTTACATTTTAGAATATTTATACGCTAGAATCCATTATTTCAAAAGGACTTGGTTGGCATATTGAATTTGAAGGAAAGCTTGAGATATTGTTATTGTGAAGTATTTGATATGAGCTGTAACACCCCAAATTTCGTAGCATAAATTGTGTCGGTGACACGTGGTTTTATAAAATTTTATCAGAGTTTGAGGTGCTACAGCTTTAGCGTTTGCGAAACGAAGAGCATGTACTAAAAATTTGAACAACGGTATAGGTTGAGTAATCGATATGAAATACTCGGACATATGATGATGCCGGACGTATCGATATATATTACAAAATCTCCGAAGGAATTATTCATGTGATATAGTAATACAAAACTTTATAATTACAATTCTTACATGTAACTACACCTCTTTAACCAAGCCTTGAGTAGACTTGGGCGTAGAACCTAACTCAGTTAAATCATCCCATTTGGCCGGTGGGAATGTCTAGTGGGAGTCTCACCGTGCTAGGGTGACCGATTGATCGAACCACATAGACGACCCTTCTAGTTTAAGCACCAAATGATATGAAGTAACTTTATTAGATTCTTGCCATAAGGTAGGTTCTGTTGACTTTCTTCCCGCATTTTCTTGACCGGTGCCTTCTCATGGCTCCATCAACTAGCGTCTAGCTATGGCTCCATCCCCTGGTGCCTCCTCCGGTTCATGACTCTTTCCTGTCTATTAATTCAGGCTGAGGTCCAATGCCCATCGGACCTCAGGTAACGGTTAACCTCATGCTTATGTAAACAATATATGTATGACAGGTATTCATGACATTTTCACAAAAAAGCACTACAAAATCCCATAACAGATGTAGGAAATACATATATGTATGTAAGGCAATAACAATACACAGCCCCTGCAGTATGTTTGTTATCCTAGTCTGCACACTCTCCGGTGCCACGATGTACAGTAGTGTCCATAGCGCTAGGAAAACTCTCAACGGTGTTAACAATACCATAACCCGTGTATTCATGATTTCACCAATTTCAAATGAGACAAAGTCTCAGTACAGAAACACAGCAATCATATATAAGCATAACACAAGCATAAGAGTTAGTGTTACTATACGCCGCGAACGTACCTTCGTTGATGGTACTTCGGCACGTTTTACGAAAAACTGTATTTTTTTTACAGCGGTGCGATAGCGGTTCGACTATAGATATCCTATACGGATTATATCGTTTTTATCAGTATTTAGCATTATAACAGGCATTTTAGGTACAAATTACCATTTTGCCCCTGACCCCCTAATCGACGGAATTTCGCCAGAGCTTCGCTACTTTGACCCTATCTCTCCAGAATTTTGACATATCTCTTTTCCCAGTATATTGTCGAAATAAATACCATATATACCCCTAAACATGATATTTAAACTATCTGGGAAATTTAAAGATAAATCTAGCATTTCTACTATATCTACTGAAAGAACTACCGAAACTAAAAACTAGGGACCGAAAAACTTACCCAGGGCTTTGCTACACTTTCTCCGGACTCTTCCTTCTCTCTAAAACTTCTCTCTATTCTGAATTTTGGTGTGAAAATATGAAGAGAGGTAGTGTGCTATTTATAGGCAAATTGTGTGCACTATTCACACTTTTTTCAGATCGGTTTTTCGTAGTCGGATCTAGGGTTTTGGAAAGAATCAATCCTAGCCATCCCCTTGTGTGTGCCGACCTCCCTCTCCCCAAAAGTCAAAGAAGTGATGTCATGCATGATGTCACACCTCTTGCTTTATGAGCCGATACCGATAAAGTTTCCAGTTCGGTGTCCTTTTCACGCAATTTTGGAGAAACTCAAAAATCCGAGAGCAAGGCACTGAAGTTTTATTCTTTCTCTTTAAAACCACTTGGGTTAACTAAATTTTTGATCCCGTTAAGGGTATTCCGTAGTCTGCTGAAGATTTTCGGATAAACGCTGTCGATTACGGAAATAACTTCCGATAGCACCAGCTTCTGGACAAAAATTCACTGGTTCATAATATGTCCAGACCCAAGAAACCTAATCCCTGGTTCGTCACAACAATTTTTTTTCTATTGGTTCTCATTTGAACTATCTGCCCTTTTCTTTATTTATCCTGTATCTTAATGACTCGGTTGGTTTTAGAAATGACTTCGGAGATAGTCCACTCCGAGGTAGAATTTCACTGGTTTATATAAGGTCCAGATGTTTTAGACTAAATCCCTATATTTTGGTGTAGGATTTAATTTCTATCCATTCTCAAATGTCCTTGTTGGCTCTTTACCAAATATATTATTATTATATTACAAATATCTAGATATTTTTTTAATTTTATTTTTCTAGGCATTTTATATTTTCTTATTATTTTATTATTTTTATTTATTTTTAAATTACGAATTTCAGCCCTTAATTAAATATTTTTCTAATTCATTTATCTTATATTTAAATCCTCTTATATTATCCCATTAATTACATGATTAGCCACTTACTAATTTTTGATAATTTTCTTAATTAGGATAAATTATTATCTCACAACTATTTTAGTTACATTGGTATTTTATATCCCATGTAAAATACTAAAAATCATGGGGCCTAATTTAGGGTTTTTAATTTAATAATTAATTTCCCCTTACTATTTCTAAAGAAATAATTTATTAAATTCCTATAATTAAAGACAATATTCTCCCATATTTTTAATAATTATTTTATTGCCCTCTATGATTTATCATAATATTTTCAGTCCAATTTATGCCTAAAAATGTATTTTTAGCCCTTTGGCAACTTATCTCTTCTAATTTTCATAGACATTTCCTTAGAAAATTAGATAATTATATCTTTTTATTTGAGACCACTTATTCACCTTGGTAGTCTCGAATTTATTTACTAAAATTCAACAATTATTTTAGGGTGTGTTATGATCCCTAAATGATATTTTAAAGAGAAATTGCTCATAAATTTATAACAATTAAGTTACAAAATTAGAGACAATATACTTCTCTCGAAATATTTATCCAAATATTTTACTTATATTAGTTAGGGTTTTCGGGGTATTACATGAGCTATCGTTACCTCTACACCACGGAACTTTTTATTGTTCTTGATAAATTGACCTTAAGCATGTTTAAAAGGTTTTTAGAGGATTGAATACGAAACGCTGATTACTAACAGAAGTACTATTAGTCCTTGGTGCACCATGGTTAACCTTGAGCTCGCTTGATATTCGTGGGAATCATTCTCACGCTTGTTATTCATAGGTCTTATACCTGTGCTTGTTTCATAGCCTCGTGCTGCGCTTGTTTCGTGGCTTTGAGCTACGCTTGATTACTTACCATTGTTGATTGTGTGTCCACGTTTGTTGTCGTGGCCTTGAGCTGCGCTTGGTTAGTTACCCTCGTGGACTGTGTGTCTACACTTGTTTCTCGTTCTGTTTATGTCCTCATTAATGAGTTTTTCATATCAATTGATACTTAATTTGATTGGTGAGTTATTTTTTTTTACCTAGTATTTTCTTATTAATAACCTTTTATATAATTGCATCTATGTTTATGATTTCGTACTTGGAAATTGAACAATCATTTCGTTATTATAAAATTTTACTTGCTTAATTTATTCCTCTAGTACTTTATTTACTTATTTTAATGAGACGTTATTTACCGAAAAATATTTTGGTCTCAGATAATGGCAGAGCTTGTACTCCTTCTCATCATTGAGGGGCTTATATGTTGAATTTATGTAGAATCGTGATCTTTGACAATCCTCATTTCAATGTAAAATTTAAATTATGTACTAGATTCTGTAAAGCTTACTCTAGGTGCTCCACATAAACTATAGTTAGGGTCTTTGCCTTCATTGTATGTTGCATATATGTTTGTATGGAGTAGAGCTACTATTGTTGTGCAATTTTTTAATATTGTTGTAATGTGAATATTTTTATTATGTAGAATTCACATGAGATCTTATTTGCAAAGGGAGATTTTGTTGAAATTTTTACAATATGATTTTTGCTAGGTGAAATTTATCAAATAACTTTCTATAATGAATTGTATTATGCTTCATATATGAATATGGAATTTTGCTTAATAGAGGTTTAAGGGATGAGTGTTTTTACTCATAATTTAGGCTGGTCAAACCCTAACTTTTGCGGTGACATCAACCTACTCCATAGTCATTTGTTTATATGATTATCCTCTCTAAGGGACTCGATCATTTCCACCTAGATTAAATTAATCTACATCAAACATTACGTAATCATCTTAATCTTTTTATTTATTACCGGTTCAACATTTTTCAGGGAAAAAACGAGTACTGAATAATCAAACTCTGAACAAATTTTACCGATTTGTGCCCTTTGAGGGACTGTTATGTACTCAATTTCAAGAAGACTCATATTACATTATTCCAATTTTAATCGCACACTAAGTGGTTTTTAACAATATCTCATGAGGTAGTAGTTAGCTACGGTAGTAGGAGCTACTATTAATTGAAAATATTGGACTCAAGTGGTATCTTGGGGTTTTTCATCTAGACTTAGTGAAATTTACTCCTATATTTAATTGAACTAGGATAGTCACTATTCCATTTCTAAGAGCATCCAATATACATTTCATACTCCATTCCATTTTATAAAGAAAATACTAAAAACAATAGTTAGGATTTAATTAAATTGCATGCTTAATTTAGTTTATTAATTTAAAAAATCCAAAAATCAATTTTCCCCTTGTTTTAATTGCATTTGCATGACATTTAGATTACTTATGATTCAATAAAAAGCTCCTCGAGAGAGATAACGATCCTAGGTTTGCCTATACGCAATCCTTAGTTTATTTTTGATTGTGGACTCCAAGACTAAAGAGAAAAAAATCCATTCATCACTCGCGCATGCACAAAAGGTGACAACCTACTCCATAGTCATTTGTTTATATGATTATCCTCTCCAAGGGACTCGAACATATCTACCTAAATCATTTTATTTATTTGACCGGTTCAACATTTTTCAGGAAAAAAAAAACGAGTACTGAATAATCAAACTCTGAACACATTTTAATTCTAACAAATAGTCTTGGTTCTTTTTCAAAATTTCTAAAATCTGTGATCCTTAAATATATAGTTAATGTTTTTATAAGGTCCTCAAATGCTACCCTTCCTTTTTGTTCTTTTGGAAATATTAATGAGAAAAAATAAATACGGAATTTTTAACATATACCAAAAATATATATTTTATAGGTAAAAATCAGTTTATGGGCTACTCAATTTTTATTTCACTGAATATTATATAGGCAACTGGATCTTACTTTTCTTTATTTCTTTTCTTATTCAAAGTGGAATCGTGCAATATCTGCTAAGAATGATGCTTAGTTAATTAATTTGATCAAGCTAGGAGGTCAATAAAGTTAGTCAAAACCATATTACTAGTGTTTTTAGAGCTGGACCCGACCGAACAATTAAACCGATCCAATTGTCGCCCCAAGAAAAAAACGACTTGCTTTTTAGCTTTAGACCTCTTTAGTGGTTGAGTTTGATTAAGTCGGTATATATGAACCAGATTTTAAGCCGGAACCACATAAGAACCGAAAACCGGAGAAAGTAGCAGAGCAGACAATGAGGTTGAAGAGGAAGCCAAGCAAAACTGCAATTAAAATCATTCAAAAAATAAGAAAATCGAAAGAATGCCATCAATTTTTTCCCTTTCGATAGACAATAAAAATTGCGAATTAAGAATCTTGGATATTTAAAAATTATAGCAAGAAAGACAATTAAAATACATAGCGAGTTCTGTGAAAGTCTAAAATAGAAAGTAAAGAAAAAACGAAGCTTCAAGTAAATGATAGATAGATATTTTTTTTTTTGAAAAGCTCCAATTTGAGAGTTGTTCAAAGGCTGGCGGATGATAGAGATGTGCAAGGATTGATTCACACTTTCCTAGACCTCTTCAATGAGAAAAACATGATGCATTATTCTGACTTTAAATTTAGACCTCTTCAATGAGAAAAACATGATGCATTATTCTGACTTGAAATTTAAAAAGTCCAATAACGAAGCCATTGACTTTAAGAAAACTCGATGTAAACCCGTTGTAAGAGTTTATAATAAATCTTTATTCTATTAAGTGTGCTTGGCTACATAGATTATATGATGCTATTATGTTATATCAATAACTAAATTTTTGTATAAATTGTGTATTAAGAGGCGGTCTCACTCAACAACTTCATCAGATGTTTTCTTCTATCTACATCTATCCCTTTTCAGAACGGGGTTAATTAATTGAGTTTTTATTTTGTGCGGTCAAGTTTAATTATTCGCATGTCACTAACAATTTAAAATCAAATTAATGAATCCATTAGTGTTTTCGTAGCAAAGTGTGTGTGTGTATGAAGATCTCCATTTTTCTAATTTTTGGAGATTTCTTTCCTTTGGTTTAGCTTGCAAATTGCAATGTCTCCTTTGAATAATAAAACATCTTTGTCTTCATCATCGATATTTTCTTTTTCTTTTGTTTTATGAACATCATCGATGCCTTTTTTTATTCTGCCATTTTTGTTTAAACTTTATTTGTTTACACATGTAGTGCGCGTGTATGAAAAATAGGTGTAGTTTATTGTGATTAAATATATTTGAGTGAATCTCACTCTAAATTCTTATGCTTAAATCGAGTTTTAATTTTAATTCTTATTCTTTGTTTTTGCTCTTTTTTTTTTTCCTATATACTTTATACCGTCCAAAACGTTGGTCCTTATACTTTTATAAGGATTTGAATCTAAACTTAACGGTGTTAAAACTATCAAGTAGGCTAATATGAACTATATACTAGAACCACTAATGTAACTCAAGTTGATCTTGTTCATGGAGTATATCACTTTCTAAACAGAGAAAATGACATTTTAACACCTTTCGAGACAACTTAATTCAAGAATTACGAATTATAGAAATTCTATAAAACGACTAAGGCTTCGTGGAAAAGAAATTTATTAGTAAACGAAGATGATCGCAGAGTCATCTCCACGTGGATACTCAACTATGATGTTGAAATAATTAAATAAAAATAATAATAAAATCAGTATAACAAATTGGACATATTTTTGCGTCGCGCGTGAAAATGAAATAACATCTTTCATCTTTTCTAAAATGTGAAAAGGAGACCGCCGCAGTCAAGTTTAACTAGTCTTTTATTAACAAATGTATGCAATTTGAACAAGAAATATTCATCTTTCACGTGCATTTTTCTTTCTCTATATATGTGTAACACCCCATTTTCATAAACATTTCCATAGCGTTTTGATCAGAGTTGAGCATTGGAATTATTTTCAAAATAAAAAATGGCGAATAACATTGTTTGCGAGTATCTCGGTTGTTCATACAACGGTGACTGAGTCATCCAGTATTTAATAAAGTACACAATAACGTCTCATTCGGTTCTTATCTTTGGCTCCTTACCCTTGTCCTCGATCCCGATTCCCCCGGATCCCGAAGCTAAGAGTAAGAGCGAGGTCAATGCCCATCGGACCTCGGAGTAACGGTTAACCTCAAATGCTTATGTAAACAATATATGGATGACAGTTTATTCATGACATGTCGCGAGTACAAAATCACATATGTAAAACAATAACCACACATAGCCATCGCACATGTATGTTATCCGTCATGCACTATTCACCGGTGCCACGATGTACATTCGTGTCCTCGCGCTAGGAAAACTCAACGGCATTATCAAGACTATAACCCGTGTATAGCTGAATGTATAATGAAGAATTTAAGACAGAGTCTTAGTCTATGAATACAACCATCATATATAAGCATACAATAAGCATCAGAGTTAAGGTTACAATACGCGTCCGTACCTTCGTTGATGAATACGGACGTTTGTCGGTAAGAATGCGATCACAGATCTCCTATAAAGGTAATATCGCATTTATTAATTCATAAATAATATTCTAGTAAATATTTTAGTCACAAATGACCATTTTACCCCTGGTGTAATTATTTTTCAATTACTTTCTACAATTTCGAAAAAATGCTGTTTGACAACATATGGGCTGATTTTTCGCCTAACTTTGAAAACTCACCATTAATTCTACAGAATTCAGAATGAGGATCCGAAAAATTCCTCGGAAACCTTAGGATGTCTAGTTTTAAAGAAAAATACTGGTTCTTGCCCAGAGTTTAAGAATAGTTCCCAGTTTTTACGTGTTCATCTTCTGCCCAGAAAATTTCCAGAAAACATAGCCCAACTTTGGATATTTTTATCTTTTAGCACAGAACTCGAAATAATTCACTCTTGGTAGATTTGGAAAGCCCTATATGTCTACTTTAACCAGGAATTTTCTCAGAATTTTAGAACCTCATTTTCAATATAAAATACTAGAATTTGTACCCTGACTTCATAAATTTCTAACCGATAAAATTTCGCGAGCTTCGCTACTTTGATCATAATCTTCCAAAAATTTTGCTATATCACTTTCTCCAGAAATTTTTCGAAATAAAACCATTTCTAACCATCAAAACATGATAACAAAAATATATTGGAAGATTAAAGATCAAAACAACATTTAAACTAAAATCTACAAAACTTAAGACTAGAAACTAAAAGTTTTGCTTACCTCTTGAAGAACTTCCTCCTCCTTCTTGCTTCCCACTATGATTTCTCTCTACTCTTGCTTCTAAACTCATCTACTTTGGTTGAGTTTGGTGTGAGAATTATGAAGAGCAAAGGCCTCTATTTATAGTGAAAATTCAAGGCCTATTCCAACCATAATTCTTCCTTAACCAAACATTCCTTATAAACCAAACACTCTTCTTCCATCTACCAAAAACTATCATTCCTCTTGCCTATTCCATCCACCAAAAACTACCAATCCTCTTGCCTATTCCATCCACCAAAAACTACCATTCCATTTACCTATTCCATCCACCAAATTTTATTGAATAAAAACCAATAATTAATATGATATTAATATCATATTTTATGTTCCTTATATGTAGTCTTAAAAAATTGGTCTTTGGTTTAATTAATTCCAAGAGCAAATTTCCTAAATTACAATAAATAAGTTTCAAAATTTTGACACCACAAATTCACTTTTATTTAATAGGTATTATTTATCAAGATATAATACTTAAGATAAATAATTATTCGGGTATTACATTTCTCCCCCGTTAAATAAAATTTCGCCCTCGAAATTTATTCTATTCGAATTAGACTAAGAGTCATAAACTTTGGGTATCTCTTCGTCATGTCTTCCTTCGTTTCCCAAGTTGCCTCATTAGGTGAAAATCCTTTCCGGACTACCTTTACCATTGGAATACTCCGTGTCTTGAGCCGCTTCTCTTGATACTCAAGAATTTGCTCGCTCGACTTCAAAAGTATTATCATATCGTAATTCAACGGTCTCATATTCAATGATATGATCGTGGTCGATTGGTACTTTTTCAACCGAGAAACATGGAAAACATCATGGAGTTTACTCGGGTTTGGGGGTAAGGCTATCGGTAAGCGGCGGTCCACGTTTTGCCAAGATTTCAAATGGTCCTATGTAACGAGGACTTAGCTTTCGCCTTTTCGGTGTTCTACCGACACCAGAATGGTGATACTTTCGTAAATACATGATCTCCGACATTGAATTCTAGAGGTCGTCTCCTTTTGTCGCATAGCTCTTTTGTATGCGCTTTGTCTTTTGCTAGGAGTCTCTTTTTTATCGCCGCGATTTGTTCGGAGGTCTTGTCAACTATATCCGGTCCGAGAAATTCTCGCTCGATAGTTCCGTCCAAAGCATATAGGTGATTGACACTTTCGCCGTACAACGCTTCAAATGGTGCCATCTCGTATGCTTGCATGGTAACCGTTGTTGTACGCGAATTCCCGCAATGGTAGGTGTTGGTCCCAATGGCCTTTAAAGTCCAATACACACGCTCTAAGCATATCTTCGAGTGTCGTATTGTCCTTTCGCATTGACCATCGTTTGAGGGTGATAAGCTGAACCGAACCTCAATTTCGTTCCCAATGCTTTGTGCAAAGCTTGCCAAAAACGGGATGTAAATCGTGGATCTCGATCGGAGATAATGCTCTTTGGTACACCATGAAGTCTCACGATTTCTTTGATGTAAATCTCGCCAACCTCTCGGAGAATAGTTAATGCTAATGGGAATAAAGTGTGATGATTTGGTTAATCGATCAACAATTACCCATTGCATCGTGATTCCCGATCTTAGGCAAACCCACAACTAGATCCATGGTTACGCACTCCCATTTCCATTCGGGAATTTCTAGTACTTGAAGAGGACCACGGGTCGTTGATGTTCAATCTTAACTTTTCGACAAGTCAAACATTTGGCCACGTATTCGGTCACGTCTTTCTTCAATCCGGGCCACCGAGTTCGGACTTAAGGTTTTGATACATTTTGACCATTCCTGGATGTAGAGTATACTTACTCTTATGAGCCTCATCTAGTATCTTACGCCTCAAATCATCGGCCGGCGGTATGTAAATCCGCTTTTTGTATCTGACTAGACCACTAAGTGATAGGTCATAGTCTTGAGTTTCGCCTCGAGCGATCATCTCCCGCATTGCAATAGCTTGATCATCTTGTTTCTGAGCTTCCTCGACCTCGTCTCTCAAATCGTATTCTCCTTGACTAACAAGAAGACTTGCAAGATAGGCTTCACCAGGCGCATCACAATTTCCGTAAACTTGATTTGACAAATTCAAATCCCTGAAATTTTCAAGCAACTTCGGTTCTTGAATCATCATGTATGATACCCGCACCGATTTTTCGCTAAGAGCATCCGTAACGACGTTCGCTTTACTGGATGATATTTAATCTCCAAGTCATAGTCTTTGAGTAACTCCATCCAATGACGCTGTCTCATATTGAGTTCCTTTTGATCAAAAAGGTATTTCGACTCTTGTGGTCGCAGTATAATTCTACGGCCGCACCGTAAAGATAATGCCTCCATATCTTCAAAGCAAACACGATAGCCGCAAGTTCTAAATCATGCGTAGGATAATTCGACTCGTGAGGCTTCGGACGAGAGGCGTAAGCCACCACTCTTCCCTCGTCGCATCGGGACACATCCCAATCCATGCCCACCGGCATCACTATAGACTACATAAGTCTCACCCGGATCCGGGATTATCAATACCGCGGTCGTGGTCAACCTCTCTCGTCTCGAAAGCTATCCTCACGGTCCTCACCCCATACAAAGGGTTGGTTTTTCCTCGTGAGCTTTGTCAATGGTAAGGCAAGACGTGAGAAGTTCGTATAAATCTGCGGTAGTATCCCGCTAGACCCGGTAAAACTACGTATCTCCGTCACTGTCTCTGGTCTTTTCCAGTCTAGTACTGCTTCCACTTTGCTAGGATCAACAGCAACTCCGTCGCGTGATATGACATGGCCCAGAAATCTAACTTCCGGCAGCCAAAACTCACATTTGCTTAATTTAGCAAAGAGTTGCTTTTCCCTGAGTATACTCAATACTAGTCGTAGATGTTCTTCGTGCTCCTCTCTACTTTTAGAATAGATGAGGATATCGTCAATAAACACCACTACAAACTTATCTAGGTGTTGACGGAAAATACGATTCATGTAGTCCATGAACACGGCAGTGCATTTGTCAAACCGAATGGCATCACAAGGAATTCGTAATGCCCATACCTGGTTCTGAAAGCCGTCTTGGAAACATCACTAGCTTTAACTCGTAGCTGATGATATCCCGAACGTAAATCAATCTTCGAAAAGATACTAGAACCAGATAATTGATCTAACGAGATCATCAATCCTGGGAAGTGGGTACTTGTTCTTGACAGTCACTTTGTTCAAATTTCGCGATAATCGATACAAAGTCGAAAACTTCCATCCTTCTTCTTTACAAACAACACCGGGGCTCCCATGGTGATACGCTAGGTCGGATGAACCCTTTCTCTAGAAGTTCTTCGAGTTGCTTTTTCAACTCCCGCATCTCATTTGGTGCCATACGATACGGCGTTTTTGATATTGATCCTGTGCCGTGCATCAATTCAATGGTGAACTCAACTTCCCTTTCGGCGGTAGCTTAGTGAGATCCTCCGGAACACGTCGGGAAATTCATTCACAAGAGATGTCTTGGAGTGAAAGTTCGGCTTCCGCTTTGATTGAGAAAAACACCATGTACGCTTGGCATCCATGTTTCACGCATCTTTCCCTTCCGCAATAGAGATAAAATTAAGGCTCACATCAATCTTATCTCCGCGGATGAAGGTAAGAACGATATCTTCTTATTACCACAATCGATCATTGCGTTGTTTGCCGTTAGCCAATCAAGACCGAGTATGACGTCAATGCCATGAAGTGGTAATCGGATAAGGTCTATATTTGAAACTCGTCCATCCACACTCGCAATACAATTTAAGCATGCATCGAAGCTAGGGATTTTACGCCAAGTGGTGTAGCTACTACCAAATCATAAGGTAATTTATAGGCATGCAATCCTAAACGTTTTGCACAACCATAGGAAATAAATGAGTGACTAGCACCGAATCATACAATGCTTGCAACAAATTCCCATTAAGAGAGATAGTACCTTGGATCATCTCTCGGAGACTTCTTAGCCTCCTCGTTTGTCGAGTAAAAACCCGGCCGGGTTTTGAGGCCTTATCTCCGCATGACTCTTTGAGGACAGTTCAGCCGATGTGTCCAGGCTTTTGACACTTATAGCATACTATCTTCCCATCGCAGTTAGTACCTTGATGGTACTTCCCGCATTTTGGACACGGTCGGGTCCTTGTGACCTTGGAAAATTTGATGACCGGCCGAAACGGCCTCTTGTTTCCACGAAAATTACTCCAAGGTGCTTTCCTCTTTCGAACGGAACTTCCACGGTTAAATCCGCTACGATCGGCACCTTCTTTGCTATTGAAGGGTCCGGACCTCCTTAGTTCTTTCAAATTCCGCTCAATTAACCGACATGCTTCCCAAGCATGGATTAATTCCGGAACCGCCGAGACACAAGTCTTTCCCTTATCTCGTACTTTAGTCCGTAAATCAAGTATATTTGCCATACTACTCTCATCATTGTTCCTTCGCAAGTGCGATGAGTATCGTGATAAGTTGGTGAATCGGGCATAGTAGTCATCAAATGACTCTTCTTGACCTTGTCGGATGTGGAGGAATTCGATTCTTTGGTCACTTGCACGAGAGGGAGGAAAGTATTGCTCGTTGAATTTCTCTAGAAATTTCTCCCATGTGACGGGACGAGCGTACTGTAATGTTGACGCCACGTTTCTCCACCATCGGTCACAAGCATCTCCTTCTAATTTATAGATCGCAAGTTGAACTTTGCGATTCTCGTGGCACTCCATCACTTCAAAGATCTTCTCTAGCCTCATTAACCAATCTTCACCGAGTCAAGTTTACCTCGGAAAGTGGTGGTTTTAGCTTGCGGAATTGAGTAATCCAATATTGTGTAGTCTCGTTTCTCTTCGGGGTTGAATTAGATTCACCATTGCTTTGTTGAGTCTAGGTGGTGACAGGGATCTTTCTAACCCCTCTGTTTCCTCGGCATGTCTCTCATCTAATTCTCTTTCGCATTTTGTTCGTTCTCGTTTGTTGTTCCTCCGCCCGTCTTTCCGCTTGTCTTTCTGCTTGTCTCTCCGCACGGAGTTCCTCTATCATTGTTCTTTGTTCAAGTAACATAGTCATTACCTCTTGCCAGGCATGTTGATTTGGCAGGTTAGGTTCTTGAGCTTGTTGCTCCGGGTTTAATACTGGTATTGGAATCATTCGAGGTTGTCTTCCTCGCCTCTACCTCGGCCTCCGCTCGGCCTCTCGGGAGCTCCGGCTCCTCGTAAGTTTGCCATTTTTCGTTCTATTTCCTTTATTAGGGAAAACGTTAGTCATACTTAAAACAACGATTAGCATATCACAAACATTTATAGATTCATAGATCATAAATTACATTAGTCTAGGTTTTTCACTATATCGCACTAGTATTTTACACTACAAACCCTTTTATTTCATTGGTTTTCTTACATCGTAGGGTTTTCTAGGAAAACTATTATACATAAGTAACTTCGCTTACTCATACCGTTATCTTACAACGTTACTACTATAATTACCACCGCAGTTTTCTCGATATGGCTCCCGCTCTCCTTCCTCCGTCTACATGTTTAGGTATACTAGGCATTTAAGACGCGGAGATATAAACAGACATCCACAATATCTCCCTCATTCGGGATTTCTTTGGTTTTATCTACCCAAAAACGGGTACGAGGAAAATGATGAAGAGTGGATCTGATCCAAGTCTCCGAAGGGTACGGAAATATGTAACGGGAGTTCCTCCGATAGGAGTTCTTTACATTAGTCAAATCGCATGTACTTTTCCTTGTCGGTCATAGAGGTCAGTCTAGCATGGATGAACTCCACATACGTGCTCGTGTCAAAATGGTGTTGTTGTTCAAGACAAACCGGAGATCAATGGAGTTGGCGTCGAGTTATTTTCAAGATCTCGATTTCCGGGTAGTCGGTTGTCGCCACCGATGAGTGTTGTGAATTATCGGGCTACTGTGTGCGGTGGACATACAATATTTAGGGGCTCTGCAAGGATAGGTCCGAGTCATAGAGGTACTCGTCGAGGCATTCAGTCCGGGATGATACTCGGGTTCCCGATCCTAAGTCGGCAAAGGTACAGGAGGTGGGTATACCGGCTCCGGGTTCAGCTTTAATCCTATTTTTTCGGGAACTACGGATCTACGTGCAATACGCCTCATCCGGCCGTAATACTTAATGTAGGGATACTCGTTCCTGTCCATCTCTAGAACAATAACACCAGGGTTATATCAGTACTTTTTTTTTAAAACGTGGGTCCCACATGAATAGTAAATACGTATTTTTAAATAGTAAATACATATTTTTTAATAGTAAATTACTATTCATGTCCCATTTTTTTTGAAAACAAAAAGCGCTCAATGTTTAAAGGCTTTTGAACCTAACTCCGTTAATCGAACGAATGGCCTGTAAGTGTCTATCATGGGGGCCTCACCGTGCTAGGGTGACCGATTGGCGACCCACATAGACTAGCCTTGCCTTCGGCACCAAACCGTCCGTAATAACATAGTTAAGCTCATGCCAGGATGTTTGCTCGATACCAAAAATGTAACACCCCATTTTCATAAACATTTCCATAGCGTTTTGATCGAGTTGAGCATTGGAATTATTTTCAAAATAAAGAGTAATCGAATAACATTGTTTGCGAGTATACGGTTGTTCATACAACAGTACAGTCATCCGAGTATTTAATAAAGTACACAATAACGTCTCCATCTCGGTTCTTATCGGCTCCTTACCCTTGTCCTCGATCCCGATTCCCCGGATCCCGAAGCTAAGGTAAGAGCCGAGGTCCAATGCCCATCGGACCTCGGGTAATCGGTTAACCTCATGCTTATGTAAACAATATATGGATGACAGTTTATTCATGACATGTCAAAGTACAAAATCACATATGTAAAACAATAACCACACATAGCCATCGCACATGTATGTTATCCCGTCATCCGCACTATTCACCAAAGCTGCCACGATGTACATTCGTGTCCTCAGCGCTAGGAAAACTCAACGGCATTATCAAGACTATAACCCGTGTATAGCTGAATGTATAATGAAGAATTTAAGACAGAGTCTTAGTCTATGAATACAACCATCATATATAAGCATACAATAAGCATCAGAGTTAAGGTTACAATACGCGTCCGTACCTTCGTTGATGAATACGGTACGTTTGTCGGTAAGAATGCGATCACAGATCTCCTATAAAGGTAATATCGCATTTATTAATTCATAAATAATATTCTAGTAAATATTTTAGTCACAAATGACCATTTTACCCCTGGTGTAATTATTTTTCAATTACTTTCTACAATTTCGAAAAAATGCTGTTTGACAACATATGGGCTGATTTTTCGCCTAACTTTGAAAACTCACCATTAATTCTACAGAATTCAGAATGAGGATCCGAAAAATTCCTCGGAAACCTTAGGATGTCTAGTTTTAAAGAAAAATACTGGTTCTTGCCCAGAGTTTAAGAATAGTTCCCAGTTTTTACGTGTTCATCTTCTGCCCAGAAAATTTCCAGAAAACATAGCCCAACTTTGGATATTTTTATCTTTTAGCACAGAACTCGAAATAATTCACTCTTGGTAGATTTGGAAAGCCCTATATGTCTACTTTAACCAGGAATTTTCTCAGAATTTTAGAACCTCATTTTCAATATAAAATACTAGAATTTGTACCCTGACTTCATAAATTTCTAACCGATAAAATTTCGCCGAGCTTCGCTACTTTGATCATAATCTTCCAAAAATTTTGCTATATCACTTTCTCCAGAAATTTTTCGAAATAAAACCATTTCTAACCATCAAAACATGATAACAAAAATATATTGGAAGATTAAAGATCAAAACAACATTTAAACTAAAATCTACAAAACTTAAGACTAGAAACTAAAAGTTTTGCTTACCTCTTGAAGAACTTCCTCCTCCTTCTTGCTTCCCACTATGATTTCCTCTCTACTCTTGCTTCTAAACTCATCTACTTTGGTTGAGTTTGGTGTGAGAATTATGAAGAGCAAAGGCCTCTATTTATAGTGAAAATTCAAGGCCTATTCCAACCATAATTCTTCCTTAACCAAACATTCCTTATAAACCAAACACTCTTCTTCCATCTACCAAAAACTATCATTCCTCTTGCCTATTCCATCCACCAAAAACTACCAATCCTCTTGCCTATTCCATCCACCAAAAACTACCATTCCATTTACCTATTCCATCCACCAAATTTTATTGAATAAAAACCAATAATTAATATGATATTAATATCATATTTTATGTTCCTTATATGTAGTCTTAAAAAAATTGGTCTTTGGTTTAATTAATTCCAAGAGCAAATTTCCTAAATTACAATAAATAAGTTTCAAAATTTTGACACCACAAATTCACTTTTATTTAATAGGTATTATTTATCAAGATATAATACTTAAGATAAATAATTATTCGGGTATTACAATATGTGTGTGCGTACGGGCTTTTAAACATCTCTTAGGTGTGATTCTATAATTTAGGACACTTGACCCACATTAAAGTACAAAAAATAGAGGTTCTCATTAGGTGCTATTCCTTTAGGTACTTCTTAGGTACTATTCCCTCTAATTAGAGGGATTATGAAATTTTTTTATTTTTAAATTTTTTTTTATATATTCTATTTATATAGATTAGATTATATGATGCATCTTGAAATTATTATTTTTTACACCTAGTATCTCAAATTAATTAATTTCCAGGATATTGGGTTACAAGAAAAATATTTTTGAATGCAGGACTGAAAATTGTGGGTGTCAGCAATTTTTAGCATTTTATGGGACCAATTGCTACAAAATCTTATCTATATATCGTCTTGGTGAGCTTTGGCACGTGTTAGTTGGGCCTCACATTTTGGATTTCCAAGCGTGTGTGTATATAATAATACTAACATAACTCCGCGGCCTCCAAACCTACTGCCTGCATAAGTCGTACTCTACTCAAGTTGAAATTTTCTTATTATATATTTTTACCAAAAAAAAAAAGGATGATCGGATGACATATCCATGCTTTATTCTATCTTTTCTTCTCATTTCCTATTTAATAATATTGTTTATGGCAGCCTTGCTTTTAAGTCAGACCTAATTAATTCATAAGGTTTGCTTATGGAGAACGAGAGGAATTTTACCACTCTCTTTCTTAAGGGAAGATATTTTATCGATTTTCTCATTTCAAAATTATGGAAAAAGGGAGAGGAGATGGCTGATGAAAGAATAAATAGCGTACTCTTTTATCTGAGTTAAACTGTTTTTTCCCTATTTTTTTCCAGCAGTCTCTTCTTTTTCTATAAAAATAATAATAATTACATTACAATTTTTTTTTTGGTTTAAAAATATCAAATCTTTAATCCTTGTTACCCTAGAGCGGGTAAGTCAAGTATTCATTACATTCACATGGTCAAAAATATGTTATACATAATTGAAGAGTTGCACCCGTTAAAAATAAGTTGTGACTGGATAATAAAACAAATTTCAGGCATTTATTATCAACAAGATTTACAATGAGATAATCACTTTTATTACATTCACGCTTCAAATAAAAGAAAACCACACACAAACTGCATTTCGTAGACATACATAGTAACCAATAACAACAACTCCCATTATTCGGTAACCAAGGAATATCCATATTACGTCTTATTTTTATACTATAAAGCTACGACGTTAGGGCTCGATGGTTATAGGATCCAGAAGGAGCTGGACAATGTAATGTTTGAGGTCGTCGCCATTGGTGAATCTGTCTTGTAGGTTTTCATACACAACCTCACACACTCTAGCCATATTGAGGACACAATCAAGCACAGAATTTGGGACGTTGTATGGATTGTTCAGACACTCTTCATTCATGTCCTTCCAGTAATTTTTTACGTCGTCGCTTATTATTTGATAGGCCTCTTCGACTGAAACTCCATACTGCTTCATGCAACATTCCACTCCTGAAGCAACATGCTCTCTCTCTTGCTCAAACTACGTACATGTTCAACCAAAAACCCATCAAATTAAACTCCCTTCCAATTAATAATAAATATAGGAAACCGGATATAGTATTATATATATTTTGTTTAAGTGGTACCTTATGAGTGGCCATGTCATCCACGAGTCTGCCAATAAGTGAGAACGCTCTAACTATTTTTGGACTCGAGGAAATCCAATCAAACACCTCTTTGGTTGCAATTTTTCCAAGCATACCTAGAAATGAAATCATCTGAAGTGGGAGCGTCGAAGATAAAACTCCGTTGTCCTTATACTCCTCATAGCTTGGAACGTACTTTTCACTGCACCATTTTGCTTCCATCAAGTATGACTCAGCCAACTCAATAAACTGCAACCACAATATTTAATTACTTATTATAAGTGAAAATCGAAGAAAATATATATAACATCAACTTTGAAATTAAGATATAAAGTTATTGACTATATACAGCTTGTTGAACGTGTGGCATCACAAAATTTGATGTCCCTTCTTTTGCAGTCACCATCTCCATTTCGCTGCACAGTTCTACAACTGCTTCGAACACCGCTTTCATGCACTCTGGAAGTGTTTCAATGAGACTTATATCCCATCTGCTAATAATCAATTTATAAAAAGGATTAATAATAAGTCATATATAAAATCCACCATTTATTTTTGGTAAATAAAATATGACCTGCGGATGGCCTCTGTGAAGAGTTCAAGTTCATCAAGTGTGCCATAGACGTCATAGGTATCATCAAGAAGAGCGATAATGGAAACCAATTTGGTGGCTACCATTCTTGCAGTGCCGAATTGAGGCTCATAAGACAGAGCTAAGGGCCAAAAGTAGGACTCCACCAACCTATCCCTAGCATAAGGGACCTTTCTCGTCAACTCTGATTCCTTCCACCACCTGCACGTAATCCAAGTTAACAAGACCATTTAATTTTTAGTGTTATATATATCCTATGGATCATTACTAGTTGATACACACACACATATATAGCATTTCACTTACTTGGTGACATTGCCAAGTTCTATCCGATGCAGATGCTGCAGCATATTGAAATCCAGTTTTGCAAATTTGAGCAACATGATGTGGTTATGGGAAGGATCTTGTTGCTTCTGGTAGAAAGAGATGTAATGCCTTGTTTCTATCCTGCGTAACCTCTTGTGAAGAGGCTGACTTAAGCAGTGGCTCACACGTGCTTTGAGACCAGGGCTCAATCGATTGTTATCAATCAAGGATTTAAGGCGAGCGTAAGTGAAATGAAGAGCTTCTTCTAGAATATTCTCTCCGTGAACCTCTAATTGTGCAGCTTCATACAAGGCCAACATTCCCTCCACGTCTTCCTCAGTGATATTTTCATTATCAAACTTTCCCTTGACGTCCTTGAATCTCTCAAATACATCTGTTTCATATATATATGTATAGATTGAGCATGTCAATTAGTGAAAGTGCTTGAAAAGAGAAAAGCTCTTCTCATTAGTACCTCCACTTCAAAATATACTAGTCAAAAGACTAAATTACGCAATTCAAAAGGTAGTTAAAAGTTGTTAAAGGCAATATTATATTTATGTAAAGCATATAGCTTACTTTTCTAAAAAATCTCTATTTGTGGAAAGGGTGAGTAGGAGAAAATATGAGTGGAAAAAGAGATATGAGAGAAGGGTAGAAAAAATGTATGAGAGAATCATATAATTAATTAGGAGTAAAAAAAAAAGTATTAAACGATGAGACAAACAAAGTGGCCATTTCGTAATCACAAGTTTGACTCTTGTATTCTCAACCGGAGGGAGTATTGGACAATAATAGTGACAAAGTTTGAAATTATATACCAGATGAAATGGGATATCCATGTTGCCTCAGCAATCGAAAGAGTAAAGCAACAGAGTGAAGATTATTGTCATCTTCATCTTGCGCGTTGTCGTTGTTGGTATAGATGTTGTGAATCTTCGCCAATGCTTCTTCAATTTCACGTTCGAACTGGTACGAAACTCCCAAACGTTGGACCCAGTCAATCAAGTTTAGCTTTTGTGAACAACTCTGATCGTTGGAAGATATCAACATCTTTAGTTTCTCTTTCAGTACCTTATGTTCCACGTTGTCATCAACTTCCTGAAAAGTCACACACAAAACATGTAATTTTCATATATCACAATCAGGTCTAGAGTTGGTTATATATAATGGTGTATGTATAGACAGTACCTTAGATTCTGAAGCAAATGGAAGAAACATATTTCCCCAAATGGTAGGAGTAAAATGGGCACATCTTCTTGTGTTGTCATGAAGAGATGCTGCAACAGACATGGCTTTTACAATTTTGGAAATGAAATACCTCTGATAAAATTAAGAGCTTGGTGATATATGCAAAGGTGATATGAATCTCCAAATATTTATAGAGGAGGATTTCTTCAATTGAATATACTTTTCTTTGTGGTTTGATCGGCAGGAAAAGGAAATTTGAAAGTTCTGAGTATTCAATTGCGTCTCTTGTGGAAAATGTTGAGAATTATATTGTTTGAATTTACGCCTGGGACGAAGAAGGAGACTTCATTTGGGGGGGGAATCAAATTCAATGTAGAATTGAGTTATTTAGGGAGTCAATTTGCAACAATGTGTTGTTTAATATGAATAGGTCTTGTTTAATGCTAGTATCCCCCAGGCACAAGAGGTGACAAACAACAACGTTTTGGGTATAACTTTCATAATTCACAGTACTACCTTCCCTTCTCAATGTAAGAGCTAATTGGAGATTGAATTTAATTCTAAATATAAAACCTCAATCCACTTTGTTTTCTAAACTTAGAATTTTTTTCGCAAAGTATCTCTATTAATTACAAACATTAAGAAAACCAAATATATATTTGTTACAGATAACTAACATAACTAACGAACTCAAGACCCCGATAGAGCTAGTGAGGCCTTACACCACTAGACCAACTCTTTATTGGTTAGATTTTCTATTCATATATGTTGGAATATACCAGTCCACATTTAGTCGATTAAGACTCAAGCTCGATTCAATAGGGGCTGTCATGAAGAGAAATATTACTTTATGTCCTAATATTTATGTCTATTCCCATGTAACTATATGTTTAAGAGTTACATATATTTCTTTTGTGACTATACGTACACTATATATATAAATTGTGAGATTGATGAAGTAGATAATCTACATAACAACGCAAAGAATAAAGCTCTCCTTCCTCTAAAAATATTCTCTCGTATAAATTTTATCTTATCTTCCTCTCTTTTATATATTCTTTGTAACATATATAATCGGAGCCTACATCAGGGCTTCAATTTTGTGTTGGTACTTCAATAAGTCAATCGGATTTTAGGTATGCTCGAAATTCTTACTGTATAAATTTATCTGATAACCCAATCTCTTTGTTTAATTAATCCTTAGAATGTTTTGTCTTAATCCTTCTCAGTTTTTTAAGTGTGATCCCCCCAAATCCATATTTACATTTGGGCGTCTCTTAGCCCCAAATTGCTCCATAGTCATTTATTATAATGAGTATATGATGTCTTGCACGAATGGGTCATAATTCTCTGTAATTATCTTAATCTTTTCATTGATTTGACCGGAACAACATTTTAAGAGAAGAAAAACAGACACGACTAATCTTTAAAAATCAAACTGAAATATTTCAATTCTGACCAAAAGTCTTGGTTCTTTTTCAAAATTTCTGATGCTTAAATATATTTAATGTTAAGGAGTCAAATGTTACTCTTCCTTTTTTTTCCTCTTTTGGAGATATTATAATGAGAAAAAGTAAATAGAAATTTTTTAACAAGCATAAAAAAATTATTATTTTTAATTAAAAATCAGTTAATGACTATTCAAAAATTTTATATCATTAAATATCATATTGACATTTGGATCTTACTATTCTTTATCTATATTCTTGTTCAAAGTTGGATCGTACAATATTAACAATGGTGTGTGCTTAAATTGATCAAACTAATCAAATATTAATTCAACCAACCGTTTTCTTGCTTTAAACCGTTTTAGTGGTTGACTTGGGTTTAACTGGCCCGTGGACATGAACCAGATCTTAAGCCGGAAAACCGCATAAGAACTGGAAACAGTGGCAAGTATTAGAGAACCAGACAACTACATATATAAGAAAATTTTAATTATAATCGTTTAAAAAAAGGAAGAAAATTGAAAGAATGCCAGCCATCGATCAGTGATTTCCTTTCTATGGAAATTAAATTGCAAATTAAAAAGCTTTGAGATTTAAAAAATATAGAAAGGAAAAAACAATTAAAATACTTGGTCGGAAAAGTGAAGGGGGAAAAACGAGCCTTGAAGTGGCTGATCGATTGATACTGTTTTTGAAAAAAAATCCAATTTAATAGTTGTTAGAAGGTTGAAGGATAGACACGTGCAATGATTATTATTAAAAATCATTATAAAATTTTAAAATATTTATTATTATTTTCTCGATATCATAGAAATCTGCAAAGAAACAAAATAACAAGTCCTAAATAGGTGTAGTTTGTTATGATTAAATATATTTGAGCTAACCAGCATGCTGGCCATGGTTGAGGTGGTATTTGACAGTTTCTAAAGAGGAGAGCGAGTCTCAAAAATAAGTACACTTAATTGTTAGGAAAGATGAAAACATTTTGCGTTTTTAACCTCAAAAAGGATTAGTCCCAAGTTGAAAGTGGCTTGGTGATACTTATATTTATTATATTTTACTTTCTTATTGCCCCTCATAAATAAGTGCGTACTATAAAAAAAATTATTTCAAACATACTTATTAATTTTAACTAATTTTAACCATTTTATTAAGTCAAGTAATTAATTCAACTATTGAGCTCTTATAAATAGGACTCGAAAGAGTATTTTGTGTGTATTTGTGTGAGTGTATGTATGTGATTTGTATATTCTCAGTGGTACCTTATGAGTGGCCATGTCATCCATGAGTCTGCCAATAAGTGAGAAGGCTCTAACTATTTTCGGATTTGAGGAAATCCAATCAAACACCTCTTTAGTTGCAAGATTTCCGAGGAGGCCCAGAACTGAAGTCATCTGAAGTGGGCAAGTAGAAGACACAACTCCATTATCCTTATACTCCTCATAGCTTGGAACGTACTTTTCATTGCACCATTTTGCTTCCGTCAAGTACGCCTCAGCCAAGTTAATAAACTACAACCACAATATATGTGTAATATAACTAAGTTAAAATTGAATAATATATAACATCCACTATGAAATCAAGATATAAAGTTATCGGCTATATACAGCTTGTTTAACATGTGGCATCACAAAATTTGACGTCCCTTCTTTTTCTGTCACCGTCTCCATTCAATTGCACACTTGTAAGACTGCTTCAAACACCACTTTCATGCACTCTGGAAGCAATTCAATGGGACTTATATCCCATCTGAAAATAACCAAATAATCAAAAGGATTAATAATTAAACTAAATAATATATAAAATTCTTGTCTAGTTTTCAGTGACAGGATTGGTAAAATACAATATGACCTGTGGATGGCCTCTGTGAAGAGTTCAAGTTCTTCAAGGGTGCCATAGACATCATACGTATCATCAAGTAGACAGATAATAGAAACCAATTTGGTGGCTACCATTCTTGTAGTGTTGAATTGAGGCTCTAATGTGAGGGCCTTTTTGTCTTTAACCTTAGGGCTCACAATCAAAAATTAACCAAAGATTACGTATAGGCAAACCTAGAATCGTTCTCTCTTCTCGAGAAGCCTTTTATTGAATCTAATCTAAATGACATGCAGATGCAATTAAAACAAGGAGAAAATTGGTTTTGGCTTTTCAAACTAATGAACTAAAATATGAATGCAATGGAGTATGAAATGTATGAATGATAGATGATTTTAGTAATGAAGAAAGTGGCTATCCTCGCTCAAAAAGTATGGGAGTCAAAACTTCATTAAGTCTTAATGAAAAACTTCAAGATACCACTTGAGTCCAATATTCCCAATTAATAGGAGCTCTTATAACCATAGCTAACTACTACCTCTTGATAATTGTTTAAAACCCTTAATGTGCAATTGAAATTGGAATGATATGCCATATGAGTCTTCTTAAAGTTGAGTGTTAACCAGCTCCTCAAGGGCACAAATAAACAACATTAACTAGACAATACTACACTAATTAACATAATCTAATTGCAACCACAAAGAAATCCAAATTATATATAATCTTCACACCACAAAATTCAATCTCAACTACAAATATCAAAACAACAGAGACAATTAACATTAATCTTAGTTCCAGAATCATATACAATAATTTCTAAAACTAGGCAATCTAAATATATGACTCTAGACTAATAGAATGACAGAAAAACTCCCTTATATAGTCCATTGAGCTCAAGAACAAGTCTCCACCGCTAAGAAGAAAGGAATTAGCCACTGCCAATCATCAAAATATCTCCTCCAAACACAATTAAATTTCCAACCATATATAGAACATCACCACAAAGAATGAAATTAATGATGAATGCGAATATGGGTGATAGTAGCTTAGAAACAAAGGAAGCCACAGTGAAATGGATGAATAAAGGAAGGATGAAGGTGTGAGGATGGTGCTGGTGGTGGCGAATCTTTAATGGGAAAAAGAAAGGAGACGCTGATGGTGAAATTGAGAATAGAGGAAGGATGGTGATGAAGTTGGTGTGGTGTTGTGATGGAAGGATGACGGTGATGATGGAGTGAGTGAATGAGAGATCGAAGGCGATGGTGGTTGGGGTCTTTCCGGAAAATCAGCAATGCCGGTGATGGTGAAAGACGTCTTCGACGGTGGTGGTAGCTGTCCATCTCTTTACCTCTGAGGAAGATGGAGGTCGCCGCTGAGGTTAGAGGTGGACGGAGGTTGAGTCGAAGGTCTCCTCTCTACCTGCATCTTTGTTTCTTTCTCTTAGCTCACTGTGAAGGTGGGCGACAGAGGTCGCCAGAGGTGGAGAGAAATGATGGTCGCCAGTGACGTGGGGGGTGATGGCGAGGAGGATGCGGATTGAAGGTCTCCCTGGGTCCCCCAAATGGTTCGCAAAGACTAGTTCCTATATATTAGATATCCTCCTATGTGTTAATGCGTCTCTGCTGAAGCTGACCTAGTTCCCTTGGTCAAAACGTGCGTTTTAACCAAGGGACTAAAATGAAAGAGCTGAAAGTTTGTGGAGGGACTGACCTACGAATTCTCAAAATATTTGTGTCATAGCTGTGATTTTTCAAAAACTTCTAGGTCCTTTTCTGTAATTTTCCCGATTCCTTTTCTTCCTTAATTTGCAACTTCTGGGAACTTTTTTTTAATTTTCCCTTGACCTCAAAAATATTGATTCCAACCCCAATTGATAATTTTCTTCTTAAACACCTACAATACAAAATTAAACACAATGTAACATAAAAAATCCAAGAAATCATCGCATTAATAATTAATAAATTATGACAATTTTACCCCTAATTTCACTTTATTCAATACAATTGTCTCTAACTCAAATTAGTGCTTAATAATGCAATAATGTCTAAGAAAAAGCATTAAGAATCCCAATTTAAGTATGAAAAATTGATGAGGGCTTTTTTGTTTTTAGCCTTGGGGTCTACAATAAAAAAAAATAAATCAAGGATTGCGTATAAGCAAACCAAGGATCGTTTCTTCTTCTTTCGAGGAGCCTTTTATTGAGTCCTAGATAATCTAAATGCCATGAAGATGCAATAAAAACAAGGGGAAATGGTTTTTGGAATTTCCAATTAATAAACTAAAGAATGAATTAAATCAAATGCTAACTATTATTTTTGGTATTTTCTTTATAAAATGGAATGGGGTATGAAATGTATAATGGATGCTCTTGGAAATGGAATGGTGACTATCATAGTTCAATTAAATGTAGGAGTAAATTTTCACTAAGTCTAGATGAAAAACCCCAAGATACCACTTGAGTCCAATATTCTCAATTAATAGTAGCTCCTACTACCATAGCTAACTACTACCTCTAGAGATATTGTTTAAAACCACTTAGAGTGTGATTAGGATTAGATTAATGCAACTTGGTTCCTCTTGATATGAATGCGATACCACGCCACTCAATTAATCCAATTCAATCAAACTATCTAACAATACCACGTAGAAAGCACAATATCATTGAATCAATAAGGAAAATACACATATATAAATCCAACCAGCTACAAAAATCCAATCCAATCACATAGGTTCAATCCACAAAGTTATCCAACCGGGTAAACTAAGGCTCAACATTACAAAACAATTTTCAACTAGGAAATTAAAATGTAATTAGAGAAAATAAATTGAACAAAATAAACTCCCCTAATTGAAGCTTTGGAAACTCCAATCACTTGATCCATCTCCAAGAAGCAATAGGCTCAGCAATACAAATCCATTAAAGCATCACATTAGCTTACAACCCAAACAACCAAGAACGTCAAGGAAGTACCGAATCAGGGATTTTATACTCTGTGTGTGTATGAGAGAGAGAGAGAGACAAAGTAGGCTTGTCGGGCTTGAAGGAAAAATGGAGAAAGTGTAAAGTGATGGTGGTTCACGGCTCTGCTTCTCTCAATGAAGGCTAGAGAATGACGATAGAGGTGGTGAAGAAGGTGAAGAAGACGAAGGTCTCCAAGTTCTCGTTCTCACGGTGCTGGGTCTCTTGTTCTGTTTCTCCTGCTACTCTCGCCCTCTATTTCAGGTTGTTCTGACGGAAGTAAGGTGAGAGGAGAGGATGGACGATGGTAAGGATGGAGCTCCGATAGTTGCAGCGCTAGCTTATATCACGTCTCCTCGGGTAGTGGCAGCGTGCTTAGACGGGGTCGACGGAAATATGGTGAAGGTGAAGGCTTGAGGTCGCCGGCGACGATGGGGTGACGGTGGAGGTCGCCGCGACAAGGGAACGAACGTGGAGAAGGAAGAAGGATGATGCTCGAGGCTCCCCGATCCGCGGCGCTAGATATATCTTTCTATTCAATGTGTCGACTCTCTCCATCCGGTCTCTTCTCTTCCCGGGTCTCCAAAACTCTCAACTCAACCTAATTAATTGGTTCCCGGTCAAAATGCGGGAGTTTTGACCAGGGACCAATTTGCAAAGTTTAAAAGTTTTCAGTGAGGGACTAAATTAAAACATTTGCAATTTGAGTTCAAACTGTCATTTTCAAATTTGATCTAATCTTTTCAAATATCTGCAATAAAAATAATTAATCTAACATCAAATATTTTCATAAAAATCAATGATTAAGAGTAATTACAATTTCTTTGACAATTTTACCCTTTTTAGTTTTAATTTAATGTATTTACTCTTAATCTCAATTTATCACAAGAAATGCATTTTAAGCTCAATAACTATAACAAAATGCATTAAAAGTACCAATTTAATTATAAAAAATCATATAAAAATATGGTTCGATCAAAAATCCTATAAAAATATGGTTTGATCAAGCTCATCATAAGAAAGACCTAAAAGCCAAAAGTAGGCCTCCATCTACCTATCTCTAGCATAAGGAATCTTTCTCGTCAACTCTGATTCTTTCCATCACCTGTACGTAATCCAAATAAACAACACCGTCTAATTACTATTATATATACTATATACAAATCATTACTTGATTTTTTACTGGATCAGTTTAAAGCATTGTTGAGCCTAATTGCGGCTAACTCTCTAGAGGACTTTTTTATATTAACATAGATTCAAACTCCAAATTAAACCTCAGGCTTAAGCAAAGTTCCTTCCACTAGAACTAACACATAAGGATCATTATTAGTTAATATACAGCACTTCACTTACTTGGTGACATTGCCAAGTTCTTTCTGATGCAGTTGTTGCAGCATATTGAAATCCAGTTTTGCAAAGTTGAGCAACATTATGTGATTCTGGGAAGAATCTTGCTGGTGCTGGTAGAAAGGCATGTAATTCCTTGCTTCTATCCTACTTAACCTCTTGTGCAGAGGCTGACTTAAGCAGTGGCTCACACGTTCTTTGAGACCAGAGCTCAATTGGTTGTTATCAATCACAGATTCAAGGTGAGTGTAACCGAAATGAAGAGCTTCTTCTAGAGTCTTCTCTCCGTGAACCTCTAATTGTGAAGCTTCATACAAGGCCAACATCCCTTCCACGTCATCTTCATCAGTATGGTTTTCATTATTAAACTTTCCCTCCACATCCTTGAATCTCTCAAATACGTCGTGAGAGTGTGATTGAAATAAGAACAGCAAGCTCTTCTAATTAGACAATGCAAATATAATACTACTCGACTCAATTTGCAAATACTACAGAATTGAATTAGTTGAATTACTTATTTGTAATAAAAGTGTTTTAGTTTTTTCTAAAATACTCTCTTTAATCATGTGCACGGGAATTACCCTAATGAAAATCTCCTTAATATATGCAATTAATAGCAGTACTTTAGGAAAAAAAAAAATTGTTGTTGCCTCAAAAGTTTGAAAATACCCGATGAAATGGGATATCCATATTGCCTCAGCAATCGAAAGACTAAAGCAAGAGAGTGAAAATTATTATCATCTTCATCATGCATAATAAGGTTGTTGTTGCTGGTATAGATGTTGTGAATCTCTGTCAATGCTTCTTCAATTTCATGTTGGAAGTGGTAGGAAACTCCCAAACGTTGGATCCAGTCAATGAAGTTTAGCTTTTGTGAAAGACACAAATCATTGGAAGATATAAATATCTTTAGTTTCTCTTTCTGTACCTTTTGTTCCATGTTGTAGTCATCAACTTCCTGAAAAAATCACAGACGCACATGTTACTTTCATATGCCACTATCAGATTTAAGGTGTGTTTAAGGTTGCCTATAATGAGGTGTCAGTGTGTGTAGAATACCTTAGACTCTGAAGCATATGGAAGAAAAGGTGACAAACAACGTTTAGAACTTCAGTAATACTTCTTTATTCATATAATAAATGTCTCCTATAAGCCCATCGCTTTCTCTAATTAATAACCCTTCTCAGTTTTTTTAATGTGTCCCTCAGATTGATCCATAGTCCAATTTGGGTGTCACCCTACTTATTTGTTTACATGATTATCCTCTCTAAGGGACTCAATCATATCTATATTTATTCCACCGGTTCAACATTTTTCAGGAAAAAAAAAACGAGTACTGAATAATCAGACTCTCTGAACAAATTTTAATTCTAACCTTAAGTATTGGATCGTTTTCAAATTTCTAAAAAAAAAAAATTCCTTAAATATATAGTTAATGTTTTTAGGGAAAATTCCAAATAAATACCATTTAAATTTGCAAAACCCCCAGAAGTCCGTCGAATTTGTAAAAAGACTAAGTACTAAGGACCTATGAGGGATATGCAAATTCGGGTGAAATTACCCTTTTGCCCTTAGTTTTAGATAAATTTTAAAAACAAAAATACCCTCGCCGGAGGGCCGCCGGGGCCCGTCGGAGGGTCACCACCGTCGCGAGGGGATGGGTTGTTTTTTTTTGGAGTGGGTTGGGTTTTTTGAAAAAAATTATATTAATTGAAGTGTTGGGGTGGGGTTTGAACCCCCCACCCCCAACACCATGGGAACAAGTGGTCCACTAGTTGGGCCACTTGGTTCCTTTAATATATATATATACGTTAATAAATATATATATTCTTCTTAACATTTTTTTAATGGTATTTACCATTCCACAAATGAAAATTACCACTTTTTCTACAGGGTTCCCTTTTTTTACTCTTTGATGCATGTTTTATAAAATCAAAAAAATTGCACTATTACCATTCCACAAACAAAAATTATCATTCCACAAATGAGAATTACCACTTTTTCTACAGAGTTCCCTTTTTTTACTCTTTGATGCATGTTTTATAAAACCAAAAAAATTGCACTATTACCATTCCACAAACGAAAATTACCATTTCACAAATGAGAATTACCACTTTTTCTACAGGGTTCCCTTTTTTTACTCTTTGATGCCATTTTTGTAAAAAGGGGAACCCTGTAGAAAAAATGATAATTCTCGTTTGTGGAATGGTAATTCTCATTTGTGAAATGGTAATTTTCGTTTGTGGAATGGTGATAGTGCAATTTTTTTGGTTTTACAAAACATGCATCAAAGAGTAAAAAAAGGGAACTTTGTAGAAAAAGTGGTAATTCTCATTTGTGGAATGGTAATTTTCGTTTGTGGAATGGTAATAGTGCACTTTTTTTGGTTTTATAAAACATGCATCAAAGAGTAAAAAAAGGGAACCCTATAGAAAAAGTGGTAATTCTCATTTGTGGAATGGTAATTCTTATTTGTGGAATGATAAATACCATTGAAAAAATGTTAAGAAGAAATATATATATTTATTAACGTATATATATATATATATATTAAAGGAACCAAGTGGCCCTAACCGGTAGACCACTTGGTCCCATGGTGTTGGGGGTGGGGGGTTCGATCCCCTTCCCCAACACTTCAATTAATATAATTTTTTTCAAAAAAAAAAAAAAAACCTCAACCCACTCCAAAACCCCCCTCGCCGGTGGCCCACTAAAATTAAAGACTGGGTGAGGGTATTTTTATTTTTTAAATTTATTTAAAACTAAGGGCAAAAGGGTAATTTCACCCAAATTTGCATATCCCTCATAGGTCCTTAGTACTTTTTAGTCTTTTTACAAATTCGACGGACTTCTGGGGGTTTTGCAAATTCAAATGGTATTTATTTGAAATTTTCTCATGTTTTTATAAGGTCCTCAAATGCAACCCTTCCTTTTTGTTCTCTTGGAAATATTAATGAGAAAAAATAAATACGAAATTTTTAAGGAAAAATTCCATTTAAATATCAAATGAAATTCCAAAACTCTCAAATGTCTCGTTAAATTTTATAAAGGACTTAAAGGTGACATGGACCAAATTGGGATTTTAAAATATTGGTAAATTTACCTTTTTGGCCTCGGTTTTTAAATAAATTAAAAAAACAAAAATGACTCTCGCCGGAGGGCCACCACGACCGGCCGCGACGTCCCGCAACCACGGCAGCTAGCCTAAGATCCGACGAAGGTTTTTTTTTTGGGGGGTTGAATCTTTTTTATAAGAAAAACATTGAATGAAAGTGGGAGGGTGGGGTTCAAACCCACCCCACCTTCACCACTGGACCACTTAGTTTCTTTGATAAATATATATATCATTCTTACCCTTTTTTCCATTAAGAAACATTCTTATAAATCGCATTACTGAACTAGTAAATCTCATTAATGAATTTGTTATTCTCATTGCAAATTTTGTTCATGATGCTCGATTTTGTTCAATCTTATGAATTCGATTATATATAATATCTAAATATATATTTATATAATATATATACATGCGCACGCATAGAAATATATGTGTGTGCGTGCTCGCACACGTGCGCACGTCTGTGTATTATATAATATATAAATATAAATATTATATATTATATGGATATATATATATATAATGAGATTCCCAAGACTGAACAAAATCTGAACATGTTAAATATAATTTGTAATAGGAATAGCAAGTTCAATAATGGGATTTATAAGTTCATTAATCGTGGTGATAAATATATATATATATATATATATATATATATATTTGTTAATGCACATATTTATCAAATAAACTAAGTGGCCCAGTGGTTTAGCCACTTAGCCTCAATGAAGGTGGGTAGGTTCGAAGCCCACCCTCCCACTAAGACGGCCAGCCGCGGTGGCCCTCTGACAAGGGTCATTTTTCTTTTTCTCAATTTATTTAAAAATTGAGGGCAAAAAAGCAAATTCACCAACATTTTAAAATCTCAATTTTGTCTCTATCACCTTTAAGTCCTTTATAAAATTTAACAAACATTTTATGGTTTTGGAATTTCATTTGCTATTTAAATAGAATTTTCCCAATTTTTAACATATACCAAATATATGTGTGTGTGTGTGTGTGTGTGTGTGTGTTATAGGTAAAAATCAGTTTATGGGCTACTCAAACTTTTTATTTCTTTGAATATTATATAGGCAACTGGATCTTACTTTTCTTTACTTCTTTTCTTATTCAAAGTGGAATCGTGCAATATTTGCTAAGAATGATGCTTGGTTAGTTAAGTTGATCAAGCTAGGAGGTCAATAAAGTTAGAGCTGGACCAGACTGAACAATTAAACCGGTCCAATTGTTGCCCCAAGAAAAAACCACGCAGTTTTTTGCTTTAGACCGCTTTAGTGGTTGAGTTTGATTAAATTGGTATATATGAACCAGATTTTATGCCGGAACCACATAAGAACCGAAAACCGAAGCAAGTATTAGAGCAGTCTATGAGGTTGAAGAGGAAGCCAAGCAAAACTGTAATTAAAATCATTAAACACAAGAAGAAAATCGAAAGAATGCCATCAATTTTTTTCCTCTCGATAGACAATAAATATTGCAAATTAAAAATCTTGGATATTTAGAAATTATAGCCAGAAAAAACAATTAAAATACATAGCGAGTTCTGTGAAAGACTAAGATAGAAAATAAAGAAAAAACGAAGCTTCAAGTAAATGATGGATGGCTACTGTTTTTGAAAAGCTCCAACTTGAGTTGTTAAAAGGCTGGCGGATGATAGAGACGGGCAAGGATTGATTCACACTTTCCTAGACATCTTCAATGAGAAAAACATGATGCATTATTCTGACTTGAAATTTAAAAAGTCCAATGATGAACGAGGTTGGGTCATTGACTTTAAGAAAACTCAATGTAAACTCATTATAAGAGTTTACAATAAATTCTTATCCTATTAAGTGTGTTGGGCTACGTAGAAAACGTTGGTCCTTGTAATTTTTATAAGGACTGGAATCCAAACTAAACGGCATTAAACTATCAAGTAGGCTAACATGAACTATATACTAGAACCAGTAATGTAACTCAAGTTGATCTTGTTCATGGAGTATATCACTTTCTGAACAGAGAAAATGACATTTTAATACCTTTGGAGATAACTTAATTCAAGAATTAAGAATTATAGAAATTCTATATATATAAAACGACTAAGGCTTCTTGGAAAAAAATTTATTAGTAAACAAAGATGATCGCGGAGTCATCATCACGTGGATACTCAACTATGATGTTGATATGATTAAATAAAAATAATAATAAAATCAGTATAACAAATTGGAAATAGTTTTGCATCCCGCGTGAAAATGAACTCATCATAACATGACTTGTATTCAAGTGTTATTATTCAACCATGATTTCCAGAATTCGTGGCGAAGTGTAATTAATACTTTTATGGATAAGTGAATTTATCGAGTTGTAGTCTAAAATGTGCAAAGGAGACCGCCGCAGTCAAGATTAACTAGTCTTTTATTAACAAATATATGCAATTTGAACAAGAAATATTCATCTTTCACGTGCGTTTTTCTTTCTATATATATATATATACACACACACACACACACGGGCTTTTAAACATCTCTTAGGTGTGATTCTATAATTTAGGACCCTTGACCCACATTAAAGTACCACAAAATAGAGAGCATTTTTCACTAACACAAATTTGAATCCTATCATGCAATCAAATTAATCAACATACAATACCATGCATAAATAACTAAACAAGCTTTCTTTTAAGCTTATCCATGCTTAACTCACACGTTCTTCCACTTTCTCTCTCTAAGCTTAAACTTTTCGTCGTGATTTACTAACAAAATACTTCATCTCCCTCATCCTCTTCTTCTTCCTCTCGACCCTCTCTCTCTCTCTATTTGCTTCTGCTAATCGAAAAATGAGGAAGGAGGTATCAGCATCTTAACTCTTAACTGAAGGGAGTGAATTCAATAAAGTTTGTGGGTCCCACATGCAAGGCTTATCCCATGAGCCTTGATTTTTAGCATTTTATGGGACCAATTGCTACAAAATCTTATCTATATATCTTCTTGGTGAGCTTTGGCACGTGTTGGGCCTCACATTTTGGATTTCTGAGCGTGTTTGTATATAATAATATTAACATAACTCCGCTGCCTCCAAACCTACTGTCTGCATAAGTCAAAAAAAAAAAAAAAGTTGAAATTTTCTTATTATATGTTTTTTTTTTAAAAAAAAAAAAAGGATGAGCGGATGACATATCCATGCTTTATTCTATCTGTTCTTCTCATTTCCTATTTAATAATATTGTTTATGGCAGCCTTGCTTTTAAGTCAGACCTAATTAATTCATAAGGTTTTGCTTATGGAGAATGAGACTTAATTTCCTTATTATACATAATTGAAGAAAAGTTACACCCATTAAAAATAAGTTGTGACTGGATATTTAAACAAATTTCAGGTATTTTTTATCAACAAGATTTACAATGAGATACTCACTTTTATTACATTCATGCTTCAAACAAAAGAAAACCACTCACAAACTTCAATTCGTAAACATATATAGTAACCAATAACAACACCTTGCATTATTCGGTAACCTAGGAATATATATCCATATTACGTCTTATTATAGTATAAAATATATAAAGCTACGACGTTAGGGCTTGATGGTTATAGGATCCAGAAGGAGCTGGACAATGTAGTGTTTGAGGTCGTCGCCATTGGTGAATCTGTCTTGTAGGTTTTCATACACAACCTCACACACTCTAGCCATATTGAGGACACAATCAAGCACAGAATTTGGGACTTTGTATGGATTGTTCAGACACTCTTCATTCATGTCCTTCCAGTAATTTTTGACGTCGTCGTTTATTATTTGATAGGCTTCTTCGACTGAAACTCCATACTGCTTCATGCAACATTCCACTCCTGACGCAACATGCTCTCTCTCCTGCTCAAACTACGTACACGTTCAACCAAAAACCCATCAAATTAAACTCCCTTCCAATTAATAATAGTACTCATCCGATACTAAATATAGGACATAGTTTACGGTGTAATTTATATCAAAAACTATGTCTTACATTTAGACCAAAAATAGTATTATATTATTATTTAAGTGGTACCTTATGAGTGGCCATGTCATCCACGAGTCTGCCAATAAGTGAGAAGGCTCTAACTATTCTTGCACTCGAGGAAATCCAATCAAACACCTCATTGGTTGCAAGATTTCCAAGCATGCCTAGAAATGAAATCATCTGAAGTGGGAGCGTCGAAGATAGAACTCCGTTGTCCTTATACTCCTCATAGCTTGGAACGTACTTTTCACTGCACCATTTTGTTTCGATCAAGTATGACTCAGCCAACTCAATAAACTGCAACCACAATATTTAATTACTTGTTATAAGTGAAAATCGAAGAAAATATATATAACACAACTTTGAAATTAAGATATAAAGTTATTGACTATATACAGCTTGTTGAACGTGTGGCATCACAAAATTTGATGTCCCTTCTTTTACAGTCACCATCTCCATTTCGCTGCACAGTTCTACAACTGCTTTGAACACCGCTTTCATGCACTCTGGAAGTGTTTCAATGAGACTTATATCCCATCTGCAAATAATTAATTTATAAAAAGGATTAATAATAAGTCATATATAAAATCCACCATTAATTTTCAGTGACAGGATATATTTTTGGTAAATAAAATATGACCTGCGGATGGCCTCTGTGAAGAGTTCAAGTTCATCAAGTGTGCCATAGACGTCATAGGTATCATCAAGAAGAGCGATAATGGAAACCAATTTGGTGGCTACCATTCTTGCAGTGCTGAATTGAGGCTCATAAGACAGAGCTAAGGGCCAAAAGTAGGACTCCACCAACCTATCCCTAGCATAAGGGACCCTACTCGTCAACTCTGATTCTTTCCACCACCTGCACGTACTCCAAATTAACAGGACCATTTAATTATATATATCGTATGGATCATTACTAGTTAATACACACACATATATATAGCATTTCACTTACTTGGTAACATTGCCAAGTTCTATCCGATGCAGATGCTGCAGCATATTGAAATCCAGTTTTGCAAAGTTGAGCAACATGATGTGGTTATGGGAAGGATCCTGTTGCTTCTGGTAGAAAGAGATGTAATGCCTTGCTTCTATCCTACGTAACCTCTTGTGCAGAGGCTGACTTAAGCAGTGGCTCACACGTGCTTTGAGACCAGGGCTCAATTGATTGTTATCAATCAAGGATTTAAGGCGAGTGTAAGTGAAATGAAGAGCTTCTTCTAGAATGTTCTCTCCGTGAACCTCTAATTGTGCAGCTTCATACAAGGCCAACATTCCCTCCACGTCTTCTTCAGTAATATTTTCATTATCAAACTTTCCCTTGACGTCCTTGAATCTCTCAAATACATCTGTTTCATGTATATATATATTGAGCATATCAACTAGTGAAAGTGCTTTAAAAAAGAAAGGCTCTTCTCATTAATACCTCCGCCCCAAAATATTAGAGTCAAAAGACTAAATTACGCAATTCAAAATATTAGTTAAAATTTGTTAAAGGCAATAATTATGTAAAACCTATAACTTACTTTTCTAAAAAAAACCTTATTTATAGAGAGGGTGAGTAGGAGAAAAAATGAGTGGAAAAAGAGATATGAGAGAAGGAGTAGAAAAAATAGATGAGAGAGTCATATAATTAATTAGGGGTAAAACCAAAAAAACATATTAAATGACGAGACAGAACTAAAATGGACGCGTAATCACAAATTTGACTCTTGTATTGAGGGAGTATAAGACAATAATAGTGATGAAGTTTGAAATTATATACCAGATGAAATGGGATATCCATGTTGCCTCAGCATTCGAAAGAGTAGAGCAACAGAAAGAAGATTATCATCATCTTCATCTTGCGTGATGTGGTTGTTGTCGTTGTTCGTATAGATGCTGTGAATCTTCGCCAATGCTTCTTCAATCTCACGTTCGAACTGGTACGAAACTCCCAAACGTTGGACCCAGTCAATCAAGTTTAGCTTTTGTGAACAACTCTGATCGTTGGAAGATATCAACATCTTTAGTTTCTCTTTCAGTACCTTATGCTCCACGTTGTCATCAACTTTCTGAAAAGTCACACACAAAACATGTAATTTTCATATTTCACAATCAGGTCTAGAGTTGCTTATATATAATGGTGTATGTATAGACAGTACCTTAGATTCTGAAGCAAATGGAAGAAACATATTGCCCCAAATGGTAGGAGTAAAATTGGCACATCTTCTTGTGTTGTCATGAAGAGATGCTGCAACAGACATGGCTTTTACAATTTTGGAAATGAAATGCCTTTGATATATAAATTAAGAGCTTGGTGATATATGCAAAGGTGATATGAATCTCCAAATATTTATAGAGGAAGATTTCATCAATTGTACTTTTCTTTGTGGTGTGATCGGCAGGAAAAGGAAATGTGAAAGTTCGGAGTATTCAATTGCGTGTCTTGTGGACAATGTTGAGAATTTTATTGTTTGAATTTACGTCTGGGACGAAGAAGGAAACTTAATTAGAAAAAAAAAAGTTTCAAATTCAATGTAGTATTTAGGGAGTCAATTAGCAACAACATTTTGTTTAATATGAATAGGTCTTGTTTAATGCTAGTATTCCACAGGCACAAGAGGTGACAAACAACAACGTTTTATAATTCCCAGTACTACCTTCCCTTCTCAATGTAAGACCTAATTGGAGATTGAATTTGGTTCCAAATATAAAACCCCAATCCAATTTGTTTTCTAAATTTTCAATTTTTTTCGTAAAGTATCTCTATTAATTACACACATTAGGAAAACTAAATTATATTTGTTACAAATAACTAACATAACTAAAGAACTCGAAACTCCTAGAGATCTAACGGGGCCTTACATCACTAGACCAACTTTTTATTGGTTAGATTCTCTATTTATATATGTTAGAATATATTAGTTCACCTTTGGTAGATCAGAACCCAAGCCTGATTCAATAGGAGCTATCATGGAGAGACATGGTTCATGAAGAGAAATATTACTTTATGTTTTAATATTATTTCCCATTTAACTATATGCTTATTCCTATGAGACTATACCGTACACTATATATAGATTGTGAGATTGATGGAGTAGATAATCTGCATAGCAACACACAGAATAAAGCTCTCCTTCCTCTAAAAAGGTTCTCTCATATAAATTTTCTCTTATCTTCCTCTCTTTTATATATTTTCTCTGTAACATATATCGGAGCGTACATCAAGGCTTTAGTTTTGTGTAAGTACTTCAGTAAGTCAATTGAATTTTAGGTATACCTGAAATTCTTGCCGTATAAATTTCTCCGATAAGCTAGTCTCTTTCTTTAATTAATCCTTAAAAAAATTTGTCTTAATCCTTCTCAGTTTTTTAAATGTGATCCCCCCCCCCCCCCCCCACCAAAAAAAAAAAAATCCATAGTTAAATTTGGGCGTCTTTTAGCCCCAAATTGCTCCATAGTCATTTATTTTAATGAGTATATGATGTCTTGCACGAATGGGTCATAATTCTCTGTAATTATCTTAATCTTTTCATTGATTTGATCGGAACAACATTTCAAGAGAAGACAAATAGACACGAATAATCTTGAAAAATCAAACTGAAAATTTTCAATTCTGCCCAAAAAGTCTTGGTTCTTTTTCAAAATTTCTGATGCTTAAATATATTTAATGTTAAGTAGTCAAATGTTACTCTTCCTTTTTTTTTATCTTTTGGAGATATTGATGAGAAGAATTCAATACAAAATTTGTAACACGCATAAACAAATTATTTTTTATAATTAAAAATCAGATTGACTATTCAAAAATTTTATTTCATTGAATACCATATTGACAATTGGATCTTACTTTTCTTTATCTATATTCTTGTTCAAAGTTGGATCGTACAAAATTAAGAATGATGTGTGCTTAAATTGATCAAACCAATCAAATATTAATTCAACCAACTGTTTTCTTGCTTTGAACCGTTTTAGTGGTTGACATGGGTTTAACTGGACGGTGGACATGAACCGGATCTTAAGCCGGAAAACCGCATAAGAACTGGAAACACCCAAGTATAAGGAACCAGACAACTATATCTATATATATATATATATATATATATAAAGAAAAAGAAGAAAATGGAAAGAATGCCAGCCATCCATCAGTGATTTACTTTCTATGGCAATTAAAAAGCTTTGAGATTTTAAAAAAATAAAAATACTTGGTCGGCGAGTTATGTGAATGGTAAGGAAAAGTGAAGGAAAAAAAAAAACGAGCCTTGAAGTGGCTGATCGATTGATACTGTTTTTGAAAAAATTCCAATTTAATAGTTGTTAGAAGGTTGAAGGATAGACACGTGCAAGGATTATTATTTAAAATCATTTTAAAATTTAAAAATATTTATTATTATTTTCTCGATATCATAGAAATCAAAGAAACAAAATAACAAGTACTAAATAGGTGTAGTTTATTATGATTAAATATATTTGAGCTAACCAGCAGGTGGTACGTATTTGGCAATTTCACTCTCATAGTGAGGAGAATAGAAGTTTGAGTCTCAAGAATAAGTACACTTAATTGTTAAGAAAGATGAAAACATTTGTGTTTTTAAGCCTGGAAAAGGATTTGTCCCAAGTTGAAAGTGGCTTGGGATACTCTTAATCAAATCAAATATATGTTTGAGTTAAACTCACTCCATATCTTTATACTTTAAATGACTTTTGATTTTGTTCCATATGTTTTGTTTTTGTTGTTTTCTGTCCATATGCTTTATGCATCCAAAATTTTAGTCTTTATTGTTTAATAAGAACTTAAATATTAGTTTAACGGTTTATTTTTGTTACAAAAAAGTTTAGGTGAATGAGTCCTAAAAGTTCACATAGCCAAGGCATGCCTCTATACTTAAAAGGGAAAAGAGTTTCTCAATTTCCCGTACCATCCATTTCCCTCCACTTCTTTATTCTTTTCGTTAGATCATCTTTGAACAGTTGAAATCTCATATCCTATAAAAAGTGTTTGTAAAATACTTTAATAAAAGTATGAAGATATGAACTATTTAGATTGAAGTTTAATTATTTAAATTTATTTATTTATTTACATTTTTTGTCATTTGACATTATTATAATATTTTTATAAGATAATAAATATCAACCATTGAGAGCAAATCTAACGGTGAGAACAAAGATGTTGAGGTAAACGGACAGTAAGGGAAATGAAGAGGATCATGTCTCAACTCAAAAAGCGCTTAAAGTGGTATATATAGATCACCTATCAATAAGATCCCCACATGGTCAACAGGATTTAAGCTCACAGTCTTATGGGTTATGAGTTAACTCCCGAACTAACCTTTGTTGGTAAATATAAGTTTAACTGTTAATTAAATTTGTTATATGGCATTAACAATTGTAACTAAATTATATGTATTGAGTAAAATCAAAATTCTTTAAAAAATATAAATATAGAAACTAGTTTAACTCAACCCATTTGATGTTGTTTCCTGGATATCACGTTGTGACTTGTGAGCAGGGAAATTGACATTTTAGCACCTTTCTAGAGAGAGAATTTTATTCAAGCATTACGGAGCATTGAAATTCTATAAAGGACTGAGGTTTCTTGAGAAATTTTTATGAGTAAACAAAGATGACCCCCGAGTCACCCACCACGTGGATACAAGAACCATGACATATGTTGATTTGACTAAATCAAAATATTTTTTTATATATAAAAATTTTAGGAAAGGGTTGACTCACCTACATGGTCAAAGGCATGTGAGAAAGTCTTGGGCGTCAGTGAGTGATGGGGGATCTTGAAAGACACACGTTCTCCACCTCTACCACGCGATCACGCGTGATTTCTGTGACGTTCTCCCCAGGATCACTTAACCAACGCAGTGACGAATCCCCTCCCTTAAGGTGAGGAAGACCAACCCCACGCCAAAGGTTAACCCAAGATGAGGGGTGACTAAATCAAAATATTAATTAAATCCGTATAAACTAAATGAAAATATTAATTAAAACGGGCTTTTTTATAAGCCCAACATGCTGAAGGCTTACCAAACAGCACCTAAACACGCTGCTGCTGCGTACTGGGCTTTTTATTTCTTCCATTGTATTTTTTCCTCTTTAATGCTGCCACCGTCACGAACCCAAACAGGGTGTATATGGACAACATTATATTGTTAGTCCAAAAAAGGAACGATGGATAGCGTTGTAAATATAATCGGACTCTATGCAACTATGATAGTATTCCTATATATCCAAAAAAACAAAATGATTGTATTCCTCACTTGCTAAATGTATGATCTAATTAGAAAGATAATCTATTTTTTATATTTATTTATTTTTAAAAATTACCTTATTGATATTCCCTCATCAATATCAATAAAAAAAAATTGAGGAAATTAAAGAAAACGATTAAGGTATTCTAAAAAAAATGTCTTCTTAATTAACTCATTTAATTTTTTTAATAAAATTAGATTAGATAAATACATATTATATCAAAGATTAAAGGAGTAGGATATTTGGGACTGTACTTGTTAAAGACAAAAGCCACACGACTGTTCAAAAGTCAAAACCCAAAAATATTAATAAATTTTCAGTGTTTTCTAGTATAAGAGCTACTTAATTAATTTGAGTTTGATTAAGAAAATAAAGTAAATTGGTCAATTTGAACAAATGTGATTACATGATCTTTAAAACACCCTTATGTAACATTATATCAGTTTATAAATTTGATAAATTAGTTTGGAGAAAAATAATAAATCCAGAAAATAAAATAAATTTAGATTTTATATTTTTAACCAAACCAAACATATTAGATAACGCAATCAGTTTTATATTTATGAATAATGCCTGAAACAAAAGAAAACCACACTCAAACTTCAATTCATAAACATAGTTATCAGTAGCAACATACATAACATTATATCAGTTTATAAATTTAGTGAATTAGTTTAGGGGAAAATAATAATTATAGAATACAAAATGAATTTATATTTTATATTTTTAACCAAACCCATCATATTAGATAAGGTTATCTAACGCAATCAGTTTTATATTTATGCATAATGCCTATTGCCTATTGCCTAATTATCTCATGCATCTTACATTATCTCTTTGTTTTTCTTTTCTTTTCTTTCAATTACAAATTCTATTAGGGAGAAAAATAGGTAAAATCAGTTAAATTGGTATAATTTAGGGAGAGAGAAAAACATTTTTAGACATTCTAATTTATATGCAATTTTTTTACGTTAAATATATTCACTTAAAGGCTTTATTATTTATTAATTTTTTAGATATAATTTAAAATTTTTTCTCTAATTTAAATTAACATTTATATTTTTTTCCTTCAATTATCACAATATATAATATATAACATCAACGTTGAATTTAAGATCTAAAGTTATAGCCTACGTACAACTTGTTTCACATGTGGCAACACAAAATTTGACGTCCCTTCATTTACAGTCACCATCTCCATTTCGCTGCACAGTTCTGCAACTGCTTCCCACATCGCTTTCATGCACTCTGGAAAAGTGATTCAATAGGACTTATGTCCCATCAGATTATAGTCACATAATCAAATGGAATAATTATTAAGTCATATGTAAAACTCATTTTTACTTTTCAGTGACATGCTATATTAATAAATACTATGGCCTAAGTAAGAGTTCAAGTTCTTCAGGTGGGCCATAAACGTCATAGGTATCATCAAGAACAACCAAAATGCTAATACATGTAGTTTCAAACTTTATATAGTATGTTATAAAATAGGGTTAAGGAGCGTCCAGCACAACAAACTATTAACTTAGGAGCGTCCAGCATAATTAACTATTAAGTGAACCATCCAAGACAACAAACTTTTAAAAATGAGCGCCCAAAGACAACGCCATTAAAAAAAGTTAACGATTAGTTAGCAAAAAGTTAACGTTAGTTATCAAGAAATACCAAAGACAACAAACTATTATTCCAAGAGGCTGTAAGACAAAATTCTAAATTTTACTAAATTAAATAATTTTTTTCTCAATTGTCATTATTCAAAACTACTTGTATAAATATCTATGGACAAAAATTACTCATTTTTCAATTTTGTCAACAATTTTTTTAGATTTTATTAACATTAAATGAATTTTTTTAACTCACATAAATTTCTTCTAAAATAAAAATAAATCATATATTTTTTTTAAACATATATAATAAACTATAAAACACCTTGGGTTTTTACTAAATTAAATAATTTTTTTTCTCAATTGTCATTATTCAAAACTATTTGTATAAATATCTATGGATAAAAATTATTCATTCTTCAATTTTGTCAACAGATTTTTTAGATTTTTTAAATTTTATTAACATTAAATGAATTTTTTAACTCACATAAATTTCTTCTAAAATAAAAATAAATAATATATTTTTTTAACATATATAATAAACTATAAAACACCTTGAGTTTTATTTAAATCATATAATTATATTTTTAATCAAAACTTTTGTTTATTTTAGCAAATTATAATTTTGACAAAATTGAAGAATGAGTAATTTTTGTCCATAAATATTTATACAAGTAGTTTTGAATAATGACAATTGAGAAAAAAATTATTTAATTTAGTAAAATTTAGAATTTTATCTTTAGTATTTCTTGGAATAATAGTTTGTTGTCAAGACTCCTTAGATAACTGAGCGTTAACTTTTTGCTAACGGCGTTAACTTTTTTTTAACTATTGTCTTTTTTGGGCGCTTTTTAAAAGTTTATTGTCTTTGGGTAATTCACTTAATAGTTAATTGTGTTGGACGCTCATTAACCCTATAAAATATTAAAATTTAATAATTCTGATTATATTATAAAATCTATGATTTTAGTTTCTCATCACATTTATTGACATTTAGTTATTTAGATTCCTTTTAAATGGTTAAGAAATTTTAAACACATATTTTTTTCATCATATATTATAAATCATCTAAACTTGAGATATTATATAAATATTTTAAATTTTAAATTTGTAAACAAAATATTTCTACAAAAATTTAAAAAATATTTAATTAAATATTTATTTATTAAAAAATAATCAATTTTTAATTAATTTTTTATCAACATTAATTAAATTATTTAAAATTTGGAAAAATTAGGGAGAAGGACCTAAAAGAAATAATATTTATTAGGGAAGACCTTAAAAATTTTAATTAGGATGACCAAATTATAAAATATTAATTTAAAATTGCTAAATTGTAATTAGGAGAGAGAGAGTGACGAGGTGGGTAAGGGTTTTAATGCTTTAAGTAAGTGTTTGGCTAATAAAAAACAGTGTTTCTAGAACTAGTTTTGAAAAAAATTTGCTAAACACTGATTAAAAGGCCGAAAGTGTTTTTTAGCCAAATAACCATGATTTTGGAGAAGCTAACTTTTCTTACTTTTCTTATGTGTATGCCTCACCAGCTTTTCTCTCTCCTCCTTTTTTCTTCCTTCTTCCTTCCATCGTCCTATTTCCTTTGTTTTTTGTTTCCCTTTTTTTAAATCTTTGTTGCTATTTTTTAATGTGTGGGTTTTTTTTTTAAGAATCACTATTGTTCCTATTAGAAAAAAAATATCTTAAAATTTATTACTCCCTCTTGTCGCAAATATACAATAAAGTTGACTTTTTTTTAAGAGATTAAGAAAAAAATAATTAAATTACTTTAGAGTATTTATATTTTAACTTTTTTCTTCAAACTAATTAGTTTGACTAATAAATTGATATATAATTTAAGGAAGCCTAACATTTGATATGATTAAGTAACTTATTTAGTTTCTTTAATCTTTTCAAAAAATACAACTATGTCTTATATTTAAGGCATAGGAGGGAATACTTATTTTAATCTAAAATATAGAATTATTTTGGATAATTAATACATTCGTATATACAATTTATTAATACATATATGTTTGAGCTGTTTTTTATCATGTCACATAATTGACTAATGTCATAATTTTAATTTTGTAGAAAAATTTATTTAATTTTTTGTATTTAATTTGAAATTCAATGTTAAAAATATTTAAAATAAAATCTTATCTTATATGAAATTATTACAAAAGCTAAAGTCCTTTTTGGTAATTTGAGCATGAAAAGGCTATTTTATAACAATATCTAAATACTATCATTTTATCGAAATCAATTTTTTCACAGCAAAATCTATTCTAAAATAGCATTTTTGCTACTTTTTCTTCTTCAAAAACTATCCTCCAAAAGCCAATCAAAACACTCTCATATGCCCCCACCAAATAAATTCACTGTTGCTACAGTGAATATCAAGATAGGCAAAGAAAAGATTCGCCAGAAGCTGTCGCCGTTCTTCTTTTCTTTTCTTTTTTTCAGTTGAGGGTTGCACTTTGAGGATCAAACAGGTACTAAAATATGATTCATTTCATGAAACTTCTTTTATGAAACTGTTATAAATAATTTTATCTTTTTAATGATGGTAATATTGTACTGATTAGAGGAAAATGTGGGATTAGGGTTTTGAGAGAGTTTTGAATTTTGATAATAAATAACTATAGATAAGTACAGGAAGGCTAATAGTTAATTTTAATCGGTTTAGATTTATTATTGGGTTGTTTTATGATTTTGTAATTAATTTATTTTATAAATAGTGCATAAATTATTTTCTATAGGACGTTTTTACCGATTAAATTTGGGTTAAACAACTTATTTAGGTTATTGGAGGTATTATTAAAATTTTGATCAGTTAATTTTTGTTAGATTTTGAGCTATATGAAATTATAAGTTATGATTTGTTAATTGAGTTAGGATTTGATATGATTTTGATTATGTAGAGATTTGAAGAGTTTTTTAACAATCGGGTTATGTCATATAAGTTAGAAAAGATATCTAATCAGTCTAGGATGTTGATGTTGATGATTTTATGACTATGAGTGTGTTGGAGGTGAAACTTTAACTTATGAAATTAAGTGATTGATGTAAGAGGATGGAGTAGAGAGGTTATCTCCAAGGATTTTAATGATTTGGGCTCATGAGAAGTTATCTATGACCTTGGATTTGTTGAGGTTAAAGATTGTTAAGGAAAGTGGGATGTTGAGGATAATAGTTGTAGAGGAAATTGAGTTTTTGGGAGTTGAATTGTATAACTTATTTATTTTATTGTTGCTTGTGGTTGATTGGTATCGACATCGATAATGTGGAGCTTTCTTGTGACGGGTGATTGCTCGTGTTTTGATCCTCAAGTTTAGGTTAAGTTTGGAGTTGAGATAATTAGGGTTAATTTATTCTATATGCATGTTTTGGGTTGTAAAGTATTTTCTAAACCTTACTTTCATTTATACTAATTGTATGTGTTTTGGAAAATCATGTGTATGTTTAAATATGAACTTAGTTCAATTGAAGCGAGTTTTTTTTTCCAACTTGTATGTATGAGTAGGGATTATTATTGCTATTAAGATTATTAATATTGTGATAGTTATGATGATTGTGATGGAATGATGGATCTAGAATGATAATAGTGTAAAATGCTTTCGAAAACTATAATGATATATTGTTTTTGTGTTATGGGATATATGTTGGGTTGTGTGGTAGAAATATGGTGAAATTATGCCTATTGGCTCTCTCATTTCTAACCCGGATTTGAATTGAGTGTTTGGACAGACACTTCCCTATTACGGTATATCAGTGGTGGCATGGGAACTGGGAAGGGGCAATATTCTTGAAGTGACTAGCTAACATTTGGCCGAGATATACCAAAGACCGATAGGTTTGTACCACATCCGGAAGATATAAAGAGGAGTAGGATGAATGAGTGGGGATGATTATAATCGTTGCAACTATCTATTATGTTTTACTATTAAGAATATAATTATTATGATAGTTAAACATGCTTCTCTGACTTACAATCATTTATTACGTACTTTGTAAATTGATTTTAGTTACTGAGACTTTATATAACATCCCATTTTCCAAAAGCAGTATATTTTTTTTTCATCGTAGTAGAAAGATCGGGCATAAGAGAATCGATACATATATTTCAAATGCCGTAAGTTTGGCTATTTACAGTAATGGTATATTATACCGAGTGTTTTCAAAAGTAAATAACAACAGAAGATAGTCTTCAGCCGAGTCCCTATGCGTGCTGCTTGCCTTTCTCCTCGGTCTTTGGTCCTCCTGAACCTGACGCTATGTTAAGAGCTGAGGTTAAATGCCCATTGAACCTCAGGTAACGGTTAACATCATGTTTATATACGCCACATAGACAGTATATGAGCACACTAACAAGCATATCCCAACATCATATAAGCCCCCGGCGGATATGTCGCACTTAAGCATACGTTTCACACTTTAGCAATCGTTTTGCACTTAGCAATGGTTTCGCGCTTAGCCAACGTATCCCAACACCTGGGCATAATAACAAGACAATGAACATATCACAGAGCTATCAACTACCTCACATAAGCATACCATACACATAGCACATGTACACATACAATAAACATCGAGTTGGTGTTACGTAACGAACGTACATTCGTTGACTAAAACGGTACTTTTGATAAAAAAGCAGATGCGACAAAGAAAGACAACAAACGGTATGACAGCTGTACGTGATTACAGATATCCTATAAGGATAATATCATATTTATCAAAGTCTAACATCATAAGGCATTTTAGGTACAAATTACCATTTTGCCCCCGACTCCCTAATCGGCGGAATTTCGCGAGCTTCACTACTTTGACTCTAATCTTCCAAAATTTTGCCATAACTCTTTCCCCAACATATTTTTTCGAAATATATATCATATTTAACCCTAAAACATGATATCTACAATATATTGGAAGATTAAAGATCAACACAACATTCCTACTATAACTACCGAACAAAACACCGAAGCTTAAGACTAGGGACCGAAGAAATCACCCAGGGCTTCGCTACAATTTTCTCCGGACTCCTCCTTCTTTTATTTTCTTTTATATTTATTTTTTAATTACTTAATTTATGCTTTAATTATCTAATTAAGCAATTATCTCATGCTTAAACAATTAGCCATTAATTACTCGTTAATCACTTACTAATTGTTGCTAATTTTATTAATTAGGATTAATCATTATCTCACAACTATTTTTGACATTGGTATTTTATATCCCATGTAAAATATTAAAAATCATGGGGCCAATTATGATCCCCAAAATAATATTAAATCTTACCTCAATATTTTCCAAGGAAATTAATCCCAAAAATTACCTAAATTAGAGACAACATATTCTCCAATTTTTAATAAATATTTCATTGCCTCTTAGGATTTATCATAATATTTTCAGGCCATTTTATGACCCATAAATGCATTTAGGGATTTGTAGCTCTTTATTCACCTTAATTTTAATAGAAATTACCTTAGAAAATAAGATAATTATTACACTAGTTTTGAGACCACATATTCACCTATTTCCAATAGGTATTATTTATCGAAATATAATATTTCAAATAAATAATTATCCAGGTATTACATTTTATATCTCACCTCGTCGTTGTTAATATTTTTCTGACGAGACCTCTAATTCTACTAGATGTCAAAGGAAGCATCCAAAGGCCTATGCGTCATGAGCCTTGTAGGCCTCTCTTTTTTCTCTTTTTGTATTAGTGTTACATTTATTTCTATATTGTCATTATAGGACCCTCATGTTTTTGACAAACTATATTTATCATTTTGGATAACTATCTTAGGATAATTGTTTAACCATAGTTAGGCATGAGGCCTTATTTTATACACTCGATATTTTGATAAATCCACAATTCTATCTTGTGCTGAAAATTGTTTTGTGTAAATCTTTTGTTGTAAAGTTCAATGTTAAGAAAATCCGTAGGTTATGATTTCTTCTATTTGTTAATTGTACCCTGAGTGATAGATTTTCTATCGTGGGTTTGTTGGCGAAATTTATGCCCTCAACTCCGATATGTTTTATCGAAAGAAATGCATGCTGCTTTTATTTGTTAACCAGGTTTTATCAAATCCTCATGGTTAATTGGAACATCAAATTGATTGCCGTCTTCCGTCGGGAGTGCACTTGAGTTAGATCCCAAAATACATGGGAAGCATCTCAAACTGGTAGTAATTTTAAATTAATATTTTGTTATTTGATCCTCCTAAATAATTAAATAATTACGGTTTTTGAAAGTCTTCTTCAATAAATATTATTATTTTTAGGTTCTACTCCCTAATTTTCCCTTAAATTTTTGTCCCAAAATAATAAATATATGAAAGTTGCAAAACTTAGAAGACCCTAAAACAAGCCTAATATAGCCCAGCTTTAGATTTATTTGAGGATAATTCAAAATCTATAACACTATTATTTATTGTCCTAAAAAGGGAATATATTATCTTGACACCCTATCAAGAAGAATTATTAAATTTGACTCAGCACAAAATTTGATTCATTATAGGGTTAAGGTGCAGATTTCCTAACCAACTATTACTCGAGGAGCGTCTGGCACAAAAAACAATTGAGGGGATCAAAATTGCCAATAAACAATTAAAAAGTGACAAAAAAACACAATTTTGTGCAGATTCGCCTACGAACTATTACCCCGTCACATTGTTTTGGTGTCTCCATCTTCCATTGATCAATCATGTGGGCGACGTCGCGTCTCCAAAGCTTCCATTGTTCTTTGGGTGTTCCACTCACCTCTTGAACTCATCCAAGATCACGCCTTTCGACCAAGACACACCTTCATCCTCTAATGCCACAAGCGAAAGAATCATTGCCACAACGTTTGCTCCCATATGTCCCATCTCTGTTGGTGTTTGCTTTATCCAACAAGCGCTTAACCGCTCTTTTCTCCAAATGCCTCCGCCACCGTCTACGCTGTGAGTTCTCATATTTTAACTTAATTGTGATAGTTGTTTTTTTAATAGTTATTTGTTTTTTTTTCACTTTTTAATTGTTGATTGGCAATTTTGGTCCCCTCAATTGTTTTTTGTACCAGTACGCATTTCTCGGGTAATAGTTGGTTAGCAAATCGACCTTAACCCTTATTTTATCAAGTTTTCTTTTAAATATCTCATATATTACAATGGAGAATTTACAAGTTAGTTGACAATTTTTCAGCCATTGATTTATATTTTATAAATTTACTCGAAACTGCACAGTTTACACAGGAAATTTATGTTTTCTGCAACATACTTTTGCATCAATATGTCATATAAAATAAAAATATTAAACATTTGTTCATTAATATTAAAAGAGAAGTGTTCAATTTATAATTTTTAACACAAAATGAAAAATTAATTAAAAATAACATTTTTAAATCCAAATAGTTTTTATATATGTAAGATAAAAAAGGTAATCCTGATAAACAAGAGGCCTAACATTAGACCACATTGCCTGTTTTGCCCCCAAAAAAGAGACTACAGTGCTTATGAAGAGATGTTGAGATGGGCCAGTGAAATATCCAATCCAAAATTCCTATGCACTTTACAACTAAGGAGCTATATATTGCCCCAAAAACACAGTCTTTTAGTTGGGGCAAAGGCCCTTTATTAATATCCTTTTTCCCCTTTTGGTTTTTGTAATAAAAATGAGGCTTTTTCCATCACAAAACCCAAACATAATTTGCCGATGTTGGTTGGGCCTGGACATATATCCAAGTAAGTGTAACAGAGAGAATATTAAGAATGAGACAAAACACCCTCTGCCGTCGCTGGGACTCCTTTGGTAGGCGATCTCGTAAGTCCCCAGTAAGTGTTCTCATGTGTTCTCGGCATCTTTCGACTGCAGTGGGGACGATGTCGAACCCCTCCAAAACTTTTTTCTTAGAAAAAAAGAATGAGACAAAACAGAGTGTTTCCTATGAAGAATATGTCATAAGTCAGTCAGTTACAACAAGAATTTCTAATCACACATTATTTATCAAGAATGAAAGAACCACCTCCATATACACAAATACATACGCCTCTAATCTTTGTATACAAAAATCAACATATTAAACTAATTCATGAACCTATCTAACCAAAAAGAGGCAAATCAAATGTGTAGAGAAACATCATGGAACTAATAAATCAACCTAAGACCTTAGCTCAGATCAATGCCATGCTGAGGCTGATATCAGATTTCTACTCTTCCAACCCAACAACATAGCACCATCCTTCTCTACCAGTGTATAATTCTCTGAATAGTATCGCAGCAGGCTCCGAATAACCGAATTCACATAGTTGCTCATCGGATATTGTTGGAAACCGGCCATGGTCAACCTAGACTTCCACTTGCCAAACAGTTCGTGTCGCTCAACCCTTTCCCTTCCTTCACAAGCAATGACATTCACAACATCCCTGGCCAAACAATGTTGTTCTACGTTAATCCTTGTCTTGTCTCTCTCGAGAGGGTGACATCAATGGATTCGAACATTGCCAAGTAGTAATCCAAGGTTTCTATGAACCTGTTGAAGAAAGGGGTTGTGTTGGTGTTTGATTCTTGTTCCACCAGTGTGACCACTTTGGGAGATAGTGATTTTACCATTCTCAAAAGCCCATCTCTTGGGTTATTCACATCAACACTTTCATCAGCCGTGTGATGGAGCTGCAAAGGAAAGTTCACGGCCAAAGCCTCCCCAGGCCGGACGTCAAGCATGTCCCTTGTCACATCAAGACCAAAAACCGGCAATCCATGAAACTCAACAGGGATGTGAAACTTCTCAGATATCATGGCCAACCGTTTACCAACCGCCTCTAGCCCATCGCCACGAGCATATTTAGAGACAGGATCATCAATTCCTGTTATCCTAACATAGGGGGCCCCACTAGGTCTAGCTGCAAGGGCTTGAAGGAGAGTAACCCATTGACTTCCCTGAGCAATCTGAAAGTCTATGATGTGAATACGGTCCTCATTTCTGCAAGCTTCTGCAATGGCTCCATTGGCAGCCATGTAACCGAATTTCAAGTAAGGGCAGATTTCATACAGCATGTGCATATAAGAGAGCAATTCTTTGCCTTCTGGCTCTTTGCACCGGAGAGATCGATAGATGTTGTTCCCGGATGCTTCCTTCCTTGCAACAAGCCCTTCTACCAAGTAAGCACCAAGCCTTTGGATTGGCTCGCCGGTAATAGACACACAACTTCTAGCCCTTTCAATCAACTCATCAAAATATTTTATGTTGTTTTCTGAAAGCGCTTTTGCACATGCAATCAACAACTGCCTCAAATTACTCGGTGGAAAGCCTTGCACCAGTTCTTCCTCTATTGCTTTCTGACGTTTAGCAGAAGCAAAAGATGGCGGCTGATTTTGAAAATTCTGTAAACTCTGGTCATTACTCCAAGATATGTTGCTAAAGCCAGAAGTCATCGGCCTGCTACTAACATTCTCGGTAAAAGGCCTATTTGATGCGGTTGCATCATCATTACCATTGTTAGGGGCCACCAGAGTTGATTCTATTCCTAGCAGAACATGTCTGATTTTCTGGCTGCAATTTACATCGTTTAGAAGAGAGCTCCTGGCAGAAGAATATAGACGCGGTCCATCTTGGCGATAATCCATGGATGACGAAGTTGTTTTGTGCCAATTGTGATTCGTTTCCAGCGAAGAGTCACAAGTCAAACCAGAAAGGATCTCACTATAACTGTATTTATTATTATCCTGGCTGTCACTCAGTGTTGAAAGAGAATCAGAATCAAAGTGATTGGAAAAGGAGGAATTAGGCGAGTTTCCTAGGTCAATTTTCAAGGATTCAAGCAACCTGCTAGGTACCGACGAAAAAGCAGGATGAGATGATGAACTAATTAGCCCAGTATCATTCTCACTGTAACTGAAAATCTGATGTGATTCCATACTATACAAGGATTAAGAAGAGATCCTGCCTTGGAATTTTATGTTGCCGATCGAAACATGAACCAGAAGTGTTTAAATGACAGAAGATACGCCTGCTACAACAATAAAGAAACATGCTCTGTAAATATCCAACACAACCAATGAAGAGTAAAAATGGAATGAGTCATTTAAAGTTATAAACACAAAAGCAAACTCATATACACAGTACAAAGACAAATTGAGCAGACAAATAGAATACATTAAAGTTATCTTCACCGTGTAATTTGAAAAGTAAGCAACAATAGAAGATATTTTCTCTTAATTACTTTGTTTGGCTGCCAAAGACTAATTATTTCGCACCGACCAGAACCATAACAGAGATGAATTTATAAGCTATTTTTTTCACTACCAAATACGAGAAATTGTTCGAAACGCATCAGTCCTAATAAAAAACACATAAATCATCATATTCATACGAAAACAAAACACAACACACACATATAAAGCTCTTCCGAAGAATACAGCAGAACATTTTCACCACTAGACCGAGCTTGCAAAGCTTTTCAAACCATAGCTTATGAAGTCAAGCCAAAGCCAGAGGAATTCATATGGGGTTTCAAGCAAAGAAAACGAAGTTTCTCTTCATTCAAAAGCAACAACAGAAAAATGGAGAAAACCCCAAGAAAAGTAACAGCGAATACCTCAGAAACAATCCCAATTCAACCCCAAGAAGTTGAAAAAGCTGGAAGCTTTGCTGACTTTCTTTCTCTTCGATGCTGTTCTCTGCGTTTGAATGGAACGAATGAAAGTTCGAGGGGGGTTTAAGAGGCGGTCGTTTGGGAAATAAACTTGTGGCAAAAGAAATTCATTATATAGAGAAAGGAACGAAAGGGATAAGAGTAGTAAGGGGGTTTGACGGATTTCTCTGATTTTGACCATAAAACGGCGAAAGGGGTTGATGACGTAGTCAACGCTCGGCGCAGCGCTAACGGTGACGGAGGCGAGCAACGGTTAAGACCACCGACCAAACCACACCCGTTCGCGAAGACCATAGAACATTCCAAAGCTTTCAATAATTTCTTATTCTAGACAGTTTCGTCATTATCTTGCGCTCCTTGGATATTAGGTGTTTTAAAACTGTGGGTAACTCAAATTCGAACTAAAACAATGAATTGTTTTGAAATATTTTTCATTCCAAACACTATAATTTCTAAACATTTTTAAAAGGATGGAGATGCATCAGGCATCCTAAAATGTTTTTTTAGGTGTATTTAGTGTCTAAAGTATTTTTTTAGTGCATCTAGTAATCTGATATATTTTTTTTTGTGTTTAGTATTATAAACTTTTTTTTTCCCTTCCAATACCTTTAAGTATTTTTTAGATATACCTAACATCCTAAATTATTTAAATTGTTAGGTGCAAAATTGTAAAAAAAAAAAAAAAAAATTCAAGATGCTGGATATCCCTAAAAAATACGTCAGAATATCGTATGCACCATAAAATACTTTGAGACACAAGATACATTTAGAAAAATACTTTAAGATACTGGATTCACATTAACTATTTCAGAATTTGAAAAATAGAGTTGATAGTTCATGGGTTCACAAATTATTGTTGAAGTAACCTAACACAGTTTTAATTTGAATTTTAAGCTTTCGTCCCATGTTTAGCTTATTCCTTTAGCACAAGCACCATTGCTGTAGGGCATAAATAATGAGTCACTTATGTTTGACTTTTTCTAACAACGTAACTATGTGACGTGGACAAGATAACTCCTTACTAATCTTAATGTCAGATATATATACTTTATCCAAGTAAATATATTTTTTCTTATACATTGAAAAAAGCATAATAATATAAATAACATTATATATAACACACAAATAATAATATTGTGACTTGTCGTATATAGTTTATATAATTTTTTACCTTCACTGGATAATTTGTGCTAGTTAAATTTTATTTCTTAGGTGAATGTCAAGAATAAGGAAGAAGATGAATCCAATTTGAAATTTGCTCAAAGTGTGAAAGATGGTGGGCCTAGGGGCAAAATGTACAACAATTCGAATATATGGATTCCATTGTCTGGTTAAAAAGTATTTTTAAGATTAAATAGATGCCATTCTAATTAAAAAGAATTTCAGGTTTAATCACATTTATGGCAATATTATATATATATATTCAAATAATCACAGCAAGACCAACACGTGAGGCATATAACTCCACTCACAATTAATTGAAGTCGGTGCACGCGATATATGACCTTGCCTTTTGGAATATCATTATCAAATTATTAATAATAAGTAAAGTAGATGCTGATGATTTCAGAGTACTTAGGTATCTAATTCTGCTCAAACCATATACAAAAAAAAGTAGTATGTTACTGTTATGAATCAACCCGGCTTTCAAATGGTTTTAAAACACAGCAGTAAAGTGGAATGTGTTCATTTTAATTTCCTGCTCCAATATGGAGTTTCGATGAAGTTTCCTCATTCCCACTATAGTGATCCATTTCGAACCACTTCATTACAACTTGGTTGTGAATCACGCACAACCAACCTTAAGAAATGATATAGGAGTATAGTTAACTACTTAAAATTGCCTTGAATTGAAACGTTATTCCCACTTCGCTCATGTTAAAAAGTTTTAAACATTGACTTTCTAAGTTTAACGTTGTAACGTTTTTAGCTTACAAATTCGAGTTGAATCACTGGTAAACTTGTGATCGTTGTAAAACTTGATTAAAGCTGAGTTTATATAAGCGAGTCTATCGTTTTTATGTTTTTAGAATTTACAAAACCGTATTAACTTACTATTAAAATCTTGTTAACTTTTTCGATTTCATCATGTTCAATAGCTTTAAATATAAATTTTATTGAAATTACTTTGTTAAATATGACAAATTATAAATGTTGATGGATTTAATTTCAATTATTTGGATTTAAAAAATATTTAAATCAATTTTTTGTTATTTTTAATATTTTAATTATTTAATTAAACACTATTAAAATTTATTTAATGGTAAAAGTAAACTCTTACGAGTTTAATTTGAGCTCACGATACGGGTTTACCTCACTATCACAAGTTTACTTAAACTCACGAATTTGACAATCTTTATTTTAAAGGAGAGGGAATTAAATAAGGAGCATTTATTATATGAGTAAAATTGACAATGAAGCATTAATATTTACTTTCCAAGTGACTTATATCATGGGCCAAAAGAGTTACTTTTAATATATTTAATTATATCGCGGACAAAAGGAGTAAGTTACTTTTAATATATTTAATTGGAACCAAAATAAATCTTATATTCGTATCTCACTAACTCTGTCTTAAAGTATAACAACTTATCAATTTCACCCATATTTAATATATACTTCACCCCAAATATATAAAGCATGCACAACAATAAATGAATAGTAAAATTGTACATTTATATTTATAATAATAAAATTTATAAATAGGAGGAAAAAACTTCTCTTTGCATTATAAATAAAGACGGTAAGTCCGTAACAGTTTTTTTTTTCATGAATTTTGTATTATTTATGTATAAATGTGGGTTAAATTACTAAAATTTTCCACAAACTTGGAAACATAATGCGAATAACTCTCATGATATTTGAAATTTAATAATAAGTCACCCTAAACTTTTAACTTTGTACAGACCAATACAACCATTAATTATATTTTAAATTTTATTTTTATTTTTATTTTTGTATACATACATATAACCCACAAATTAAATTTTGAGTTTTATATATGTTGAGAATTGAATGATCATATTGAAGCACAGTAGAAATATTAATATTATTGATCATTGATAGTAAAAGAGAGTACAATGAGGCTTTTATATAGAAAATAATAGACTAACTCTAACCTTAAAATCTCCTAATCTAATATAATCAAATCAAATCAAATCATAATATCTTACAGATATATTCATAAAATATAATATTCATATATAATCCTAATAAATATTAAACGATATTCCTAATAATAATAATTAATTAATATTTCTAAACTTCATATTCTCAACACTTCCCTCGAGTTGGAAAGAACTTTGCACTTGATCTTCAAGAAAATAATGATCCATAGCCTTGAACTTGAACAACAACAAAGGCTAATCCACCAGCTTCACTAGGAACCCGAATAACAAAGAGTATCAAACCAAAGTAGAAGCTAAAATAAACAGTCTAATAAGGGACCAAACTAACGACGAACGATCTCACAAGGGATTAAAGCAACAACAAACGTCTCACCAAGAACGAACATTAAACAGTCTCACTAGGGACCAAAACAACAACAAAAGATCTTACAAGGGACTAAAGAGCAACAACCAAAAGAATTCTTAGATAAATACCAAGCGAATCACAAAAGTCAACCACAAGCAGGACATTTAAGACAACAAAAAAAACCCAAAGAGCACTTCACGAACATGCTTGAAAATGTAACAAATGAAGAACTCAGCCACTAAAAACAAGTGAATGTGCTCAAAACGAAACAACGATGGTGCTAAAATAGTATAAACAACTGAACTCAGTCTCACAACGCAACCTTCAAAGCAGAAAGCGGTCTACACACAGTGGAAATGAGTGCTCGACATCAAAGAACGAAGCATGACCACAAAATAAGCTCTCATGCGCCGGGGAGAGGGAATTGCCTGCGACGGGGCACGTGTGGTCCACGTGCTGTCAGAATGAAATCAAACTGCTAGGGATGGGCCGATCGGAGGGTGGATAGGCTTATGGTAGGGTGTGTGTAACGAGATAGCACCAAGCACAAAACCCTAACTCTCTCTCTCACTCACTGTGTCACTGGTAAATTAAACTCAGAACAAAAAAACAAACTCAAGGAACAAGGATCGGAACCTTAGAGCTTTGATACCATGTAAACTAGAGAGAGAAAGAGATATACTTGTAAACTGGAGAGAGAGAGGGGGGGGTATATTCACATAAGTGTGTGTATACAAGTGTGTGTTTGGAAGGAAGGAGGAGGGTCCTTTTTATATTTGTAACAAGATCAAAGAAAATGTTGTATCTAAGAATGTTATACCTACAGGGCACATATGATCAAACGGCCAGCTAGAAGATCTTTTGACCAAAACCTTAAATGGGACACAGGTTGAGTATCTTTATAACAAATTAGGCATGATTAACATCTATACTCCAACTTAAAGGAGAGTGTTAGGAAATAGTTTCACAGTAGGCAACTCAATGAGGAGAGGGGGGACTTCATGCTATAAGAGAGACCCCCCTCCTTCCTTCTAAGCACACTCTTATATATACAAACTTATGTGAATATTCCTCTTTCTCTCACTCTAGTTTACAATGTATAATTTCTTAAACATTAAGCTATACTTAGATAAGTAAGGAACAAAAAAACTAATCATATGAGAATTATCTACTACATATATAAATGTAAGAGTTTAAGGAGGTTTATTGTAAAGTTTCAAAGTATATGTACGACATAATAGTTGACGGAGTTGTATATAATTTGACCATGAAATATAAATATACATGTGTATATAAAGATATCACTGATTCTCTATTTTCCTAATAACACGTGCCACTTCACACCACTAAGGTTTGAACACAGATATTTAAAATAAGAAGCATATATACTTTAAGTCACCATCAAAACGTGGTACTTGACATTTAAATTAATAATATGCAGTACTTATGTGAGTAATGAAAATGAATCAATTAATAAATTAATGGTCGCTAAGTAGTGTTGGAAATATTTTTTATAATTAAGCCTCGTGTAAGAATGAGAGATACAGTCTATCCAAAAATCTGATGTAGTACCTTCGTCTTTGGATTCAACTAGTAAAGGAGTCGGACACTCTCACTAAAAGGGAAAGGGTTCGATCTTAGAGTTGGTCAAAATGTTGGGGGAGACATCCTAAGGTCAGAAAGAATGCCAGAAATTTAAGGTGGAGATATGTGTCTTTCTTGTCACGAATTTGTGAAGTGGAGAAAGCCTGCGCTGACCGTGGGTGAGTCAACCCCTCTTCTAAAATTTATGTATATAAAAAAAAAAAAAAAAAAAAAAAATCTGATGTAGTGGTCAGATGTTTGGACAGGGCAAAACCAAACATATACCATTATCCATTAATTCCCAACAATTAAGGTTTCTAATGGCAATGTTAGGATTCCCGACAAAAAAGATATCTCATCCACCGCTCACGACATGTAATAATATGATTTCTCATGGCAATGTCGACTGGAGAAATGATCACGTGTGAAATGAAATAGCGATCCGTGTTCCCATTTGACTGACCTCAGGCACCCACGTGGAAAGAGAATGCTCGCTATCTACACGCCACGTAGCTTTTCTCATGGACCGAGTGGGGCCCATATGGCTAGGCTTCGTTGAATGAGTCAAACCCCCTCTGATTTTTTGAAGCACTTTTTAAGTCCGAAGGCCCTCCCATAACTTATGGAAAAAAATCGATTGGGTAAAAGTTAGATTGTGAAACGTGATTTATATTTAAATTGGTGGTTCTATAAGTAGCTTATGAAAAAGTTTGATTGGGTAAAACTTGTTTGGAATGATTTTATGGATAAATGACTTTTGAAATAATTATAAGAAAAAAAATTAAAATCAAAATTACCAAAAATACTAGACCAAATAATTTGATCAAAATTACAAAATTTGGCAATGCTAAAATACATAATTTGATCAAATAAATATTACATAAGTTTGTGTAGTGGGCAAAGGAGAAGACCGACAGATATAAGCCACACGCAAAAGTTTTTCAAATAAGAGTTTATCATAAGTCAGGAATTGGAGCTTATGAAATAAGCTCCAATTCAGGCATAAGCTCGGTTGCCAACCGTTTTCATCGAAACAAAAATTTTGAGGAAAAATCCATAAGCTCATTTGAAAAGCTCTATAAGCTCCAAAAGCTCCTCACATAAGCTCTTCCAAACAAGTTTATATTTATTCATCGATCATATATTCTACGCAGTTAATAAAAGTTATTTTTATACCAAACAAATAATTAAAAAGTATATTTTCACTAAAACTATTACAATCATAAAGGACATTGATATAAAACATAATACACACGTTTTTTTTTGTATGTGTCTTTATTTTTATATCAATAATTTTTTTCTCTCAACCGTTTTGAGTCGGGTCCTCTGGATCCAGTTAAAAATTCATGTGATTGGCATGGACATAACACCAGTAATTAACCAATGTGAGTTGGCATAGATGGTAAGGGATCCAGGATTAGGCCCTTGGGTCGTGGGTTCGATCCCTCCGCAGTGTTGGGACTCCTTTGGTAGGCGATCTCGTAAGTCCGGTAAGTGCTCATAGAGCCGCGGCCGCGTCTTTGGCAGCGCAGTGGGGGGCGATGTCGAACCCTCCAAAACCTTTTATAGCAAAAAAAAAACACCAATAATTATGATGTCTATGCCAGGATAACAGCTTATCCTTGCTGGTTAAAAAAGCTTATATTAAAAAAATAATAATAATATTAACATGTATCACTACAAGAAAAATCAGTTTTGCTACGGAAAAATTCCGTAGCAAAAAAGCCTTTTTCCCGTTGCAAATTTGATTTGCGACGGATTGTATCCGTCGCAATTGCGACGGAAAATCAATTTTCCGTCGCAAATTTCAAAATTTGCGATGGATTATGAATCCGTCGTAAATTTCAAAAAAAATTTAATTTTTTTTTTAAATAAATATATTTTGCGACGGATTCAAAAATCCGTCGCAAATTTTATCATTTTTTTTAAAAACATATATATATATATTTTACTTTTTTTAAAAAATTACATAATACAATATTTTTGCTATTAAACACACTCTAAGTTTCTATATTTAAAAGCTCATTAATGAACAACACGTAACAAATAAAAGGAACAAGGAGAAATTAACAAATTCTTATAATTATTAGGGAAACCATTCAAATAAAGAAAAAAAATATTGCAAAATAAAGTTTATTTATAACCAAAACAAGGAAAATTGAGATAGGGAATACTAAAGAAACATTGAAGCGCGGGGGTTTCTTCAACCATCAATACCCATCTTTTTCCTCTTCCCCAACTTCACTCTCTCCATCTGCAACATTAACACCACCAATTAAACCTAAATCAAAAGTGAAGAATATACAAGACTTTCACAGTGACCCATCCATAACAAAAGTGAAAAAAAGTAGCAATGATAAAGAATGATAAAAGGGAAAAAAAATAAAAAAATCAATCAAAGCACACTTTAAATTAATAAACCTACTAAACAATATAGTAAATGAAAAGTGGTTACTCTCGCCGAAACTAACTATTATCACACTGTTTTAATCAAGAGTTCAAACATACGCCAAAAATCAATCTATCACAACCAATTTACTAACTATTAATAACTCTTCTAAAATTCTACATAAAATTATAACTTATAATTTCATAAAATTTAAAATATACAAATTATAATAATAAATTTGGAATGCTTGAAGTGGGCAAAATTATGACGGACGAGAAAAATTAAGGAGACTATTAATTATTATTATTATTTCTCTACAAGTATTTTAAACTCTAAGAGCTTATTTCAATACTTTAAATTAGGAGTTTAAATAAATATTAACAACATAAAAATATATTTTATATCATATATCTATATTTGTAAACAATATTAAAAATGAAATAATATAGGAATGAGCTAGATTAGATCCTATTATATAGGTGTAAGTTGGATCAGATCCTATCTTTTTGATTTCATGATATTATGTTAATACAAAACTTCCATTATGATTTAATGATGATCACGATTTGCAGCATCTATCCCGATTCCATTACGATTTAATGATTTGATATATATATATATATATAAACTACCTAATAGTAATTTATGTCAGCAAGTTTCTTATTATTTCCAAAACCATCGGTATATGTTTATACATATATAAGACAACACAAGTTTCCCATTATTTTCCTAAAGCAGCAACATATATATGCACTTATACATGACAGCTCTCTTTTCATCTATATATACAACATACAGCCGAGCTTTTTGGATCCCAAAACACACATACATATATATACCCCACATACACAGCATCATCTTTTAACACTTTCCAGGTGTAAATGACAACAAAGGTATTTGTAAATATTAGCATAGCTTCTCATTTCTCCCTCATATGCAGCGACGACTATGCACAAATATATTTACTACACTAACCGTGAGCCCCTGTTTCTTTGCTCATCTAGTAACAGATCCAAGGCTCACTCCTATGGTTTACGGGAAAATAGAGAGGTTTAACAAAATGCCACAGAAGCAAAGAACACACAACATTATTTTAATTTGTGAAGAAAGGGGGACATAAAAAGCATTTAAGAAATAAGAAATTAGTGGGTATAGAAGAATGGAACCTTACCTCTCTTCTCCAGATGAAGATGAAGATATGGGAGACGGGGGCGACGCGAAAGAGGACATGGGGGCCGACGGTGAAGAAGACTCGGTTACGGGGCCGGACTCGTGGCGGATCGAGGGGAGAGGAAGAGCAAGAGAGTTGGCGGATTTGAGGCCAAATGACGCCGAACGCGAACTGGTTGGGATTAAAAATCTCGACTTTTTGCGACGAAACTAGGTTCCGTCGCAAAAAGGAATTTTTTTGCGACGGAATTGAAGTTCGTCGCAAACCGGCGGGGTTTTTCCCTGTTTTTTTTTTTTTTTTTTTTTTTTTTTTTTTTTTAGTTTTGTGACGGAATTTAAAATCCGTCGCAAATTGCGACAGTTAGTTTTTCCGTCGCAAGTTGCGACGGATTTTAAATTCCGTCACAAAATTTTGCGACGGAATTATTTTTTCGTCACAATTTGCGACGGATTTCAATTCCGTCACACAATTCCGTCGCAAATTGCGACGGATTTTGTTCCGTCACAAATTACGTCGCTATTTTGGCATTTTCTAGTAGTGTATATATATTCCTTCATGTCCCGATATTGAAAGGTAGCTAACTGGATATATTAAAGAAATTATATAAATTAGTTAATTTGAACAATTGTGACATGATCTCCAAAAATATTTTTTCAGGAGAAAATTAAATGGATTAAAATCATATATTTATAAGAAAATTTAAACCTGAAATTAGCTCTTTGTGATAGAGATGAGTGGTAGTATATACATGCATGTGTAAATTAAAGCATATTTTATAGTCACACTCTGAGTCTAGATTCCCCTCTATAGGTTCAAGCATAGGAGAAATTCTTGTGTAAATTTAGTTTGTCATGTTATTTGTGGTCGACCCGTTAAAACACAACAAACTGGCTAACATTAATTTTAGTTGACTGTTCATGTATTTTATATTTTTATTTTTCTTAAAAAAAATGAATCCCTTGATTAATATTTTTTTGAAAAGGTGAATCTTGTGAATTTTTTAAATTTTATTAATATGCCAGCTAATATATAAAATGTGTCAATCAGCTCAGGAGTTATTGTATTTTAATTAGTTAGACCATAAATGACATGGCAAACCAAGTTCAAGAATTTCTCCATGTGTATAGAAGGGAAGTTCATAAATATACTATATCAGGCAATCAAACTATTTTTATTTTTTATTTAGTCAATGGTATTTACAAACTACTTTAGACTTGGAACTAGGGTTGTTTATGGGTAGAGTTGGGCCGGATATGACCCTTGCCTGATACCCAACTCAAAAGATAAACAACGGCTTCTACTGAGACCATTTTTGCCTAGCTCTATTCGATGAAAGCCTCGAGTAATTTCGGGCTAGGATGGGTAGGCTTATATGCCTAAGAATCTCCCTAAAATTGAAAAAAAAAAAAAAATATAGCAAAAAAAAAAAACAATTGTAATTTGAAATTTCAAAAACGCATTCTATGGAATAGTGTTTTTTAGATTTTATTGTTTAGATTCAATTCATAGGTCAATTAAACAAATTAATTCACTAGATATTTTTTTTACTATTCAATAATAATTTGTTTCTCGAACACTCAATTTCTTAATTAAATGTGCTTATGAAAAAATATCCATATTTATTGAGAAAATAGAAAATATGCTCATTCTCTGTATTATAATTGAATGGTAAGTAAATATACTTGTTCAATTTTGTCAAATAATAAATATATATGTATATATTAATAAATATATGTGTATATGTTATGATATATTTTAAATACAATATAATATACACTTCGGGCAAGGTCAAAGTGGCAAGCCAACATACCTTGCCCGATGCTCTATCCTGTATGGTACTTAGTCTAGCCCAAAGATGCTCATATAATTTATGAGCTGATTTTTTAGAGCTAATCTGAGCATTTTTTTAAAAAACAAAGTTTTTTTTATATATATATATATGAAAATTTTAGGAAAGGGGTTGAAACTCCTTTATGAGTCCAAAGCAGCGCTTTGGAGAGCTTAATCATGAGGCATCTTTACGAGAGAAACACGCGTCTCCACCTCTAAGCGTTTACTTTTTAGGCGCAGGATCCTCACGCTTGGCCAACGCCTTGAGGATGGAACCCTTCCCTTTAGGTGAGGAAGTCCGACCCCTTCGCCAGTCGAACCTGAGGGGTTTTTTTTAAACAAAGTTAAGGTCAAAGGTTTACGTTTTTGGGGTCATCAAAGAAATCACCTTTGACCAGATTATGCCGTTTTTTTTCGGGGCCTTAGAAGTGGTACAATACGAGTAAGGCCCAGTTTGGTGTTTGGTCAAAATACATGGAACCAGAATGGGCCGGAACGAGTAAAAAATGTGTCATACGCCTTCATACTTTAACTAATGAACCAAAGCCGTGTGAGTTGGCGTAGATGGTAAGGGATTCGGGATTAGGCGCTTGGGTGGGTGGGTTCGATCCTCTGCCGTCATTGGGACTCCTTTGGTGGCGATCTCATAAGTCCCCAATAAGCTCATGTGTTCTGCCCGATGAGGGTGATGTCGAACCCCTCCAAAACTTTTTCCTTCTCAAAAAAAAAAAAAAAAAACTAATGAACCAAACACCCATCCATGTTAGGTATCATAGGAACTTATTTGGACAAAGAATCAGGTTATTATTTATTTATTTAACCAAATAAATAAATAATATTTCTTGCTTTCATTTATTTATTTATTTCAGACAATATTTCTTTCTTCTTTCCAACTCTGACACCCCTGTTTTATAAAATGAGGTTATTATGTTGTATCTTTCTATTATATTGATCCTTACTCAAAAAGTATGTCCGTCCATGGGGCCAAAATGAAAAACTACATATAAATGTGGGGGCTAAATTGAAATTAAATTTAACAGTTCTTACAAGAAATATTGCAACATGATCCCTTGTTTCCGTCCTCATATATATATATATAAAGAGGGGGGAAGAAAAGCACATGAGAGCACATGTGGAAATGAAATATGGAGGAGGAGGCCATGATGAGATGTTGAGGATTCACACATGCTTCCTTCCTTTAATTAGTATGCGTTGACAATATTAATAATTAAAATAATAATATCCTAGGTCCAATTATAAGGCACAGTTGACTTTTTTTAAAAAAAAAAAATTAAGGAAGCTAATTAAATTATTTTAGAGTATTTTTATTTTTACCTTTTTCTTCAAACTAATTAGTTTGGTTAATAAACTAGTTTATAATCTAAGAATACACAACATATGAAATGATTAAGTATCTTATTTAGTTTTTAATCTCTAAATATAAAAAAAAGTCAACTGTGCCTTATAATTGGGGCCAGGGAGTAATAGTGAATGTGTTTGAATCTTTTGTTTCAAGTTGTTATACGTATGTGCCCATACTTCTCTTTAATTATACCCTTCCATTTTTCTAATAATAATAATATATTATTATATATATATAGAAAGTTAGAAACAAGGAATCTCTTCTCTCTCTCTTTTTTTGGCAACACAAAAATGACAATAAGAAGAAGAAGAAGTAATGAATATATATTCATAATCCCCTTCACTCCTTGACAACTAAGGATCATATAAACGGAAAGCCGTCAAGTTTTCTTTGCAAGTCATTCATCAGCACATGAACATTCATTTTATATTTTGTTCCCATTATATTAGAAAAAATCGGTAAACAATCTCTATTTAAAAATTCTATGGAAAAAAAAAAGACTGAATTTAAATATTGGTACTTTCTATAAATGAAATCCTGTAGAATATCCGTATTTTATTTATGCATAGAAAAACATATATGGTCCTCATTGCCAATAATATTTATAAACAAAGACTTTAATCAATTTTTCCAAAAATAAAAAAAGGTTATACATATATAATACGAGAATTAAATTATAAAATTGATTCCATGTGAAGTATATGCATTTGTTGGTGTCTCCATGTTTTAGTACTAAAAAAAAGACTTTTATGACAGGTTGAAATTAGTTTTTTAGACTAGGTATAGGTCTATTCTTATATCGAATAATTTAAAAAGTACCAGTATGTCCTTAATTGTTAAGATCGGACCTACAACCAATCTCAAAGGCTACTTTTTCAAACATGTTGGTTAGATGATCGATGTAAAAAAATTTCAATTTATGATAAAAAAAAGTGTTCACTTTTTAACTAGGTAATTTTATACCCGGTCTAACAAGTGAGATTTTTTTAAAATGTATGATTTATTTTGTTTCAAAGAAACCTTATTGAATATTATTACATTTAAAATCTATATCATGCAATATAAATTCTACAGATAGCCCTAAAAATACAAATGCAATCGATGTAGGAATTGAAGACCCCATTGGTATTGGTGGCACTTTTTTCTGATGGTTTGTTTCATCCATAGCTCAATATTCACACACACTAATTATAATGATAATATTTTTTTAAAATACTTGATAATATAATGGATAATCCAATTACAATACAACGTGTGTCACCACCTACTACCATTGCAACATTGGAGTAGGTAGGCGTCTGATTATTGAAAATCTTCAACCATATAATCTGAGTCCTGAGACGTTCCTCAACAATTCATAAAAATTAAAATATAAAGTGTGTGGTTGTTAAGAGAATTTTATTATAATTTGAACATATCTAGAATCATATGTGGATTATTGGAGAGCTTTTTATTTAATTTCTTGACCATGTATATATATCAAAGTGTTGAGAACAGCCAACCACGCACTTACAGACAACATAAGCAACATCGATGAGATGTTTGACCTCAACACGACAAAATAATAAAATATTTAGTCTTAAATATAAAACATATAGTTGATTTTTTTTTTTTTAGAGATTAAGGAAGTTAAATAAGTTACTTAATCATATTATATATTGTGCATCCTTAGATTATATATTAGTTTATAAGTTAGGTAAAATAATTTGAAAAAGAATGATAGATATAAATATTTTAAAGTAATTTAATTAGCTTTCTTAGTATCTCCAAAAAAAAAATCAAATTTATCTTATATTTAAAATCAGAATGAGTAATTGTAAGCATGATTAATTGATTCTGAAATATATTATTAACATTTGTAATGAGTTTAACCTCAACATGACAAAATAATAAAATATATGGTCTTATATATAAAAATTAGTTGCCTTTTCTTTTAGAGATTAAGAAAATTAAATAAGTTCTTAATTATATCATATGTTGTATATCGTTAGATTATATATTAATTTATAAGTTAGGGAAAATAGTTTAAAGAAAAATTATAAATATATATATTTTAAAGTAATTTAATTAGCTTTCTTCACATTTCTTAAAAAATCAATTTTATCTTATATTTAGGAAATGATTAATTGATTTTGAAATATGTTATTGACATTTGTAATAAATTAGAGATAAAAAAAAAAAGTAAGCTACGTAATCTAACGTACACAATAGCAACAACAAAAAAACTGACGTAATATTTTTTGATTTTTTAAGTTCAATCTTTATCTTCTAGTGAGGTGATACATTTTCTTCAATAATAGTCAATTTTGTATATCACGCTAACTAGTTCTAATAAGGGGCGTGTAAGGAAGATAATTTTGATTTAGCTCACGCCAATTACACTAATCTCGATCCCTATCAATCTAATTGGTATTATATTTTACGATAAATTCAAGCCTTAATTTTTTATAATTAACTATATTCAATTCAAATACGGACTCTTGGTTCAATCAATAAAAGCATGCATGATCAATCGTGAGTAAGGTTGTCCAATATTCATGAGTTTAAGTAAATTTTTGATAGGAATGTAAATTCGGATTGTAAACTCGTAAGAGTTTACGTTTATTAATAAATAGGGGTTAAAAATATAAAATTAAAAATAATTTAATTTAAATATATTTTAAGTACAAATAAATGAAATTAAATCCATCAACATTTATAATTAATCATATCCAATAAATAAATTTATATGAAGTTCATATATAATAAAGTCATTGAACATTATCAAAATGAATAAAATAACACGAGTTTAAACAAGTTGAGCGTAATTTTGTAAGGTAAAAGCAATAAATTTAGTGTGTAAACTCGTGAATTTTTAAGAGTTTATGGCGAGACGAGTTTAAATATAAATAGACTCAATTTTATAAGTTAAAACATAAAACCTAGAGGTAAGTGAGTTTGACAACAATAATTATGAGTGATAAGTGACCATATCACTCGAATCATCTTTAACATTAAATGAAAATTATTGGTTTAACGTAAATAATTAATGAATCCAAAAAAAAAGTGTGATCAGGAAGCCAATTTAAGAGGTGGGGTTCATATTCCAGAATGAGATTTTGTTTGCTTAGATTCTTCACTTCCCACACTTTATATCAAATCAAAATTTGGTCATTTAGGTGTGTTAGGTTGGCTGTTCACCTTCTTATATTTCTTACTTTATTTCATACCCAATTAATTAATTACTTGCTTTATCAACTAATAACTTCTTCATTTGTCCATATCTCCCTCCATTTTTCTTTTTTCCAATTTTTGGGGCCTAAAATCACTCCCTTTTCTATTTCATCCTCCACCATATTAATTACAAGCTAGTATAATTGTAATGATGGAATTTGTAGTTTTATTTTATAAATGGAAACTAGTACAATTCCAGCTCTATCTATTATATATTACAAGTTTTGATTAAATTATAGAAACTTTCCCTCAATTATTACACTATACTCTCTTAAATATTTAATATTTCATTTTCATTCCTCTAATGATTAAGCTTAACTCTTAAACTCTAACATTTTAATAAGGGCTAAACTAGTATATAATTAACTATATAGTATATATATAGATATTGTTGTTTCCCTCTTTTTTTTTTTTTTTTTTTTTTTTTTTTTTAAATTTTCTTTCTTTTAATTTAGAAGAAGGGATAAAGTATTAGTATCATGAGATTGAACTTGCGAGCATTGTTGTCAAATTCGTGTTTTGACTCTTCGAGTTTACTATTTTTTTTCGTTTCTAGCTTATAAAATCGTATCGAGTTATTAGTACACTCGTGTCGCCTATAAACTCGGGTAGACTCGCGAGTTTACACCCGAATAGTTCATTGTTATTACGTTTTTTGTTTACAAAATCGTGTTTATTCCTTCTTAAATTTGTATTAACTTTTTTGATTTGATCATACTTATTAGTTTTATATTTGAATTTTATAGGAATTTATTTTTAAGTCGATAAGTTATGAATGTTGATGGATTTAATTTTAATTATTTAGATTTAAAATATATTTAAATCATATTATCACCATTTTTAACTATGCACGGTTGGTACGTACCTATTTAGTGCTTGTTTGGAAAGTTATAGAAGGTGTTTTTTTAATCAATTTTCGTAAGATGAGATAAAACTCCTTATATACATACCTCGTAAAAAACACTTCTAAAAAACTAAAATAAATATATATTTAATTATAAAAGTAAACTCGTATTCTAATTCACGATATTAGTTTACATTATTATCATGAGTTTGACAACTTTATCTACAAAAGACCCAAAGGCAATGAAATTGAAACAATAAAATGTCACTCTTTGTCATCTTTAATCTAGAAGCTACTTAATTAATTTTATGTAAATTAAGGAGATAAAATAAATAGGTTTATTTGAACAAATGTGACATAATTTTCCTAAATAATTATTTTATAATATTAGACTATATATATCATTTTATAAGTTAGCTAAATTAGTTTAGAGAAAAATAAATATACTAGATAAAATGATTTGAAATATAATATTTCGGACTAAATTCAACTCCTATTTAAATCTTTTTATATATATATATATATATATATATATATATATATATATATATATATATATATATATATATATATATATAACCCATATTAAGTTTGATAACAATACAAGGCAATAACATACCCACATAAAGTGATAAAACTATGAAATTATACAACTTACAAACTACAAAAATGCAACTATTAAATTATTTGCAAATACATAAGAAAGTATATCTAGTTTTTTTTTTTTTTTTAAAAAAAAGAGTTACGTCTGCTAATAGTAGTCCCGATAAGGCCGAGTGATGATGTATTTAATATTTTATTGACTTTGAGAAAAAGAAGAGGGAACAATGCAACGACAAAAAAATTGTTTAGAAAAAAAAAAAAAACAATCAAGAGGAACAGAGGAAGCAATTGCATGAATGACCATCAAAGTTCAACTGCAAGACCACTAAAAGTGACCCACGTGTCCAAGTTAATGTGGGCCTTTAATTAAAAATATGGTACAATTTATTTTTTTAAAAAAGATCCCAGCTAGTATCAAAAAAAAAAAAAAAAGATCCCAGCACGCAGATTATCAATATGTTTTTTCTTTTCAAAAATTTCATTTATAACAGGATATTATTTTGGAAAAATTACGTTCGGTCTCCGAGGAAGGAAATTAACCACAAATAAGTTTCTCTTGAAATCAAAAAATTACAAATCCCTGGGCTTTTGATATTATTTGTATTAACAACAGGAAATGCATATATTTATAACAGGAAATGCCTATATTTACAAAAACATTTAAACACCTGACCATTTACAATGAGAAAAAGTTATATTTACAATGAAAACGCCTATATTTACAACAACATTTAAACACTTGGATTTTGAGCGATATGTCATTTACAATAGAAAAAACATAGATTTACAACAAGAAATCTTTGTATTTACAACAAAATTTAAAATCCTGGCCATTTACAATGTAAAAAAATTATGTATTCTGACGAAATCACGTGTATTTATAACAACATTTAAAAAAGCGCGGAGTTTATTTCCATACAAATAATATCAAAAAAGTCTTGGCCATTTATAACGAAATGCATGTATTTACAACAACATTTAAAAACCTTCATACAAATAATATCAAAAAAAAATTTCGAACACATTGTAATTGATGATTTCAATGGATTTTTTATAATTTTTTTTTCGTTCTTGGGACCTGCATTGTAATTTTCATATTTTTTTTGTACAAAAATAGGAAATATAATTGCCTCCAATTTAATAAAAACTTATTTTAAAAATTTATGTATACCTAATAAATTTATGTAATTTTTTAAAAGTAAATAATATATACATTCGTATTTATAAAAGGAAAATTATACTCTTTGTTGCATTTTTTAACTTGATTTGACAATGGACATAGACCTCAATGGTTTTGACAAAATTGATATTTGCTCGTACGTAGAATTTGACTTATTCACGCATTTCCCACACACGAAATTAAAGAACCGACCGAAACTTAATTTTATACAATAAATTCATCAACGAGAAGAAGAGAAGAGAGCAATTTTACAAAAGAACTTAGTGCGTTGTTTTGTATGTGATATATACGGAGCGGTACGTTCCACTGTAGTAGATCGTCCATTATCCTTTCCTATCTAATAATTGCCCAATAATTTACCTCGCGTGATATTATGCGGTAAAAATTTATTGGGCAGTGGACCATAGTTGCTCCCGATATATATAGACTTCTTACTCCTTTTATCCTATATATATATATATAGTGTATGTATAGTCACATAAATATAAATATATACGGTTATATAGCAATAGTTTGGCAACAACAAAAAGAAAAGAGCAACAGACATTTTTTTATTTATTTTTGTGTGTGTGGAATTGAGATGGTATCCTCCCGTTGATGGTTAGAGGCTAATCATCTCGAAACGTAAAGATCACCAAAGTGAGTTTTGTCTCTCCCATTAAAACATTTTCATGCATTAGACTCAATCTTTAAACCATATTCATTCTCTTACTAGCACCATACTTGAAGTAATATTATGATTTATTATATTTTGTAGACGATTTGTTTTGGGTTGCTTTATATTATGATTTATTTAATCATCATTTTATTAAAAAAAATTAGTAAAAGTAATCGAAAGCATTAAATTTTTCAATGTTTCAACACTTCATATTTTTTGGCAAGACATGCTCTAAGATACAAGGGCACAACTAGTCTCTTACGTTTGTTATAAAGACTACGTCAATGAAAATGGATTTTCATAATCACGGTTTGTAGGATAAAAATGTTATTTTTATATTTTTTACATGTTTTGATTAATTGTACTCATTTAAATATAAGATAATATTTCAAGAAAAAATGAAATACTATTTTTCTTAAAAAAATAAATCAGCATCTCTTTTATAAAATAAAAAATATAGTTCCGATCCAAATTAAAGAATGTACGAAGCGAAGTTTTCCATGTTTTTTAATAACCGACCCGCATCATGTTCATGAGATGTCTAAATCATCGTCAAAAGTCAGTTTTTGAATTTTCCTAATTATTTCTTTTAAAAAATTATGAAATAGCAGCGATTTGTCATTTTTTTCTCATTCTTTTTGTGAAGGGGTATGCTCTATGCAAGTTTTTTTCCGGTTAATTATAAAAAATTTAGTTGACTTTTTGGAGAGATTCGGGGAAGTTTAATCAAATTATTTTAAAATATTTTTATTTTTTTTTTTTTTCTTTAAACTAAATAATTTGGCCAAATAAACTAATATATAATCTAAGAAAACATAATATATGAAATGATTAAGTAACTTATTTAGTTTCCTTAATCTTTCTAAAAAAAAGTCAACTAATTCTAATTAAGACCGAAGGTGTAGTATTTTTCCCATTTCCCAACTCTCACTCTACGGTCCAATTGTGGCGCTGCTGGAACCTCAAGCTGATTTATGCTTTCTTCTCCTAAATATTCTTTTCTGTCGTTATTGTTCTTCAAATCCGCTCCGAGAGTAAATGAATGATTTCTTCTCACTTTCACAGTTTCACTCTTCTGGGTTTCAATCTTCTTCTACTTCTTCTTTTGGAAAAAGCGCGTTACTTTTTCAACTCTCCATTCTTATCTCGAACGAGCTGGTAAATAAATTTCTGGTTTCAATTCTTTTATTATTATTGTGTTTCAGATGGGTCAACCGTTACTGCTTTTGAACGTTTTCGATCTGTCTGCTACGTTCCAGGAAGGTGTGTTCTGTGTGTTGTTTCGTCATGTGGGGTGCTTGCGTGAACTTGGATTTTTTCCCCCGTTGCGTGTTACACTTGTTCCGTTGTTTGTTTGCTGAGAAAAAAATGAAAATACCAAGTTGGATACATTTGGTCAAAAGCCTGTACTTGTCTCTGTTGAGGTTAAGCAGTTGTTGACCTGTTTTTGGTCATTTTGATCTTTGCCCTTTCTTCTAAGATTATTTTTCTCCTTGCTTTTTGGTCTTCCTAATCTTTAGTCTCCAGTGTTACCTATATCAAGGTAAGATTTGAACATTAGGTAACAGATCAAGTGTGGATATTCATATTAGCAATTCATCCTCCTACCTTCTCTTTTTTGGGTCTCTAGATATTTCCTTTCTTTTGTCTCTAAATTTGCAATTCTCGGTGGTTTGTTTCATTATTTGTTGAATTGTTTCAGCAGTAATGCTTAGTTCTGGTTTTATCTGCAGACTAAATACATGCTTCTGGTTTATAATTCAAAGTAATAGTCCATAGTTTATCACTTGCTGTTCAATCTAATAAGCCATGTAGTAAAATTTAGTGTTGATTTGATGTGTTTTGAATGTTCCTCTTCTCAGGTGTATGATTCAATGGATTGGATGATTAATAGGGAATAGTGAAGGCACAAAAAAGAGGAGATGAAAGAGGAGTCGATAGGACTGATAATTGGAATTTCCATAGGTGTTGTTATTGGGGTGATTTTGGCTATTTCTGCACTGTTCTGTTTCAGATACCATAGGAAGCGTTCGCTGATAGGCAATAGCAGTTCCCGGAGGGCGGCCACCATACCCATCCGTGCGAACGGCGCTGATTCTTGTACTATTCTATCAGACTCAACACTAGGTCCAGAATCACCTGTAAAGTCTGGGAGGAGTGGATCAACCTTCTGGGTTGATGGATTTAGGAAGAGTAGCATGGTTTCAGCATCTGGAATACCTGAGTATTCATACAAGTATGTATTTCTCATAAGAAGTTTTAGTCCTACAAACTCGGTCCTACATTTAAGACCGCATATAGTACTTAGTCTTGCATATTTTTTCATTGGAACTGGAAATGATCCGTGTAAATAAAATGTGCTTGCTTTATGATCTGTGTGCGTTGAAGAAAAACTCATTGGATGGCTAGAATGTGTTAGTCTTTCCACCATTATACTATTAAGCTTGTTAATTTAGATGTGAGTACTTGAAGGCACGTGTTTCTTTGGCACAGGCTTAATGTGCCTCAGCTTCATTCATAAGGTTCTTACTTTTTAGGATTTGCAGCATCAGATATTCTGTTTATTGATGTGATAAATTAAGTGAACATTATTTGTTGCTTGTATTAGAGTTCAACAGTAGTTGAACTTAATAGATGAGACTTGAGAGGCTGCAATTTTCATGTCCTGTCTGGTCCTTCTGTCCTTCTGTTTAATATTGTGTTCACACTTCAGGGATCTGCAGAAGGCGACATATAATTTCACGACAATCATAGGACATGGTGCTTTTGGTCCTGTTTATAAAGCTCAGATGTCTACTGGGGAGACAGTTGCAGTTAAAGTTCTTGCAACTAATTCTAAGCAAGGGGAGAAAGAATTCCATACAGAGGTTGATAGTTACTGTGAATCATTTACTAGCTTATGGAATTGTTCTTACATTTAATTTCAATGATATATATATAGAGAGTTGAGCAATTTTTAAACAGGGTAACTTGAAGAAATGAATTGTAAAAGTCCAACTAAGAAGAAAAATAAAGCAATGATGTCTATGAATCTTGTTCTTTCAAGCCATTTTGGAAAATTAAATTATGACTACATCTTGAATTAAAAATCTTGTTCTAACTCTTGATATACATAATTGGCGGCTTGACATGCTTGCCTTGGGTTTTTTTTTTTTTTTTTGGGGACAGTTGGCGGTTTCATTTTTGTTCAGTCTCTAGGTATCATGGAGTTCATTCTTTGCTAATGATGAATTTTTGGTTTTTGAAGAGTAAATAATCAGTTTTGACGTATCATGTTATTTTAAATTATTGTCAGGTTATGTTATTGGGGAGGTTACACCATAGAAACCTGGTGAATTTAATTGGATATTGTGCTGAAAAAGGTCAGCATATGCTGATTTATGTCTACATGAGTAAAGGCAGCTTGGCTTCCCACTTGTATAGTAAGTTTCCTCTCTTTCGTTTTACTTAAATAAACTTCAAGTATTTAGGAACCTAGGTTTGTAGTTAGGGTTTTGTTAGCCCATATCTAGATTTAATGTAGGATTATGAAACTGATTGTCATTAAAAAGCCTATTGTCAGTGGGGTTTCTACTGATTGTGTATAGGGGCTCACAATCCGTTTTTGTATTTCTCTCTTCTTTCTGTATCTCACTGACTACATTTATGACTGCAGTGAATATGGGATTCAATTACAAATGAAACTAAAATAAACTTTCTTGTCTCTATATTCAGGTGAAGAGAACAAGGCACTGAGCTGGGATTTGAGGGTTCATATAGCCTTGGATGTAGCAAGAGGCTTGGAATATCTTCATGATGGGGTAACTGTATTTTCAAGTCATCAGCACCAATCTGTTTTGGTGATGTTTGTTTGCTGTTTAGTTACAATCGTTATTTATGATCACTTCAGGCGGTTCCTCCTGTGATCCATCGAGATATCAAATCCGCAAATATTCTATTGGACCATTCAATGCGAGCTCGGGTATGTTATTCATGGATAAAAGATACAGAAATGCTAAATGACTGAGCCTTTATGTATTCTATTGTGGTAATTAGTGTTGAATTAAGCAGGTTTCAGATTTTGGGCTATCAAGGGAAGAGATGGTGGATAAGCATGCAGCTATAAGGGGAACCTTCGGGTATCTTGACCCTGAGTATGTCTCTTCAGGCACTTTCACTAAAAAAAGTGATGTGTACAGCTTTGGGGTGTTACTTTTTGAACTTATTGCGGGCAGAAATCCTCAACAGGGTCTTATGGAATATGTCGAGCTTGTGAGATCTCTCTCTCTCTCACTGGATTTGGTTGTTTTGGGTGATATGTAGTACAAGATTATTTTTAAATTAGTTATGGAAGACATTTAGGCAAGGTGTAGTTTTTTCAAATTTTGAGATCAGGTTCTTAAGTTTATTAGTATGGGCATTTTCTATAACTTACTGCTACAGCATCATTAACTCCTTCAAAAGAGCCTCTCCAACTGTCAGATTCTCAAATAATTTAATCACAACATTTAAAGAACTGCTTCTAAACCGTGTCAAATTTGGGGGAAATTTCAGGTTCTTTTGGCGTAGTTTGTTAGGTACTTGCTATTAATTTCTTCGATGAAAGTGAACATGTGACTCTTCTATGAAATTGTCTCCACATAACATGATTATATTACAGAATTTGACACCAAACACTTGTGCATGTGCATGTGCAACTTCGGTTACAAACCTAGGTTTGTTCTTTAGGTGTCTTCTTTTAGTTTATTTGATAAAAGTATAGCATGTGACATTTCTACATAGTTTCTTCACCTGTCATAATTCCACCAAAGAACCTAATACTCCCTACGTCCCTATGTATAAGAGCAACCTTTCAACCGAATCATGAGATCTTAAGAATTAGTTAAAAGTAGTTAAATGTAATAATTATGTAGGAAATTTAATTTTTCCCCCAAAAATGCCCCTATTTATGAATGGGTGAGAGAGAGTAATAATGAGAAAATGATGAAAGAGAATGAATGTACTATAATAATTAATTGAGGGCAAAATGGGGAAAAGTGCATTTATTATTGAGATAAACTCAAAATGGATATTACATTTAGGGACAAGCCCATTCAAAAATAAGGCTCTTATACACAGGGATGGAGGGAAATAAAGATCTAATAGACACCAAAGTTTTGTCCATGTACTTGTATGATAACTAGTGAAATTTTCATGTTGTGGTTGAATGATCAGTTTTGAGCTTAATGTATGTTACTATTGACGGGTGATTAGGCAGCAATGAACACTGAGGGCAAAACTGGTTGGGAGGAAATTGCTGATGCTTGCCTAGAAGGAAAGTTTGATGTGCAAGAGCTGAATGAGGTTGCAGCCTTTGCATACAAGTGCGTGAACCGTGCCCCGAGGAAACGCCCCTCGATGAGGGATATAGTGCAAGTCCTGACACGGATTCTGAAGTCAAGGCCCCCGAGGAATCACCACCGGAAGGCCTTGTCTGCAACTACAGATGAAGCGGCTTCCATGGATGGTGATCAGCCAGAAACAAAGATTACTGTAACTGACCACAGGCGAGAAGAGTCAATGGATAGTGCAGTTGATGTCTTTGAAGTATAGAAGTTGGTTTTGCCTTTTACTTCATTCTTTTTTTAACATGGTAACATTTTCATGGTTGGGTTTTGCTTTTGAATACATGTCATGTGGCCGTATATATAATATGGTTTAGGGTTTGGTTTCTATGATTGGCTTTGATCATCATTCCCTGTATTTCTCTGTAACTTTTTTTTTTTTCAGCTCTGATCGTTTTCTCTTTTTTTGACTTTGTACATTACCTCAGGAATGAAAATGAAAAGAATGAAAACAAAAGAATTGTTACCTTCATGCTTTTGGCAGTGTCTGGTTTTTCATTTCATTAACAATTAAGGTATTATAGATCAAAACTAATAAGGATGTTGGTTGAGATGGTAAGAGCAGTCTTACTCTGTAAGGAGGAGAATAGAAATGTTCTCGGCTCAACAAAAATTAGTCAAGTCTTAAATGACTTGGGGATACTATTGGTTCGAAAAGAAGACACCCATTCTTTCCTAAATATATGACATAGTTTGTAGTGCAAATAATACTATAAAATATATCCTATATTTAGGACCGGAGGTAATATTATAGATAAAAAAATTCCAAGAACTGAACTAACCAGAAACAGGATGGACCTGATGGATCGAGCAAAAAAAACTTATAGATACGAAACTATTCTAGTTATAGGGTTTCCAAACACAGTCAATATTTAAGTGGAGTAAAATTGTGTGCGAACCTTGTCCTGGGAAAACGCCAGAATGAGATAGATTACAATGAGAATGGCGAGATTCCATGGCGGCGGAGGTTTAGACAGGGACGATAGCTTTTGACGACGTGCGTGAAGTCCTTTGGGCATCGAAATTGAAGGCTTCGAAAATCTGCCAATGAGCTTCCCAATGAAGTGTGAAACTATTTCCAGTTTGTGTAATGCCAATGGAATTGCAATTGGTATAATCCAAAGCATTCTTCGTTTTAGGGTATCGCCAGATTGCAGAGAAGAAGATGAATTCCACAATGTAAGCATGAAGAATAACCCCACCACTACTGACACGAGCAGAATGACTTTGTGGTTGAACATTGTTGGAGTTTTTGTTCAATGAGCAAGAAAAGGATGAATATGTGTGTGTGTGTATAAAAGAAAAACTTTGTGGTTTGTCAAATTATCTGCGTGAATTGGTTCAAATTAAATACCACGTCTATAATTTGAATTTGTTATTAATTATCTTGATTTATACTATTTGATATGATATCAATTACATTCAATTGAGGTTTCTATTTTATCTATGATTGATTTCATGAAGCTGACCATTGGTATAAATTACATAGCTATAATCCTGCAATTAATTTGATTGATTTTAAAAGATGACAGCATAACAGGATCTATTGAGAGTGATTTGATAGGGGATGGAATGGAATACAATTGCATCACATTACTAAAGCCAGATGAATTCAAGTTCCGTAGCACTTTTTTGTTTCCTTATCAAGACATTCCATAGCTCTTAAGAATATATTGATTTTGATTTTACAATCTTTTGGATTGGATTATGATTTTGGGATAAGCTCTTCATGGCCTTTTCCTTCTCCAGAATCTTGCGGTTTTAATTATTTCACGTGCTCAAGAGATTTGATTATTCAAACTTAGCATTAATAATTCAATTTTTGATTTTTTTCTCAACTTATTTAGTTTTATTGGAATTTATCCTACCAAATGAGACAAGTTGATTGCATGTAATGTGATGTATTTGACGAGATGAAAGATAAAAGAGCGCATTGGGGTCTTCATTTGTTATATTATTACTTCTTCTTCTTTTTTATACTTTCAACTTAGGGTTTGTGATTTCCCCTCTCAACATAAATGTCTCATTTAGGGTTCAAATTCAAAATCTAAAAAAATCTAGCAGGTCTTCTATCATTAAATCGACTTTATGAAAATAAAAGAGTGCATTTAGGAAAAAACAATAACATATCTTCATTTATTATAGAGTTAATGAGCAAAATCACCAACAAACTATTAGGCTATGAGCATCTAACACAAAAAAGTATTGAGAGGACCAATTATACCAACAAACAATTGAAATGTTTTAAAACCCACAATGTCGTCAGTTTGTTATCAAACTTCCGTTTAGGTGTTGAATGAAGACTGACAGATGGCTTTTAGAAGTCCAGCTGGCCTTATTTTGCTTTCTTATATTTTACTTGCAGATGCTCTTACTCTACCAACCAAACCACCAAGACACGAAGAGAACAAAAAAACCCAATACTATTGAGAGCGACAGAGAAGGCGAAAAATCAATTTCTATTATCTCAAATATATTTTTCAAATGTTGATCAGGGGACATACATGGTCAATACTTAGATTTGTTGCGATTGTTCGAATACGGTTTAGGGTCAATACCCAGATCTGTTTGCTTCTCGCCTACAAGATAAAATACCCGGAGAATTTTTTTCCTTCTCCGAGGGAATCACGAGTGCGCCTCCATAAATAGGATCTACGGATTCTACGATGAGTGCAAGAGGAGATTCAGCGTGCGACTGTAGAAGGTATTCACAGATTGTTTTAATTGCCTGCCAGTGGCGGCGATGATCGACTACAAGATCCTGTGTACCCACGGCGGTTTGTCGTCGGAGATGGAGAGTATAAACCAGATAAAGGAGCTAGAGAGGCTTGTGGATCTGCCGGATCAGGGATTGTTGTGCGATTTGCTTTGGGCAGACTCGGATAAAGAGAACACAGGTTGGGGTGAGAATGATAGAGGAGTTTCGTTCATATTCGGAGCAGATAAAGTTGCAGAGTTATTGAAGAAAAACGTAGGTTTTTTTTTGTTCTCTTCGTGTCTTGGTGGTTTGGCTGGTAGAGCAAGAGCATCTGCAAGTAAAATATAAGAAAGCAAAATAAGGCCAGCTGGACTTCTAAAAGCCACCTGGCAGTCTTCATTGAACACCTAAACGGAAGTTTGATAACAAACTGACGGCATTGTGGGTTTTAAAAGATTTCAATTGTTTGTTGGTATAATTGGTCCTCTCAATACTTTTTGTCTTAGATCTTCTCTTAATAGTTCGTTGGTGATTTTGCTCCTTAACTCTTTATTATATTATCTTTTTTGCCGTATAATGACAAACTACCGTCCGTTTTGAAACTACTATCGTCCTATTGACTTTATGGGAAGAGCAGAATAAAATCTCTATCCAAATTAAATATTCTATTTCCGTTTTCGTTCGAAATTAAATATTATTTTTCAATGATTCTAATTACAAGCAATCTCTCTATTTCATGAAGTGGTGAAGGTCAACAGTAATTTGAAAAAACATTTGGTCTTACACGCATTTTAAAAAAAACAATTATGTGTAATTTTACACCATAACCCTTAATATTGTTGTTTGGCGAATAATTAGTAAAACTTAATTATAACCCTTAAATGAAGTGGTCAAGGTCAACAGACGCTCATTTTAATTAGTTTATGCTTCCCCATTATTTCAATTGACAAGTTAAAATAACGATAACATTTCTTTGGGTGCCTAATCATTCCCTTCATGACCATTTAAACTTAAACTAAAGCCTCCCTTCAAAAAAGAAAACCAAAATTTTCCATTCGATGATGTTGAGAAGAATAATAATTGAGGTAATGATTGTAATAAGTCATCCTAACAGAGTTTTGTGAATAAAGAAATATCTCTCATATATATATATATATAAATGCTTGTTGGAAGCTAACAGTACAGGGCTTGGTCTTGCTTGCTTTCCACCAAGCATGAGTTGGATACATGATACTGATACAAATCTTTGCCAGTGTTATTATTATCAAGGTAATTAAACCCGGACCGGTCCAGTGAAGCGTCGAAGACTTGGAGTTAAGGTCGATGGGTGGACGGAAATAACCCTAGGACCAAACCGGTGAGAATTAAAAAATGAGAAATAATTTAATTTCTTATCATATAATCCATAATTCTAAATACTATATATTATTTCAAGACTTTAAATCATGGCCAAATAATTATATACTTGTCAAATATTGTTTACAATTTTCTTTACAAATTGATATCAAAGCATCATATACCACTCAACATTGACACCCGAATTTGTAATGGAATCACAAACATTCAAGATAACAAAATATCAAAAACCAAGTATATGATAACAAAATATTCTCACCTTCAATCACTAAACTAATAATCATAAACATGAAAATCATCATTAAGATCAATCAACTCCTAGGTAAAATCGAATATGAAGGACATACGTTGATAATAAGTTTGACTTTATAAAGATGTAAAATATGCATAAGTTTAAAGGAAGCTGTATGGTTTAATTTGTATATGTAATTAATTTGTCTTGTTACAAAAATAGAGGAAAAATAGAATAAGGGGAAGGAATTAAGATTCTTTGCATGGGACAAAACATTAGAAAAGTGGTTTTTGGATTGTAGCTATTCTTAATAATAATTAAAAAAAAAAAAACACTCTAGGTTTTAGACCGGTCAAGCGGCGGGTTAAGACGGTTCGGCCAAGGTCACACGGTTTCACCGGTTTGGCTCCGGTTCGGGGGTTAACCCGGTTTGACCTCTTTCGAGGACGGTTGTGTCGGTTCGACGGTTCGGTCGAACGGCCGTCCGATCGATTTTCGATAACCATGATTATTATACTTAAGTTGATCCTTTCAAAGATTCCCATTCTCTTCTTTTTGTACAAGTTTTTTTTTTTATTATTATTTTATTTTATTTTAAAAAGACACTATACGTATTTTTGTTTTATTTCCTTTTTGTCCTGACATCTTGTTCATTTATTTTTCACCTCAATAAGTTACTAGCTATAATTCTTATATATATAACTTGAGAAAATAAGTTTTTTGTGCATATAATTTTACTCGGTTATAATCCAGTCCTCTAACTTATTTAAAACCTTAGTGTGAAAATTTCACGAAATATATTATTAATATTTTAAATGGTTAAACTATATGCATTAATCCTCATAGAGTTAAACTTCATAAATGAAAGGGTTTGTTTTGGTACGAGGGATTTAGAGGGGAAGAAAATTTTTTATAAGTTGGATTTAAGAAAATAAGAGAAATGAGGTTACAAAATTTTAATAAATAGAATATATCAGATAAAATAGTATGAAAAAAATAGTTTAAAACTTTTAACCAAATTTCTCTCATTTTTCTAAATCCAACTCAATTGTTTTTTTTTTTTTGGCTCCACTAACTTTCCTCCCTTTTCCCTCATACCAAACAAACCTTAAGTAATAACCGAGTGAAATTGTAGCAGTCAAAATATTAAATTTTCATTATAATTTCTACTCGTATAATTATCTTAGAAAAGTGAGAAAGTAGAGTAGCGCGGCGCCGTAATTTAGATTTGTAGTGCTCTGAGCCTTCACCCAAAGCCTCCTCATGTTCATTTTCACTCTATTTTGATTATTTTCATTCTCATTCTTTTCCTCTCAATTTTTTAAATTTAATAATTAAATATTTCAATCTATCTACACTATCACCCCCACTACACTGCCACTTTATATATGTGGTTTTGCTAATAAAGTGTAAATAATATATTTATTTATTTATTAAGCATATTGAATACTGATGTATCAATTATATTAAATAAAAATTACACAAAACTTCATGAAATAAGTAAAGATATTTTTAAAAAGATAAGATTTATTATAATTTTAATATATTAGATCAATATATTGAATGATAAGCATGGTAGTCAAAAACGCGCTTTAAACGGTAAAACGGCGTTTTTACGTTTTAATTTGGGTGAAACGTGTTTCGTTGCGAAAGAAAAAACGGATTACGTAGTGAAAACGGTAAAAACGCAGCGTTAAAACGTAAAAAAGCGTAAAAACGCCGCGTTTTTACAAAAACGTTGGGAAAAAAAAAAAAAAACAGCCCTAAATCCCTAATTTTGAGTTGGACAATGAGGTTGATAGAAGAGAAAGAGAAGTTACCATGCATCATGATGTAGTTGAAGATCATGTGGAGCATAATGCCTTTGATGATAATGACTTGAATGATTTATTAGCTTACATTGTGTTGTGGCAATTATTTACAATTCAGTTGGATAATGAGTGATACTGAATTTAAATTAGACTTGAATTTTAGTTGTATTGTATTAAGGTTGTTTGCCTTTGTTTGAATGTATTTGATGACAATGTTGGATATTTTGATTGATATTCAAGATATATGTATGGTATGTATGGAGGCTATGGATGATGGCGGGTGCGCTTACTTTTCTCGGAATTTTTTTATATATATAAGCGGTAAAAACTACGTTTTTATTACGATTTTACGTTTTACGCTTTTTCATTCTCCTTCCGTTTACGGAGTAAAATCTACGTTTTCCATTTACTGATGATAAGGACACATGATTTGAGGTAACAACTAACAATCATGATACCTAAAAACAGGCAGAATGGGAACACCATGTGGCAACCATGCACGGCAAGACCCCATTTTCTCTCTTTTCTTTTTTATTAATATTACCCTTACTAATTACATTTAACTCGAATATTATATATTAATTATTACTCTTTTTTTACCACCTTTATAGAAAAAAAAAATTAATACTTTTTAGAAATAAGCAAGTGCTTTATATACTCATTAGTTGGTATTTTATAATAAAGACTAGAGAGAATGACATGCACAACCAACAATGATTCAGGGTAACGTCCATTAAATAATACTCCCCCTAATCTTTAATGGCATCATAACAAGATAAATTAATTTCGTTTTTCGTAACAATCATGTGTTATTTTGTTTAGAATATGCTTTCTAATTGTGCATTGTAACTAATTTTTTTGAAAATTTTCTTTCTATGTGATTTAGGGATTGAGGTATCATATACCACTCTGGTCCTATTTATAAGTCCAGTTTGATCAAATCTCACATACTAAGGAGAGGTAGTTGACACAATGATTATGTGGGTAAATTTTCAACTTTCGCCTCATTTATGATTGAACATTTTTCAACTGTTCCCTCTCTATCTTTATGGGTATAATTAATAGGGGTAAAATTGTCACAATCTCATTTATTAGATGAAACTGGACTTACAAATATGACCACATTTTTTTAGTCAAACTGGACTTATAAATAGGACCAATATATTTATGATAAAGTAAACCATTCTCTAGCTCCTATATAGTAGTAGCTAGGCAGCCATGGTGGTGGAGTGTTAATTAAATAAATAATATGGTGATTAATGACACCAAATGGGACCGCGTGGGGATCCATAATTAGAAAAGAGAATCAAGGCATTAAATAAAAAACTAAGCCCTCCTATAATGCAGTGACAGGCAGAGCACCACCTTCTCCGAGAAAGAGAGGGCTCTCTGCGTCAAAGGGACATGTCAGAGAAGAAGGAAGAAGAAAGTGAAAGGAAAGAGATGGAGAAGAGGGAGGAAGAAGAGAAAGGAAGAAGATACTGTGTGACAGGAGCCTCAGGCTACATCGGATCATGGCTCGTCCAGTCTCTTCTTCAACAAGGCTACTTGGTTCATGCCACTGTCAGAGATCCTGGTTTGTTTTCATTTTCTTCTCTCTTCCTAAATCTTCTTTTATTTATGTGTTCTTCCTTATTCCCAGGTTTCAACTAGATTCTGTCTTAATGACTGGTTAAAATGACTTGATTTTGTTGGACTGAGGATCTTACAGCACTTTGGTTCTGGGTTCTTGTTCGTGATGATTTCTTCTTGCCTAGGTTGTTTGTTTCAGTTATTGATCATTCATTGTTCTGATTCTGAATAGTTTGTTGCCCATCTCTTGATTTGCATTAGCAAAGTGTAAAATAATCCTGAGTTTTGCTTTGATGAAATGAGAGAATTTCAGAGCTAGAAAAGTTGAATTAAAAGCCCACAGTACATTTTCCAATAATTTTTTTTTTTAAAAAACCATCAATAATATAACTTAAATCTAAAATTAAGTATATAGTTACCTTTAAATTAAGCATAACCTCTTCACTGCACAGTCTGTATTGAGATGTCTCTTTTGGCCACACACACGAAAAAAAAAAAAAAAAAAGGTTACACCTGGGGAGAAGCAAATACTCCTTCTGATCTTTTTATGAGAATTCACAATTTGAATTGTATTAATTTTTTCGACAATAGTTGTCTAAATGTTTAATAAGTTTTTTTTTTGGAACATTTTTGCCTTTCATTAATTATATGTATTGCATTAATTAAAAGATTGGTGATACTTATATTTACTTTTGCTATACCTTACTTGTTCCCTCATCAATAGGAGTATATTTGAAAGAAAAAAAAAGAGGTTTATTTCAAGACATACTTATTATTCTTAACTAATTTTAATCATTTTTTTAACCGCATAATTCGGCTATCGAACTATTTCAAATAGGACCGGAGGGAGTATAAATGTACATAATACTACATCTTAATCCCTAATATAAGAGCTAGTTAGAGTTGGATTGATATTAATATATTTTATCTCATTATTTATCATTTTCCCCTAAAACTAATTTACCTAACTTATAAGCCCCGAAATCTAATAAATATATTGATGGGGAAAGTTAATAATGCAAATGAAGAGAAGGGAGACAATAGGCGACCTCAAATTTGACCATTGCGTTATATGTGTTGCCTTGTCGTTCAGGTCAAAAATGCACTAATGAATCACTCACTAGCTACTCTAGAAGTACCTTTCAACTTCTGTTGCTTTCTTCTTCTAGAGTTGTCTTCTTCTTCTTCTTCACACTCTTTTTTTTGGCCAAGTTAATTCCATTTTTGGTCAGTGAACGACCTCCCAAATTAGAATGTCTGGCTTTAATCTTGTATTTGATGGAACTGATGAATGAATGTGGGGGGCAGCAAAGTCAATGCACTTAGTGTCACTGTGGACGGGGAGTGAACGGCTGAGATTGTTCAGAGCAGATTTGGATGAAGATGGAAGCTTTGATGAGGCTGTCAACGGCTGTGATGGTGTCTTCCATGTTGCTGCTTCCATGCAATTCCATGTCCCTCAGGATCACCATCTCAATATTGGTACTTCATTTAATCCCATCTTTTTTCGCACTCACTCAATTTCTTTTAGACTAAAACTATACATATATATAATTCTATTTTCAACGTTTATGCCCACCAGCTTTCTTCAAATATTATTAAATTATACAAATTTATCTCTCTTTTTTTAAAAAAATAATAATTAAATTTTGAGAATTGAAATTTATGTGGATTACTATGAGATCAACAAAAACAGTAAAGCAATTGACAACTCATTTTGTTGTGAAATCACCTATTTGAGATTTTGAAGTTCAAGTGGTATTTTCTTAGGATTTTCCCATAATTTTTTTAACTAAAGTTAGAAGCTTTGAATAATTTTCAGTTCATATATTATACAAAATTGAGCACTATCAGATGGGCTTAACCAGAAAAACTTTAAAAAAGGTCCTGAGAGTCACCTGTTATAATCTGAATGGGCTAGTTCATGGGCTTTAGGCTAGCATGAAACTTGGCCCATTCCAAACCATCATATATGTCCATATATGTATGTGTGTGTGTGTATATATATATATAATTTGTGACAACCAGCAAGTCACTAGGCTTGTGTAGAGAAATTTAGTGGCTTGCATAAATATTGAAATCCATAATTTTTTTAAAATCCCTTTGCTGTGTCTGAATCTGCAGAAGCCTATGTTGAAGCAAACATAATAGGGCCAGCAATCAAAGGAACCATCAACCTTCTAAAATCGTGCATAAAGTCAAAATCTGTGAAAAGGGTCATTTTTACATCTTCCATTAGTACCATCACTGCTAAAGAAATCAATGGCAAGTACAAGCCCACTGTTGATGAGTCCTGTCAGATTCAAGCAGACCAAGTTTGGAACACTAAAGCCACTGGATGGGTAATTCTGAAACATGAAACTGTAACATCTCTAATCAATCGTTAAGTAATAATAGTAGTTACCTGTAACAAAAGCTTATTTCTTAAGAATATGTAATAATATTGATTGATTTGGCAGGTTTATGCACTTTCAAAGCTGTTAACAGAAGAAGCAGCATTTAAGTTTGCTCAAGAGAATGGCGTTGATCTTGTATCAATCATAACTACAACTGTTGCTGGCCCTTTCTTTACTGCTTCTGTACCCTCAAGTGTTAAAGTTCTTCTATCTCCTATAACAGGTAACTACTTAATTTGCCTACCAATTAATCCACATGCTTAATTCTAAACATGTTTCACTTCATTTTAGGGCATGTTAGTCAGACCTTAGACACCTGTCTTGAACATTATTCACAAAAAATTAATGAGAAAATTATCGGTGATCTTTTAATATCACAACTCTACTTAGGAATACAGTGGCCTTTTCCATGTTTGTGAACTATTCTAAACAAAATCTATCCCAAATTACTCCCTCGGGCCCTAAATATAGGACCTAGCCAAACAATAGATTTACTCAGTCCTAAATGTAAGACCCCAATCTACTTTTGTCTTTCAAATATATACATGTTTCTTCAAAATATCCCTATTGATTGTACGAAACAGAGTTTTTCATCAAGGATAGTTTCAATGCACAAGATTAAAGAGGGCATTTTAGGAAAACCAACACATATTTATTCCAAATAACTAAAAGGGCGGTCCAGTGCACAAGGCTCCCCCTAAATGGGGTCTGAGGAGGGATCGGTGTAATGGAAGGGAAGAAGTGACTCTAGCAAACACACACAGACACCATGTGGGTTCATAGACAACACAAGACAATAGGAAACATAAAAATGTCCATGTCGTCCAATTAGAACAGTCGCTTGTGTCTGATACAAGTGTCCTACATGGTGTAACTTTTGTTCAACTCCTGAACATTGATCTCATAAGAATAGCCATCCCATCATTGACCTGTGTGAGATGAAGTATCCTGGCCTGGTTACAAAAATGAGACTTGTTTTACCTCAGAATTCTCCTTGATAGGTAATTAATTAATTATCTAAGTTTGAGCAAATTAATGTTGAATGTAGGTGAAACTGAGTTCTTCAAGATATTAGCTGCTGTAAATTCAAGAATGGGGTCATTAGGTGTAGTTCACATTGAAGATATATGCAGTGCCCACATATTTCTAATGGAGCATCCCAAAGCACAAGGAAGATACATCTGCTGCAGCCAAAGTTGTTCACTCTCCAACTTATATTATCTTCTCTTCCAAAAGCATCCTTGTTCAAATATGCAGAGGTAACAATATTATATTCCCTCCTTAAAACATCTTTTAAAATCTAGCTATATTTAGACCAATATACTACTATTAACTAAACACTAAAGCTACTTCAGGGACTGAATTGTTTTTGTTCATGTCTTTTTATTTCCTGCATATAATTAATCTGCAGAGTTACTGATAAAAGTGATGATGAAGTCCGTCCTGAGATATCATCAGAGAAGCTAAAAGATTTGGGATTCAGCTACAAGCATGGCCTTGAGGATATAGTTCATCAGGCAATTTTGTGCTGTCAAGATTATGGTTATTTACCTCCTCTAAGCCAGTAGATTACTCTGTCATTAGTAGTTGTTTGTACATGATGAATTATCTTTTGTAGATTCAATATTAGGTTTTCTGATGAATAGATTTTCAAACACAATAAATGTGGTCATCATATCTTTACTTTCCCCACAAACCCGATTCATTCCTTCTTGCATGTTTGGTATATGTTACTCTCAGTGCAGTTGCAAGATTCATGGCCATCATTAAATGATCATGAGAAATGGAGGGCCTGGTTCCCGAAATTTTTAGCGCAGTTTGCCGCGAATCCAATAAGAAATTATTACATAGGTTCGAGGTTATGATAAATAAAATAAGTGCTTGTTTGGATTTGCTTATTTTTAGTAATTTTGCATTGTACAAAGTACTGTGTTAGAGGAGTTTTATCTCAGAAAAATGTATAAGTATTTTTGTTATGATGTACGAGAGAAAAAAAGAAAAGCTGAGTCCCACTTGTCACATATATATTTCTCTCCAGCTACGTACACTACACGGCCGGAGAGTCTAGTTCTCAGAATTTCATAATGCATTAAAGGCAACGACCTTGTAGAAAAGATTGTGAGCAGCCTCTTTTCAAACTATTGTTTGCTATATTTCTGACTTATGAATATGCACTTTGTATGATTTAATTAATAGGTATCACAGTTGAGAGTGTCTTGCTTGAAAATTAGACTTTTTTCCCTTATCAGTATAACAAACACAAATATCCAGAAATCCATATTAATTCAATATTCTTCTCTTATCAACAACTGAACTCTATATATATCTCTTCAAATGGAAACTCAACTAACATCACAGATAATACTGTGAGCTGTAAAAGTTTGGATATAAGCACTAGTAGTAGGGAGGGGAAAACATAGAAATTTCAAGTTGGTAGCAGAAGTAGGAAGCCAAATTATTAGGAACACTGAACTAAAGAGTATATATCAGTGACGTCTAGAACACATTCACTGTTCTTTTTCCATAGTTCTTAATTAGGCATGCATGAGAAAGAAAATGGTGAAGTCAGAATCAATCATTAATATGAGAGAGAGATCATTCAAAATAATCGGCTCTCACTTCAAAACTCTTAATCAATATCTGGTTAAGGTTCATCAAACACTCTAAAATATTTTTCTAAATGCATCCAATATAGCAATATCTTAAAGTATTTTATAGTTCATCCCGTATTTTAAATTATTTGTTGGATGAACCGTAAAATACTTTAGGATACTGAACGTTACATTCATAGAAAAATACTTTAGGTGTTATATAAACATGAATTCATAAAAATATATCTTGAAGTGAGACTCTTTTTATGCCAATACGATGGTTGTAATTGTAGTTGTTGAGAGGCTAGCTAAAGAAAAAGGGTTATGTATGCCAATTGTTCTTGACCAGTTGAATATGCCATAAAGTTTGGATGGGAGTTTAGAATTCAAAGTTTTGAATATATATATGTGTGTACACACACGCATTCATTAAATGAGCAGAGAAAGTGTTTCATGTTTATGAGGGTTAGTAAACATTTATGACCTGCATGTGCTTCAGACCTCTTCACATTGCGTATGTCGTGTCTATGTAATTATTCATTCTAATATATTCAAAGTGTGTTTCACTTTCATCATTTTAGAACTTGTAAGTAGTAAAATATTGTCATATGTAATAAATTTGGCAAAGAACAAATGTTTTCCGAGATCAAAATAATATTGACCCTTTAAATTGAGAAAAAACAGCAAATAATAATAACAGCAGCAGAAATCAATTTCTTAACCATTAATTATGTTTTTGGCCTGACTTAACCATTTGAATATTTGACAGTTGTGCATTATTAAATAAGTAAATGAAATAAATAAACCCATAATGCTAATGGAATCTGATGTTTAATTTAGATTGCTTCATGGTTTCATATATTGAACATGTTGTTGTACTTCATTCTAGGCTGTACTTTCTAATTAAATGAACTTATGCACATGCCTTTATAATATATATACTGTATTAATTATTTTTTGGGGAAATTAACATGACATTTTTTAATCAGAACAATTCTTACGCCAAACATGGTTCATCTGTTAAAACGTACGAGCCAAACATTCTCAATATATATAACTTCATTGTTGGAGTAAATTATTGTTTAGGCCCTTCACCTATATATTGTTATTTCAATGCAGTCCCTCATTTTATCACTCCTTTTGATCTCATAGACAATTTATTTATTCTTTTCCAAGTTAGTCCTTCTGTCAACTTAACTCTCATTCAAATTGCTAACACGGATCAAATCATCCTCTTTGAACATATCCAGCTTCAATTTGTTTTGGAACTATAAAGGTAGACACAAACGGCTTGAAATCATAAGAGGGATTGAACTGCAACCTCTCACTAAAACTTTCGTATCACTAAACTACAATGTCAACTCAACTATATCTCTTTCAAATTGCTTATAGATATTGAATCCTCCTCCTCTTTAAACATATCTAGCTTAGGGAACAAACAACTATATATGCTATTATATATTAATAATCTATATATTTATATGATATAAAAATCCAAACTAAGCAAGGCGTGGTATTTATAAGTTAATTATGAATAAAGCTACTCACTCACATGAACACAAACTAATATTGTAAGAACTGATCGAGCATCAAGGTTTACAAATGACAACAAAACAAGGAAGAAGAGAAGAGGGATTAAGCAAATAAAGCTCCTCAATGTGAGAATGAATCCCAAGTTTTCCCGCCAAAGAATCAAAGCCATTTTGCTGCAGCCCAACAATGTCCTTCACTACATTCTTCTCCATCAATGGCCTATGAACCCTACCTGCAATTACCCTACACACTATCAACACCACCTTCTTCTTCTCCTCACTTCCTTCGTCGTCGTCACCACCACCATCCTCCACACTCTCCAAGGCTCTTCCACTCGTCGCAGCCGTGAATATCCCGATCCCGTTCCCATTCTTGACGGAGAAGCCGTTTCTGATGATTCTGCAGACGCAGCAATCCTCAGAAACGCAGAGGGAGGTGTTGGAGCCGCCGAGAGAGCAAGAGAGAGTGGTAGCGTAGAAGCGAAGAAGTTCGTTGCCGTCGGCGAGGCAGCGAGGGTGCTTCTTATTCTGGAGCTTGTTGGCTCTCATCTTCACGCTCTCTCTGTACTCCTCGAATCGAGCTAGGGTTTTCTGAGTGTTGTGCACTTTCAAAACCTTGTCCATTATTCTTGAACAGTAGTAATCTTTCTTCTCTGGTTTCATCCACCTTGTTCTGCATATTATCTCCACTATTTTCCTTGATGAGTCTCCTTCCACAAGTTCTGTCACTGTTCAAATTCACAAGTTTAAATCAATTAACACTAACATGTATGGATCGTGTTGAGGAGACCAATTAATGAAGACTTTTAATTCAGTTCTTTTCACTACTGTTTTTAAAATTTCAGTGATCAATCAAATAGTATGATATAAACAAACATTGCTCGAGTTTATTTTGGATTAAAATTGTGTGTCTTACCAGCATAATTCTTTAACTTTTAATTTATGGTTTTTGCATTAGAAATGTGAAAAAAGAATATTGTACATTATAGCACAAAGTTCAATAATTATTATTTTTTTAAAAAAAAAATAGTTTGGGGCTCCACAGGCGCTGTGGTCTTTTAAGAATGGCATTGGCAGAGGAGCAGGTAAAAAAACTAAAAAAGGGAAGAAAGAAACTTATTGTTAAATCATGTGTTTCCCTGCATAACAATGAATAAATATAACAAATTAAAATAATAAATGATTAGACTAAGAAAAATTGGTGAAAAGTCACAATTAAAAAAAAGGTACAAAGGGCCTAAATTTAAGCATCAGTATTTCTGTATATAAAAAATATCATAATCGATCATTCTCATCAATAAAATTCATAAATATAGACTTTTCACATGCATATTTTCCTAAAACCTCAATTAAGTGTTTGTTTAGATCGGAATAGCGATTGAAACCTATAAAATCAGTTTTTCGGTTGTGATTTACTGATCTATATAAATAAGTATGTGAAAAGAGATTTATTTTTTTTTGCGTAAATAAACACTTTTGGTATAAAAAAAACACTAAGAAAACTTATAAGCATTTTTTCCCCTTTTGAAGTATATATGAATCCTTTTTAGCATCCAAAAGGGATATAGTTATAAACTCTAAACTGTGACCTCACTACTTTAAGCGGTAAAACACAAAAGAAGTAGTTGAAACTTGAAAATCATAAGAAAAAAGCTAAAATCATATCAGTTTTGTCTGTCAAGCAGAAAAAGGAAGATTGCCCACAGGTCAAAAAAGATTAAAAAAAAAATGAAGATTGAAGTAAAACTAAAGATTCCATATCATCACACGCAAAAGAACAAAAGGAAATCTTAACATCTCATCAGATAGAGAAATACCCAGAACCATGTGTGGTCAAAACAAGAGAAGGAACCAAACAAATATACAAGAGCCTAAAACTGGAAATGTCCGATGAAACAACAAATTCAAAAATCAACCAACACAAAGTTACCTGCATGTTTTGAAAGATGATGAGACTCAGCATCTTTCCATTTACAGAGTTTCTCTCCACATTTGCAACAACTCGCACAGGAATAATAACCATTTGAATCTACTTCAATTGAGAACCTTTTGCTTGCTACAAATCCTCCTTCTGATGAATCTGATATGAGAAAAGGTGATGACTTTTCACTGTTCTTGAACGAAGATGGAGTTCCAGGCCTTAGAGTACCCACAAATGTTGAGCCTCCGCCGGTGAGAATGACTTCATGGGTTATTGAGTTGAGTAACTCGCTGCTTCCGATGGATCTCGGGCTGTGACTCGGAGGCTTGTCGGAGTGCCTTATGTTGCTGCTTCCTCCATTAATGACGTCTTTGAGATCGGAGATGCTTCTGGAACAGGAGCAGCCGGATCTTCTTCCGGTGGATATTGAGGTTAAGTGGGTCTTCGATTTCGGATCGTGAACATCTGAAGTTTCTGATTTGCAGTGAAGAGAGGTTTTCAGAGATAACCACACTCTTGTCATCTTTTAAATTTAGCCTCTCAGCATTCTTCTTAAGCCAACCACATTGCTATTGCTATACACTCTTGTTTTCTCTTTTCCCGGAAAGTTTATTTCTTTTTTCTGGGAAAATACAGGGATGAAGGAAATGAACGAGGAAGTCGGAGAGGCTTCTGAGTTTTGAGAGCTGTGAAGATTTTTCCGGCCAAGGGGATTGAAATGAGCAGAGGAGAGAAAGGAAGTGTTAAATATATAATGGGATATTTGTTGATTAAATATTTAAAATAAATTTAAGAATATAATATGGAAGGTTTGAGAAGATTAATAAAACATTTTTGCTTTAGGAAAACAGAACAACAAACATGGAGAAACCGTGTTCAGTGGCGCTATTATATGAGATATATATAATTTGATGAGACTTAAGAAATAAAAATAATAATAACAGCAGCAGCAATCTCCCCTGCAAGTTTTCCCACTAGTTGAACAAGTTATTTCTTCATGCCCACATATATTTTAAAAAAAAAAAATTATAATCAACGTCATATGAGAAAATAAAATAAAATATAATACTATCTCAGTCCCAAATGTAAGAACAAGTCCTAGTTGAGATGTTGGATATGTCTAAAGACACCAATCCACTTTATTTCTCATATTTATAATTTTGTTCTAAACTATTCTATTAATTACATGTGTTAAGGGAGTTTGTATCAAAGTGTAGTTTTAATACCAATGACTTATAATGATATTTTAAGGAAACTAACACACATTTTTAACAAATAATTAATTTAACTAATTTTCTTAATTTACACAAGTTAAGTAGATGAGCAAGGGTAGTAATAATTGTTGGAATATTTTAAAATGAAGATATGTGTTTGTTGAAAAGTCATCATGTTCTTATAAATTAAGGAATTTATGTGAAGGTTTGTGCATGAAATTATAATATTAAATATTACCAAGGTTATATTTCTTTGATTCCTAGAAACACATATGAAAGGTTGCATTGATTTTTTTAAAAACCTATATACTATAAGCATAAGTGCATAAGTCTTCATTGAAGAGTTATTTAAGTTATGTTGGTTCATAAGGGTTTATGAATCTAACATATGTTATGATTTTTAATTGAAGATGTGTTGCTTCAGCGATCACTAGTTTGGTTTATAAATACTCGCATCATCAATTCATTTGTGACATACGAATAGTCAAATACAAGTATCAAAAATCATATAACAAGAGAGTAAACTCATTGCATTTGTCCTTAAGAAAACATAAAGATAAAGTCAAATTATCATTTTGTAAAAGTCACTCTTGTCTTAATTTAGTATTAGGAGTGTAATTCATACTTAAGAGTCTTTGTTGTATCCTAAAGAAAATTCGCTCGTCAATCCAACTTACATCCTATAAGAATAGGTGGTGACGAGTTAAACCCAAAGAGAAATGTTGTCCACGCTTTAAGAGCATTGTGCACAACTTTCATCATCATCTTTTTTTCTTGTACTTTTTAGAGATCCAGCTTCTCCAATAATAGTTACATATTAAAAATTTCTTATATGACGGAAAAACTATTTTTTAAATACAAAGTGTGTATGTAGAGCAAACATGAGGAAAAAAAAAGTTTATAAGGAATTGGAAATGACTATATGAAATCAAGACACTTTTTTTTTATAAGAAAATCAAGACACTTAAAAAAGAAGATAAGAGCAACTGAAGATGTAGCCCAATTGATCCAGTAGTAGAAAGAGATGAATCCTGAAATCTGTACAATTGTTTCTTGAAACATATGACGTAAGATCTTCAGTAGTCATGAGTCTACTAGATCAGTGAATCCATGAAAGAGCTGCTCTCAAACAAAGCAAATAAAACATAGAGGAACTTTCTAATTAATTTCCTGATGAAATTGAAATATTGAAGGGGACGACCATTATGACATATAGATCCAAGCAGTAGCATGCCACATTGTTTTTTTTTTTTTTTTGGTAAGTGCACCCATAAAAGACACCCTTAATTGGAAAAAATAAATAAAAAATCAGTTCTCTTGAATGTGGACATACATTCATACAAATCATAAATATACATGTTTAAGATTTTTAATAAAATAGAAAAGAATTAAAGAAAACCTAATAAAAATAAATTAGTAAAACATTATGGTATATGTAACTACTAGTTTTGAAGGTCCAAATGACTTTCGCAAAACTGGTTTTTGGTAATGTTTATTTGAGTAACTCAAAAGTGACTTTTGAATAATGGAATATTAACCTAAAATTGGGTTTTGTAAATGGTAAGAGTGTTACTTTAGGAATTTGGTTTTTGAGAATCTAAAACCTGGTTTGGCAAACTAACAAATTTCACATACACATAAATGTTTCCTAATTTTCCTTCAAATGAGATATGCCTTATCTTCTTACAGAGTATAGTTCATTCTTGATTTGATATTACTTAGTTGACTCTTGATTTTTTTTTTTTTTAATGTTCAATCGAAGTTTTCTTTTCTTTTCTTGTCTATATTTTTTTAATACATTTAAAACTTCCTTAAAAAAAATTTCGGGGGCGCTGTCACCGAACCCCCGAATCCCCCCATTAATTGTGCACCCACAATTATGAAATTCTGGCTCCGTCACTGTATCCAATGATGAAGTTTTGGAATCTCTCTATATGTTTGATTATGACAATTGTTCAATAATTTAATAAAACATCACATGTATTAAGATTAAGTAATTTGTTTTATTTTTTTAATCTCTCTAAAAAGTTAATTAATTCTTATATTAAAGATTAAAGACAGAGATTGAAGATGAAGCCGGCCGGCCGAAAACCCAGTCCACGTCAAATTTTTCTTTTTAATTGAGACATGGCGGTGCACAGAATGGCTCTTTGACCCAAAAGAACCACAATAATACCCAGACTCAGAGGGTATTTCTACGGTCAAATAACAACAAATAATTACGTTTTATAATAACAGAGGATATATATGTTTAATATTCTGTTAGCAAATGATACGTCAATATCTTTCTTTTCATTTAATTGGTGTTTAATTTTTGGGGTTGCTTGTTAGTTATTGTGGTCAAGGTAGTTAAAATTGAGATTTTACGTAAAATCGGAAGAGGGATAAAAAATCATAAAATATAAAATCGTAATGTAAAAAAATCGTAAAAACATAAAAGCGTTTGAAAAATTAATAAAATCGTTTTAATGAAAAAAAAATCGTAAAAACGTAAAATCACAGTGATAAATCGAGATTTTAACTACCATGATTGTGATCATGGCGGAACAAGTCTCGATTTGAAGAAGGATTTGTACTGCCTGATAAACGTTGTGCTACTGTGATGTGGTTTGTTAAAGAAACACAGAGGGCAAGATTGGAGTATGGGAGCAGAGTAAGAGGCACACGTATGGAGGCCCGTGTTGGATGGCTAGCTCCTGGGAATGGCTGGATAAAAGTCAATGTTGATGGGGCTTCGAATAAATGACAGCAGATAGCAAGTTGTGGAGAACTGCTGCGAGATAATACTGGACAATGGCTTGGAGGTTTTTCAAGGAAACTAGGCTACTGTTCAGCTATGAGGGCTGAGCTTTGGCAGTGCTAGCTGGTCTAAAACTAGCTGTAAGTAAGAAATATACTCACATCATTGTTGAGAGCGATTCGGCTGTTGTAGTGCAAATGCTACAGGCAATGCAAGTTGCTGAGGAAGCTGAGAATCGGCTACTGACAAAGATACTTGAGGTAATGCAGATTTTGCCAAGTATAAAGTTTGAACATGTATATAGGGAAGGAAATTACAGTGCAAATACCCTGACTAGAGGTAGTTTTGAGCAGGAGGATTTGTATGTATTTTTTCATAATCTTCCTTTGGCTGTTATTAGACATTTGCATCAGGATTCTATGGGTGTAACATACCCAAGATGTATATTTGACTCAGAAATACGAATAGGCTAAATGCCCCATTCATACCAAAAAAAAAATTTCCAAAAATTACCAAAGCATTGTAGAATTATTTTTTGTTGAAGGTTTTTAATATACGACTATTTTTTAATAAGTATATATATCCTTTTAATGGAGGTAAGTCGGCTCAAATAACTGTCAAGACATTAAATATGAGTACATTTTTCAATGGAATTCGAGCATATGTTTACCACATGGTAATATACTGAACCTTTTTATTAAAGTTAACCTTGCTTGCAATATCCCAATTACTCGCCCTATCCATTATTATAAGCTTCAAATAATTTACGTTAATCAGGAAAGCAATTAAAATTAGCTCTCATTTTTCCAACTATCCCCTTATGTGTACAAAGGATAAAAGAGAGAAAAAATGCAATAAATACAAATAACAAGGGGTCAGTTAAAAAAAACACAATAAATGTATAGATACTAAATGAAGCTTATACTTTGTAACACATTTATTTACTAATTTAAAGCTTATAATAAAGTACCGAGAGGTAGTACTTTTAAAGGATGTCTGTCGGTCTGTTTTAAAAAGTTTAGGTGAGTTAGGTTCTAATAACTCACTAAAGTCAAGACATGCCTCCAACTCAAAAAACGCCAACAAAGATACTTACAAATATCTTTCCAATAAGACCCTCATTTTTTTTTTTTGGGATACAAATAAGACCCTCATATTGACAGTGTGATTTAAACTCATAATCTCATGAGTTATAAGTCAACTCCATACTAAACTAAACAGGCCAACATTTGTTTTCTATCGCCTGTCAGTCAAAAATTGGTGCGGATGAAATGTGAATCGTCACTCCTCAGTCTCCAGGTCGTTGAGGTCCAAGGCCAGTATCTTTATTCAGTGATCTGCCAAAAAGGCCCATTGGTTTCTCCGAATTCAAAACTACAAAAGTGAAAAATAAGAAAAGCCTGTGAATAATAGCTACACAGTTACCCCTCGGTCCTTGAGTTTAACTGGCGAAAGGGTCGGACTTCCTCACCTAAAGGGAGGGTTCAATCGCTTGGCGTTAGTCGTGCAATTTGGGATCGTCCAGGTCCAGGAAACGGTGGAAAGATTGGTAGAGGTGGAGCGTGTATCTTTCTCGGTCGGTATCAAGATTCATGGATCGGGCCCAGCTTGGATCATGCAGTGGGTAACCCTTTCCTAAATTTTTTATATATATAAAAAAATAGCTACACAGTTCCTTGCTGTGGATCTTCCATAAGATTTGATTTCCCTTTTCCCATGGAATATATCTCAAACAGCACTTTTATATTTCAAGAGACATAATTTCTGAAATTCACTTAATTCAAATACCCACTAAAGCAAGTAGGTGTTTATATGAAAAAAATGGGTGTGAACAATTGTCAAATTCCATCATAATCATGTTACAAATAATTTTGCCAATAATAAACATGAACATTACTAAATTCTTTCTTCTATCTAAATACACACAGAGAATGGAATGAACCATGTACAAGAGGGTTACTAACGTAGGCACACTTGGTCATTTATGACGTGATGAACTTAGGTAAAATCTCATACAAAGTTACCTAAAATAAGAAAATTCTAAATTAGGTTGATAAATTTAAAAAATACTTAATTAAGTCATTAACTCAATGTGAGATTTCAAAATATACGTAAAATGACTTCAATATCCTCTCTGCTCTCCCCTCTAAAAGATATTTATTGTTCTATATATCAACATTAATATGTAATAAAATAAAAATATGATTTATAAAAAAATTAAATGATTTTTTAAACTGAGTTTTTTCCCCTAAACAAATGCTGTAGTTATTTTTATCATGTGAGGGAAAAAAAAGAAAAGGAAAGCATAATCATACCAATTTCAGCTTCCGAAAATCAATTGAAATAAAAGTCACTTTTATTTATTAAAAAAAAAGTCACTTTCACCAATGTTTTTCTAAACAAGCTCTGTAATTTTCCTAAAAAAATAAATGTGATTTTTTGAAAAAAAAATATTTAGTTAAGATTTCATGAAGAAAGGAAGGATGGTTTCTTTTCTTGTTTGGTTCATGAGAGTAGGAGAGAGGAGCTCATTATAAGTTGATAAATATACTTTATCTATATATTTTCCTTCTTCTTTTACAATTTTTATATCCAAATTTTTATTTCTTGATTTATTAATCATTAAAAGCAGAAGTGGACAAAGATTAGATATTCCTGGGAATCAAACTCATGACCCAATTCCACCAAATAGAAAATAGAAATAGTTCCATCCACCAAATTCCAATATCAAAGGAGCTTTGCAAGGTACGTGTATTTGATTTCTTTTCTTCTCCAACATAAAGTAACATTTTCATCTAAACCAAAATCCATCGAACATGCAAAGAAAACAGAAGATCAAGTCTTTCTGAGTAATTAAAAAGTCTGAATAATAAAACTCTGGTCAGGAAAAAGGTCTAAATAATAAATTAAAATATCCAGAATTTCATTCATTTTGACTTATCAGCAGTGTGGCACAAAAAGAACTCTCTTTACAATTTAGAGGGTTTTTAGTTAGAGGGGTAGTTAGGGAATATCAAAAACTTTCTATAGACTATTTAATTAGGGTGAGATAAAAATTTCTCACTCATCCAAAAAAATCTCAAATTTGAAAGGTTGAGATAGGAGGGAAAGGGGCAATAAAGGACAATTTTCTCCTTCCAATCAAACAAGCTTTTTTTTTTTTTTTATCTCTAATCCTCACCTCCTCTCAGAAAAAACCTTAACCAAACAAGGCGTTAAGGACGGGAGGTAGTAATTATTAAACTTTTATGATTAATAATCAATTAATCATAATTACTTTAGCATTCTGTCAGCGTAGAAAATGATCGTGGCATTTTCGTCATTTTGTTATCGCCACGAAACGAACAAGCCGCCCTAGACATCATTCCCAAACCTAATCATAACCGTCCATGTCAATATTAATCTACGGCAATCTTCATCGATCTGAGTACTTCAGTTCCATTGGCCCAAACTAAATCCAACCTACTATAAATTAAAGGAGCGATCCACCCTTCCCTCTTCATTAGTTTCTCCTCACTGTCTAGCCTCGCGAAGCCTCTGCTTCGCATCCCTCAGTTACCCCACAATTTCTGCGAATCGTAAAGCACATCGATGGCTGGTCGCGGGAAAACCCTAGGATCTGGTGCCAACAAGAAGGCTACGTCACGAAGTAGCAAAGCTGGCCTGCAATTCCCTGTTGGTCGTATCGCTCGGTTTTTGAAGGCTGGAAAGTACGCCGAGCGAGTCGGTGCCGGTGCTCCCGTTTATCTGGCAGCCGTTCTTGAGTATCTCGCCGCCGAGGTAAATTGCTTTCATCAATCGTCGATTTGTTGTTTTTTTTCTTGTTTTTTTGTTTTTTTTTTTCCGAATACGCGTAATTGCGCCCGTCATTAGATATAGGGTTTCTAATTTGGGTTCATATTTCCCAGTTGTTCATGAATTTTGGGTGTGTATCAATTTGCGTTCTGATTTCATATATGGAATTTTGAATTTGAATTTCACTGGATGCATCCCTGACGTTGAATATCTGGAATTTCAGGTTCTTGAGTTGGCAGGAAACGCTGCAAGAGATAACAAGAAGACCCGTATTGTACCTCGCCACATTCAATTGGCGGTTAGGAACGATGAAGAACTTAGCAAGCTTCTGGGAGATGTGACAATTGCTAATGGAGGTGTGATGCCCAATATTCACAACCTACTACTCCCCAAGAAGGCAGGAGGCTCATCGAAGGGCGCTGGTGGTGATGACGACTCTTAAATTTGAGGCTTGAGAAGCCCCTGCGCTTTGTCTCACGTGATTCACTATCTAATGTAGTTTCATTTTTATTTTTCTTGCTTCAATATGGGGATTGATCCTTTGTTCTCTTTCGACTTAGTTGTAGCCTTAGTTAGGGCTTCTGATTGTAATGTGAATAGAAATTATCACCTTATGATTCCTTCAATGAAAGAAGATATTGCTTAAAATTTAATTTTTTCCCTCCTCCATTCTAATGTGGCTTTCATTGCTATTTCGGATTGCACTTGTTAGAATGTTTAAATCTTTGCCCTAGCCTTCAAACTCCTACCAAACGTTGTGAGTCCCTTAAGAATGTTTAGGGAATTGACCTTGGAATTAGAATTTTTATTTTTGAATTGGGGAATCAAAACATATTTCCATTTGTAGTCTTAGATGTATGGATGTTTATAATTTTTGGTGGGGAGGGGTGGAATTTCTAAATGAGGAAACTATACCCATGTTGCATTTTGGCTGGACTTTTCCTTTACTTCATTCTCGTCTTATGGCCAATTGGTCATTGTTACAGAGTGGAGTATACTGAAATTGAAATTGAGGTTGATTTAAAACCTTGAGATGTGGCAAATTTGGGTGCTTGAAGGATGGAGCTGGGGTTTGGCCAAAAGAAAGGGGTTGTTAGTAGTCTGTGTTGGCATTTGATCATGTGGGTGTAAGGTGTAATGAGTTGATACTGAATGCTTCTTCGTAGCTTTAGACCAAGTGGCAAGTAGGGTTTTATTAAGTCATGTGAATTGTTTACCTTAAACTTGTTAGTTAGGTTACTTGGGATGATGTTTTTTGGACTCATCTAGATGCGGTAGATTTTGGTGTTGAATTTGCGTGTGCATGTGCGTTGCATTTCCACGAAGCTATTATGTAAGACTTCTAATTTTGTAGCTAGGCATTATTCATGACTTTGTGTTGGGTTTTCTCGTGAGAGAAGTCGTCTTGGAAGATAATTAGATATGAAATTCTGGTGAGTGCGTTTGATTAGACTCCATCCTCTTTCTTTTGCAAGGCTTTTTGGATCACTAGTCCACATTTAACTGTTTATATATGATTGCGCGTAATGTTTGTTATTCATGATGGGTTTTTTTTTATTAGATGTATGTATCCATAAAATATGGTAGTCCGGTTTAAGACAGTAGATTTGGATGCCAATGTTATTCGGGCATAGTGATGGGTTTGTGTGTATATCATGATCGTTATGGGGAACTAGTATCATCATTTCACACCAATCAGCGGGAATACGCCGGCCATATTTTGGGTGGGTTTCACGCAGACTTTAAACTGATTCATTAAGCTAAATCTACTTTTGTATGGGAGGAAACAAAATTCAAAATTTGTGGCTTTCTTATTTCACATAATCTTTTGTTTGTTTCTTCGCAATTTCCCCTTTCTTTAATCATTGCGATTCCCAGTGGGGACCACTTTGGGACCCACCCCTCCTGCTTTTTCTTTCAACTACTATAAATTCATGAATACATAAATAAGTCACAATTACCGCACATGAGTTTTTTTTGGCAATAATAACGGAAGACTTATAAGAAATATTCTTTCTAATCCTTATTATAAGGCACCAATTCCACCAATTCCCATAAATTAATAAAGGCGTTAAAAGTATTGAACTTGTCCTAAAATTCATATGATTTTTCCAATATTGTCTATACTAACTACACTAAACTCAAATATCATATTTATTATTACTCTTTCTCTCATTACCCTTATTAAATATGGCAGACATGAAAAGATAAATTAAATGCACCTTGAAAATTTGTAAGTGTCTTATAAAAAAGATCAAGAATACTTATTAGTTGATATTTTAAAATAAGGATCAAGGAAGTACCTTTCACCATTGGTAATCTTTGACCTTATGGAGAAAATTCATGAATCAAGATGAAAGAGAGTTACAAAAGAAAACTAAAGACAAAAGAAAATTGTTAGGTCTCTTTCTAACTGGCTGTGAGGCACAGCGATGGCAACTGCAATAGCGGAACGCTTTGATGCCAAATTATCCGGAAATTTAATCTTATAAAATTTATAAGAATATATATGTATTTATTTTATGATATTTTATTTGGTGCCACAAATTTGGCACTAATTTTTTATCTTTTATGTAAAGATAATGTTTGTTTCATTACTCATCGTTAATTTGTGAGAAGAAAGTAAAATTTTGTTTGAGATACCAAAAAAGTTAGTATCATCTTACATATTGTTTTGATTTATAATTATCAGTTATTATTTATTTGTATTTTCAAGGTTATTTGATACTATTTAGTAAATACTCCCTCTGGTCCTTATTTAATGAACCAACTAACAATTCTCACAAGTCAATAAAAACAGTTAAAGTCATTAAATTTGTCCGAAAATTTAAGTAATTTTCAATATTATCCCCATTAATTATACTAGACTCTAATATCATATTAATTATTACTCTTTTTTTGCTCGAAAAAAAGAGAAAATTAATTATTACTCTCACTCACTACCTTTTTAATTATAGGAATACATAAAAATATTTAATGCTATTTAGAAATAAGCAAGTGCCTTATAAAAAGGATCAAATATACTTGTTAGTTGGTCTTATAATAATAACTAAAGGGAGTAGTTCAATATATTTATTTTTTGGCGAGACTTTTTTTTTTTTAGGTTCCACTGGGCAATTGGGTTAAGAGCCGTCGCCAGTCAAAGAACCTTAAGAAAAGCAGTCTAGGTTTTCTAATGGTCCGTAAACTTAAGTGTATTATCCCACCATTAGAGATACCACATTAATAGCCAATAACCTTAATCTTGAATTGGGTTTGGATCTCACTTATGAGCCACACTCAGAATATTTTAATTAATTACCTAAATAATAACTAAAATAATTATAATACATTAATAAAATATCTTTCATTCTGGATAGCCAGGTATCAATATGAGACAACAGACTCTAACTTGAATTTCATCATTTGACAATACCTCATCCACATCACTCAATGTGATCCATCTCACAAATAAGGCATTTATCCTTTAATCTCTCTAAATGCATGCAATTCATTTTAGGATCTATACTTTATGTGTTTATGAGCTATTGACTTTATGGTCACATAACACCCTTAATGGGTTTAAATTAATTTAAAACCACATGATGAAATTCTTTGACCAGCAATCCTATGACTTGCCTCCAAAAATAACTATATCAATCAATTCATGGTATAACTAAGCAATCAGTGACTACTTAGCAATCTTGTACTCTTCCATGATGCAATTTATTCAGTAAATGTAAAGATGCATCATATGTTAACTATTTTATATCAATTTGAAATATCCATTGTTTATTTCAGGATACTCTTCCTAAATAACTGATATGTTATTTAATGTTGATACTTCTTATTACAAGCATGACCAATTGAAGATTTAATAACTTCAATATGTTTCACATTTACCTCAACAAGGAAAGTGCTATGTGAAACCAATGTTCCATCATGATTAGAGGTTACAATATGTTATGTGTGATCGTCCTTAATGATTTTGATCACTTTCACTAATCATGCTATTTCTTAATAATTTGACATTTCAAAAATACTACACAATTTTTAAAATGAAATGGACAGTTCATTAGAATTGCCAAGGTTTCTCTTTGCATTTTCACCAAACTATGCAGTCTTGGTCTCCCGTGATGTTTTCCTTCCACACTCCTTGATTTTTAAGACAATTCTATATAAATTGAGCTTTCAACTTTCAGATTTTAAAAGGGTTTAAATAGAAATTTGTTGGAATCTCATCTAAGATATATAATTTCTTGAGTGTGTTCCTCAAGAGGAAAAAGTACAGGCTAAGTTACTGTCCCAAAACATGTACCCATTATGTCATCCATTTCTTTCAATTGACTTTACTATATCAATTTGTTTACCATATTAAATTACCCACTTTTGCTTTATATACTCTAAATGTCAAATGACACAACTTTATTATAAAGCAAAGTGTGTTTAGGTATTTGGAGAGTCAATTGATATCAACCAACCATCACATATAGATATATCTTTACCAATGTAAATCATAAAATTATAAATTCATATCACTAAAGTCTACATGTGGGCAAAAACATTAGCATAGCATGAATTTATCTAGAATTGATGAAACTAGAATGCATGTATATCCCCTAATATTTATGGGCTACTTAGAAAGTATAATGCATAAATAAATCACAATCACAATACATGAATTTCTCTATATTAATAATAGCGGAAGACTAGTGAAAAATACCTCTAGCCATTACTAATCTTTGACCTTATGGAGGGAATTCACAAATCCTGATGAAAGAGAGCTACAAGAGAAAAGTAAAGACATAAAACACTTGTCATGTGTATTATGATTGATGTTTATTTCTTAATATATATTAGGATTATTTTATCATTATGATTAGATTTGGTTAGATTAGTTTCTTGGTTAGGGTTAGTTTATCAGTTTGCTTATATAAATGCCTCTTTATAATCTCTTTTATTTTAAGAATCATTAACATTAGTATTTTTTTGTGCTTTAATATGATTCTTCAATCTTAACAGTTAATCCTCTCACTCATCGCAGTAGGCGGACATAATTTTGATTCCAACTTTTGTTGATTTTTACATATACCCGTTTAATTCTTTTTACACAATGTAAAACCCTTTTACATGGTATAAGTAGGGGGATAGAAAAATAACTTTAAAATTACAAAATTCTAAATTAGGTTTGTTACCAAAAGTTGATAAGAGAATGACGAAATTTGATAAACAATTCACAACTCATTTTTTGGGAAATACCTGATTTAAAATTTACAATTTCAAAGTTCTTTCTCTGCCTTTTCCCCTATAAGTAATCATTATCAGATATACCCTTGTTTAATTCCTTTTAAGTTGACTGGGATTTGGAGAAAAAATTATCCTCAAATTAAATGAAACACATTTTCAAAAAAAAAATATAATAGGGAAAAGTATCATTTTTTAGAAGATTAAAGTTATTAACTACTTTTGTGTAATAAGAAAAAAAAGTTATTAACCACTTTTAATTATCCTCTTTAATCCAGAAACTTTAATTAAAAAGGTCCTGTACATATCGGATTGAGGGAGTATAATCTATTTACTTAATAAAAATGTTAATTTTAAATTTGTATAGGAGATAATGTTTTTTGTCTTTTGCATATGGATATCAATTCACAGCATACTGTTGTACCTATATGTTAACAACAAAGGCAGTGTCTTTGTAACGCAAATGGTATTGGAGCTAGACTCCTCCCCCCGTGTCTTGGGTTCGAACCCTGTCCCCCTCCCCTATCGCCTAATATATCAAAAAACAAAAACAAAGATTTGTACATAATGCCGATAGAGATTAGTTGAGTTAAGAAAGAGATGACTTATATTCCCTGAGGATGAATTCAAATCTTGCTGTGCATATAAAGCTCAAGGGTGGATAATTTGTAAATATCTATAAGTGTTATATGGCTGTTAGGCATGCTTTGATCTTAGTGGTCCCACAAAAGTCAACTCGGCTAAACAATGTAAAAAAAAAGGGTGAAATAATATTATACCAATAATTAACTTTGAAAAACGTGGACAAAATAATAATTCAAGAAAAAACTCCTACAGATAAAAATTTGATTAAACTATCATGCTACCCCCCTGAAGATACAACATATCAACAATGAAAAGAATTGTGAATGAAGAATAAAGACAACCCAACTACTGATCCAAAAGATGGCTTCTTCTTCTTCTTGCTGTAACCTGCGAAGCTAATCCCTACAAGGGTTTCTTCGTCTTCATTTAATGAATGATATAGTGGCTAATTATGGCTAATTACTTTTGTCTGATGTCAGCTCCTGTGAGGTCAGTTACTGTACATGTAGTTACGAACATATATGTTCTTACGTTGAGAGTGCCACTTCCAAAGTTTTGACAAAAGAATATTCATCTGGAGGTGGTACCAAAAAATATGGCCAGCTTACCTAAAAATTCTATGGACTCTCATCATCTGAACTAAAGTCATCCATCCTCCTATCTGATAACCCTGAAAGAAGCTTCTTGTGTGGTAGTGGTGGTGGTGGGCGAGCAGTCTCAGAAGAAGGAGCCTTGGCAAGCTCTTTTTTGGGAGCTTTTGCTGCTGCCGCCTTCTTCTGTTCATCTCCAACCTGCTTGCATACTTTATCCAGTATGACCAAGAAGTCTCGTACGATCGCAAACAGTCTTAACCCTTCTTCCCTCCCGCTGTTTCCATGGAAGTAGTCAGCTGTACTCTTCACCATAGCCGTGATCCTCTTCTCTTCTTCCACCAGGTTCGTGATAGCTCTTTCAGCATTCTCCACAAAACTCTCCAATGTCTGATGAAACCCTCCTTTGTTTTCTCCTTCTAACTCCTTGAGGTCTTTGTTTAAGAATTCTTTGCATTTCAAGAGAGAATGCCCAGCTTTTGCAGTTGTTCCTGTTAAAGCATCAGCATCTAGAGCTGCTGCTTTCTTCACATTCTCAAGCTCACTGCTCAATCGAGATACCACCTGGAGACCAAGTTCGCGATACCGCTCTTCAGATTCCATGGGGACTTCCTCAAGCAGGTCATCTGTTTTAATGCTAGAGAAACTCTTGCACTCTATCGCCGTACGAGCTGCTCTTATGCCTTCAGTTCGGCTTATCTCTTTGACAACAAAGTGTAAGAGTGTAGTTTTGCCATCTGCTGATTTAACATCAGACAGTTTAAGGAGTGTGTCGAGTTTAAATGCTTGCGCACCACCACGGAATGTTCCATCATTCATACGGTTACCAGTTTTGAGAACAGCTTCTAGAAGCTTCAGGAACAGCCGGCTACCTTTTAGTTCTGTACTAGCAACCTAACATATCAGATAAAGGTAAGTTTAGAAATTCCAAACCAAGGGGATTGCACTCAATGATTGTGTTTATACATTTATAAATTATCATCAACTGGCATGAAACTTCCAAAATACCCAAAAAAGAGAATAGCTAATAAATTCAACATGTAAGGTAAGGAGTTGTACAATCAAAGATATCCTACCTCTAAAACTGCAAAAGCATCCTTGGTGAAGGTAAGCTCCTCTTGAAGAGTGCCCATAAAAAGAAGTGATTCCAGTCGTTTAAAAGCAAATGGAATATCAACAAGGGCTTTCAGGAACCGGTCAGCAGGCCCAAGCTGAGACAGTTCGCCGTTGAAAAGTCTAAGCTTAAGTTCTTCCTCAGATGAGGGTGCCATCTTGAGCAAGGATTGGATAAATTCTGAGGGAATCTCATTTCCTGATCATCCAAACAGAAGTTACAAAACTTTATTCATATAAGTAGAAGCACACACATTCTATTGTAATCATTTTCTTTATGTGCTGATAGATATATTCTGAGGGAATCTCATTTTCTTTATTGTTTTCCCTGATAGATATACTTTTGTCAACTCACCACTCAAAAGAGTTTTCTATAAAATAATGCTTTTTGTTTGGTCAATATTATAGTAGTTATCTATATTACTTAAAAGAAAATATACATGAAAAAGACACGAAATTAACTTCACAGAAGCCGCACCCTACTTATAATCCACAGACATATTTCTCATGGCAAAAACTCAGTTGTAACGCAGTTGTGTTATCGTGAATACACGTCATTGATCAAATAAGTAAGTTAGATTTACCAGTTGCCTAGCAGCATAATACCACATCAATTTTCTCACTCTTATCATCGAAGTATTTCCACATGCACCTACGACTATCTTAAAATTTCTATATCTAAACTCAGATTAATCTACTTCTATTGTAACCTATTTTCAGACGCTCATATATTAAATTCTTAAATAATCATAATGACATCATAAATGCTATGGTCTGTCTTCTTCAGCAGGGAATGATGCATTAGTTTCAAGACTGCACGTCGTAACAGCATACTAGCACAATTTGGTGTACATTAATTCTGAATCTCTGGCAACTAGGCTAGAAATACTAATTATCTCAACAAAACTAAGGAGCTTATGATGTCAATTGTTGACTTTCGCAGTTCAACTCATCATAAGCCTACGGAAAGCTTGTGTGTGTTTCTCCAGGAAAACCTAGCATTACTCTTGCTGCATCAATAAATCTTAAGGGAATATTAAAAGTTCAAAGAAAAACACCTTCAGTAAGTGCATCATAAACTTCTTCCATAGTCACATTCAAAGCACGCAATAGGATTGACAAATTTTGTGATTTCTTTGAGTCAATGATCTGGATAAACTGAGATGCCTGCTCCATGGAGGCAGATCCTTTCTTGACTTGACCTTTGCTTTTATCTGTATTGGTATAGCCAAAAAGTGACTCCATCGTTTTCTCGTCAAACCTGTCAAAATATTTTCCATTGAAACATTAACAGCTAGTGTTAAATCATTAATCAAGAGCAACAAAAACAGTTCACGATTTATTTATTCCTTACTGGAATGATCCTCCTTCAAGCTGATTCCAAACCATTGTTTCATCTGAGTTGGCTTGAACCTTATCCCAGAAAAAAGGTTTTAACTTGGCTTTTTGAGAATCAGCACCACCTTCTGAATCAGCAGCTCCTCCAGATCCTTCAGCTCTTGATTTTTTCTGTACAACTAAAGGGCGTGGACCCCTTACACCGAGTGGCGGAGGTGGTCGAGGAGGACCTTTACCATTCTGAGAAGGTGGTGGTGGTGGTGCACCAGCACCTTTTTTGGCACCAGGTAGTGCTGGTGGTGGTGGTGGAGGTGGTCCGGTAGAAGTTTTGGGTGGCAGTGGGGGTACAGCAGGAGGAGGAGGAGGAGAAGTAGTGGAATTACTAGAAGGTGGCTCAGGGGCAAGGAGATCTGGCCTTCCAGGTGGAGGTTTCAAAGGGCTGGCTCCCACCCTACCTGGAGGAGGCTTCAGGTCAAATGATGGTCTGGCAGCAGCATCAGTACCAGCAAATGCAGGTGAATCCTGCACGTCAGATCCAACAGGAAAATTGCCATTAATAGATAATGTCCTTTTTTGGTCAATTGAATTATTATCATGTGACTGAAACCCAAATTTCTGATCTCTTACTGAATTTCCAGAAGAATATTTGGGAGTATAACCTGAAATGCCAAAGTCAAATTTATCAAGATTTTAACATTGTGCAAGAACAGTTCATTTTGCCAGAGTTATAGGTATCCATGCTGTCAATACTTTAATTTGGCAAGCAATCTAATTTTGTTTTAGGTTAAAGCCATGTAATCTGGCTATCCTTTAATTATGGTTGACTTAGATCCTAAATTATGGGTAATAAATGCTTATTTTTCAAAAATAAAACTTTTCAGTACTGAACACGTTAATATTTCTGGCTAGACGGAAAAATAAGATGGTATGTACCTGAGGAAGAGTAGTCACTCTTGCTCAGACTGAGAAGGGGCCTCTCATCATATTTTCCAACTTGGCTTTTGCCAGCACAACAGCAACACAAAACACAGAGCAGTACCGCTAGCGTCACTGACACGCCAGCTGCAGCAACAAAAACTATAACCATGATTTTATCTCTTTTCTTCTGCTTCTTCTTCTTAATCTTTTTAGCTTTTTTCTTATCTTCATTTCCTTTGGATTTAGATACATCTTCAGCATACATCATCCTTGTGGGTTCTTGAGTGTAGATATATGATTTAACTGCGGGGTCATTGGATCTGGAATCATCATTTTCATCACCGGATACACCTTGTAGTGGAAGATTATTCTTTCTCAAACAGTGAAGAAAGATTTGCTTCAATTGAGGATGGCAAGCATTAATCCAATTTTGGATATTCTTTCCTTTTAATAATTGAGCCTCTGAACCAATATCATTGGTGCAACTGGGTGATGATTCATGTGGAAAACATAAGTCAAGATTTCTAACTTCTTCCTTCAATTGAATCAAATCCACAGAGCAATTGGTCCGTAAATGCAGTACCTGCAGTCACGAAACTAAAACCAGATTCAGGGTCTACCTACCAATTCTTAGAAAAGTGGTTCCTCCCTTAACACTCTGTTCTCTCATCAGACAAATGATGAAGGCAATCAAAACCCTGTAAATTTAGTGGCAATCAAGAACATGGCATTAGGAATAATTACTTGAGTGAAACTTTAGATGCTTATGTTTTGGATAAGTGAGAGTCTACGCTCAAGCAAATCTTGAAGAAAGTTATTGACTTTGAGTCAAATCTGGTTCAAGCAGAAGCATATATGCATTAAAAGGATTATGTTATCTTTGCTGATAGATTTACTATGTTGCCAATTTAACTCACACAAACACTCAGAATTGCAAAGCGCATTGTATACCACAAACATCATCTGACAAGCCACCCAATAAATATCACGTCCTCATCCAGAATCAAATAAAATTGGATTTTAGAATACCGACATAAAATCTCAATTATGACAACAGAATCAATAGGACTACAAGAAATAAAACTGGTAATTAAAAAAAAAAAAATTGATATTGAAAGAAGGGAAACATTTAGCTATTGTCCCTGCAAACAGCATTTAGAGCTTATTTATAGGATTTGTGTGTATGTGTGTGACTTAGTTAATTAACGCCTCCACTAATTAAGCACAGCAACATAGTAATAGGCTGCTTTAGTGATCCTCCTCATATGCTCTCAAAGCATCCATGCAATTCACTCATTTCACATTGGAATGGCAGGATCTTCTAGTCTCCTTGCTGCTTAATGTGTCAACTAACAGCACTCTCTTGAATCGGTAGGAAAAGTATGAAATACTTTATGTAATATGAAGCCTTAAGATAAATTCAACTCTTTCAATATCACTGGAAGAATGACAGTTTTAGCTCGCGATAATATTTACGGCCAACATTGTTTAGCAACTGTGGGTATCGCCAAGAAGGCCTTCTTTTTACTTTTCACTTCACCAGGAATCATGGTTTTAAGATGGCAAATTGGCCAAAGACTACGACTAGCAATTTGCTGAAAATGACGCAGGGAGGCCAAAGAATAACTGGGATGGTCATGTGAAACTAATGACAGGCTGAGACAGTAACGGTAAGAACCAAAAAATTCACAGCAATCTTGCAAGACTAGTGAATCCCAACTTATGGGGAAGGAAAAACGAAACTTATCATTTATAATTCTAGCAAGCATTATTTTCATTGTAAAGTCACTCAAAACCTCAAATAAGTGCACGCCGCTGCTAAGGAAAACAACAAAAACGCAATTTAATCATCTATAAAGATACAAAAATAATAACATAAATCTTTTGCATGTCCGCACGTATTTATGACTAAGCTTTTACATGCATCTCGGAGAAAGCATAGCTGGGGCGGAGTCTTATGATACGCGTAAACCAAAACCAAGTTTTAAAAAAATCGCATACAAGAATTTAAACTGACAGAGTGCCAGGGTACCCAAAATCTATATGACGAAGTGAAAAAGTCTCACCGTATTCTCATCCAATAACCCAGAGGTGGGATCAAGCAGTTGTTGGCAAAGGAAATCTTCCTGTGTTTCTTCGGAATCTTTTGAACTAACTGATGTCGTGAGAAGAACCAAAAGAACGCAGAAGCTAGCCTTCGAAACAATCATCATTCCAATATCTAAATTTGCTTCTCATTTCACATAAACAATCAAAAACCGAGGTTTCGATTTCTGCTCCAATAGATGATATCCTTATTTCTGGCTCGCAGAATCCGTGAAACCACCAAGTATTTTGATGAAGACGAGAATTCTCGAGCACAATGCAGGGGGAAAAAAAAAACTAGCCTGGAAATTATCCCCTTAATTTATCAAATCAGATCACGTCCCCTCCAATTAGAACAATATAGCCAAACAATCAACTAAACCCCCCAAAGGGAGTTCAAACAATGCCATCGGATTCACAGATTCAACGGAAATTTCCGTACACCACAGGCAACGCATAAACTTGGGGCAAATGCGAACACCAACCGAATCTCTCCTGGTAAAATCATAACAAAAATGTGGCTCTGCTTCTGACCAGATCAACGAAAAAAAGCTCACATGATCATTGGCTATGGAATTGAACGAAACGCGGCTTGATTGAACGTTAAATGTTTGAAGACGCCAATGATTTTGTGCATAAAGAATCAAATGAAACGGCAAAAGCAATGGAATGAGGCTTACGATTACAAATTACAACGTATTGCACGAAAATGAAGTTTATGAATCGCTTTTTGTGTAACTGCAAAATTCTTGGCGCGCGAATGGCCGTCCTACAAAGATTTTTGTTCGTTAGGATAATGGCGGCAACTCTGGTACACAAGCATATTCTCTTAAGCTTATTTTCCTCTCCTTTTTTCTTTAATTTTATTGCAATTTCTAAAGTGGGAGTTTTTGTGGGAATCTATGTTTTTCCCCCTTAGCATTTAGTAATTTTATTGAGCAAAAAAAGAAAATAGAGTTTATAAGCCACGACATTACATTTTGAAATTGAAGCTCATTTTCTCTATATTTGGTAATATAATTCATTGTCGAAATAAATAAGAATTTAATTAATTATCATGATAAAATAAGTCCTTAGTTTCAATAAATATGTTTCCTTCTTATATCTTTTTTAGAAATTAAGGAAGCAAAATAAATTACTTTAAAATACTTATATTTATAATTTTTTGTTAAATTAATTTATTGATTTTATAAAATAGCATATATAATCTAATAATACATCGTATAAGTTATGATTGAGTAATAAAAAAATTAATTAAATTCCTTAATCTTTTTTAAAAAGTCAATTAAATCTTATATTAACGATCGAAAAGAGTATTTTATATTATTAATGGTGCTAGTAGAGACTCATTCTCAATATTTACTACATAATGCTTCTTCAATCTTTAACATAAGACATATTTACCTAATTTACTTATATTAAAAAAGTTAGTTAATATGACGTGTGTTTGCTAAAATACCCCAGTCATCTTTGTTAATTCTCTCATCCCCTCTTCTCTTTAATTATTGTTAAGAGAGTATCAATATAGGTAAATTAAGAAAAGATTAACACATATGAAAAATATGTCTTATATTTAAGACCAAGATTAATTTCAAAAATATATCTTATATCAAAGAGCCAAAGGAGTGTTTATCACTCATAAGTAAAAAAATCATCTGATTTTTATAAGAATACTCAAATTTATAGGGTGTATTTAGATTTCAATGCTTTCCAAATACGGGTGGATATGAAATTATGATTCTAATCAATTCCTTGTGGATATGGAAAAATCGGATTCTGCATGAAGGACAGTCTATTGAGTAGCAACAAGCAACGGATGAGATATCAATATAAAAATTAAGAGCATATTTTATGTCATTAAGAAAATTAATTAAAGTACTTAAAAGTATTTTTATTTATTATTTTTCTTTAGAAATTTTTTATCTAACCTATAAACCGATATATAATTTAATAATACACAACACATTGATATGATTAAATAATTTAATTAGCATCTTTAGTCTTTCCAAGAAAAAAAAATCAACTATATCTTTTATATCTAGGACACGAGAGAGAGTTTGATCGTTTTTTTTAATAATTTTTTTCAGCACATTTATTTGAGTTACAGTTGACAATGATCACATAAGTTTTTCTCCCCCAAAAAAGGATTTATTTTTTAATTGTTTTTTATAAGAGATGGCTAAACGCCTACATTACAATAAGAAAGTTACACAGAAGAGGAATTTAATCCTAAACACTTTTGGTCCACCTAAGCTCGCAAATGAGTGGCACACACATCTAAAATAGAAGAATTAGAGATGCCCCATTTAGCTAAGGCATCCGCAATGAAATCCAGTCACAGTTAGGATAAATAATGCTCTTCCTATGCTTCCTGAAACTAATGGGCTGGGCTCAGCCCATGTTTGACTTTATGGGGAGGGGCCCATTGGTAATAAAAGCCTAAAATCACATACATTAGATTTGGACTTCTAATTGTAGATTGATGTCAAATCCTGGAAGTAACATTACTCACAACTGTTGGTGAAGGTGCATCATTAAGGGGTTTGAATGTCAGATTTTCAAGTAAAAATGATTTTTTAATATTCATATCTGGCCACATACTTAAGCGACCATTCAACTAAGACTAACGCATGCTAGTCTTACAAATCTTACTCAAAATTAGACCATGTAACAGGAAATAAACTGTGTTTGTTTTTAGCCGAAATGTTTCAGCAGCAATCTAGCCAGTTAGCTGTTCCCTTGTCTGACTTCAGACATGGGCACATGTTAAATCCCTTGTAGTTGCAGAAAAAACAAGCAAGGATTGTGTTTGTTTGGTGGTATTTGTGCCAACAAATGAATGGGTGAAGTGAGTGGTAGTAATAGTAGCAGCAGATACAGAAGAACATGGGAGTAACAGACAACAAATGTTACGCAAAATGTCAAAAACCTATCACGCCATTGTCTCATCCACCATGTCTCCTTTGCTCCATCATTTCACATGATGCTCAAGTATACTCAAATTCTGACCATACTCTCTTGAGTATCCAATGAAAAGTACAGAAAAAAAGTGAAAAATGGAGATGCGGGGTATCGATCCCCGTACCTCTCGCATGCTAAGCGAGCGCTCTACCATCTGAGCTACATCCCCTTCGTTGTCAGAGTGACCTATGATTAATCAAACAACTGTTTTATTGTAGTATATCAATCTCAACATTTTAACAGTTACACAGAACAGAGACACGTGTCGAGTGCCAATGGAGTGTGAAAGGTGATAATGCAGACAGGAGAGACGGTGGATAAAACAGAGTGTGATGCCAAATGTCGTTTAGCTTTCCTCTGGCCCCAAAAAAAATGTCGTTTAGTGAACGAGGAAGTTAGGGTATGTTTTGTGGGACAGAAACAGCTGCTTGGTTTGTTGATTCAGTTTCATCATTTAAGCTAAGTGCCTGTGCTGATCTCCCAAATTAATTAATTAATTACTATTTAATTATGTCATTATTTGCTTGCCATATGGTCTATTTGAAAGGATGCTTCCATGTTATCCACCAATAAGCAATAAGCAATAAGCAATAAGCAATGAGACTCTCTCCTTTTGCAGGCATAACCAATAACATATATAAAGCTGATCTCTAGATCAACTCTTAACATGCTCTTGCCTTTATTCTTTCCATTTATTAGTACACAATTTAAAGAAAATTATTCTCTCATTCTTCACAAATGTAGTTAAAAATCTTACTGTTCTCTTTTTTCAGATTTTATGTTCTTTTGTTTTGAAATAATAAATTCCACTGAAATTCAACTATAACCAAAATATATAGTAGTTTTTCAGTTTTAATTTATATCATACTGTTAATGCCAGAATAAAATCGATAATTCTTCTAATTCTTCAAAAAAGTATTACTCATTCAGTCCTTAATATAAGAATATTTGGAGGGTTGATCTTTATCCCAAATACTCCCTCCGATCCTAATTATAGGACGACATTTGATACTTTCTCAATAATAATTTAATAATGCACTTATATATTTTATAAAGTAAGTAATACTTACAACTCATTAATGTCATATACACCTCAATTATACTGTTTTTTTTTAAAATAAAATTAAAATATGGAATGAGAAAAAAAGTAAATTTAGAAATGATTTTTTATCTATTAAACTCAAAATAATTATGGTGGAATGATGATGATCAAAATTAATCTCCTCGACTCAACCATCGCGCATTGCCTATGGGTTGCAAATTTGTTGGGAAGTTTTCTCCTTTGTTTCCTCAACTTGTAAAACCATAAAACTTAATTAAACAAGGGCATTTAAGGAAAATAAATATAATAAACTAATTTAACTATTATCTTTTATCTCTAAAAAATATGATAAATGTGTCCCATAATTAAGATAAGAGCGAGTATAGTATTAAGTTTTTATATTTATCATTTTTTTTCCTAATTTACCCCTATTGATGCTTGTGTAATAATAACCAAGGAGGAAAGAATAGAAGGGAATAAGAAAGATAATTAATTATGGTGTTTTAGAAAATACATATCTTGTCAACTCACTTAACCAATTTCCTTAATCTAATAAAATGAGGTAAATATATATTATATTAAGAACCAGGAAGAGTACTATGGTGCTTACATTACATTTCAAAAGTATTAAATTAAAATAATATAATAAACATGAGACAACTCGCATTATTCACAAAAGTATATAGTTTAAACACCGGCAACTTTTATTTGTAGAGGAAAAATAAAAATAAAACCCGAGACATAGTTTACTGTTGCCGGACAATTGAACCAAATTTTCTATATTATTTAATTTAATGAATCTATCAAAACAATCGAAGTTTCTAATAGTTACTTATTATTCCTTACAACGAAAATTATAAAAGTGCAGAAGTTTGCAGGCCTGCAAATGGCGTAAACATTAATTCCTTGCTTTCTTAATTAAGCAGCATCAATAATTAATGGGGTTTTTTTTTTCCCACCTTGTCTCTTATACAGCAATGGGCTTGTTAAACTAATAATTAATATAATTGACAAATCTTCTCCTATTCTAATTATAGGAACACTTTTGTAGAAATGATTTTACACTACAAAAGTCTTTCTTATAATTAGACCGGAGGGAAATAATATATATATATATATATATATATATATATATATATATATATATATATATATATATATATATATAAATAACAACAAAATTAAGCCAAAGTGGATAACTCTGTTGATCATGTGCAAATCAACCAGATCAATCGGGTTTTTTTAATTATTCCACCAACTATGGAATCACTAAAATTATTTGTAAGCCCGATCATCAAATTCAAAATATTGAATTCAACCCCTCCTTAAAATATTATTGAAGACAAACCCCTAAATAGAATGACCTGGAAATTATGGGATGTTACTGATAGATCTATGTCTGTTTAGATTAATGGTAGAAGCTGTTTTTCTAACGTAATTTATGGTATACGAGGTAAGTTTATGAGAGGAGCATGCCAGTTTGCCTCAACTTACGCTAGGTATATATATTACAGTATATTTGTACAGACGTTTGGTTTGACAATTCTTGGAGAGTTATAGGTCATCACACCTACTGATGTCTGTGGTGCATCTGAAGGGGGGAAAATGAAGAAACTCTCTAATTAATTAAGATATTTGTGAGAGATGAATTACTTTTCATACGTTAACAACTCACCATATTGCTTCCTAATCCAGCAATCTCTCTATAAAGCAAAACTTCATCTCACACAGAATCTAGATCTCAACCCCAATTAAACTACTTTATCTACTCCATTAGGTGCTAGCTAGCTAGTTAGATATGTGTGTAAATCTTGTCATAAAAATCTCAACTTTATGCTTCTTGGTTTTTTGTCCCTAGAAGAAGGTACTCCTTCTGATCTTTAATATAAGACTTCTTTTTTTTTTTTTTTTTAACACATTTTCAAGTATTAAAGCATCAAACTCGTAATAGCTCTCATTCAATATCATTTTCTGTAATGCTAAGGGCAAGTTTATGTGGTGTTGGGCTTTTTAATTCTTTCAGTTTTTCTTTAAAATTAATAATTTTAAATTTTAAAAAAGAATCAATGCCAAAGTGTCATGTGAAAACGATCTATCACATATTCTTTTTGCATTGTTTTATTTTTTTCTTTAAAATTGAATTAAAATTTTTAAATGTCAATAGGGTTAGATTTAGACATAAGGCCAGACAGGTTTCTCAATGGCAATTCCTCTTCTATATACAAACCTCAAAGTTTGAACTTGAGATTTCAAAATACAAATGCGGATAGAATCACTTAAACCAAATGACACTATAATTATTTATTTGATTTTTACCAACACTAATATAGAATATGGTTTTGTTTTATGTGAAAGATGGTATGATTAGAAGTATATATCCTCAACTATAACCCCTTAATCAAATGGTATCAAGTTCAATTCTTAAGTACGAAGAAAACTCTCACAGGGACACCTCAACTTTTTAAGTAGACTATCGTCGGGTGGGACCAGATTAACAAGTATATATAGAATGTAACATAGATAGAAAAAAAGGAGCATACATGTTCAACTTTTTTGAAGAGAGGTGGATGTGAAATGTACTATGAGTGTTTTAATGCATTATATTTGTACATACAATGTAACATAGATGAAGAAGGTGGGACACTAAATGTTTGTAGAGAGAGAGAGTTATGATGGGTGAGAGGGAAGAGGGAAAAGTGAGTGGATGAGCGAGGCAGAGAAAAAGGGAAAGTTATGGGAAAAGGACACAAAGGAATGAAGCTTAACACAAACGAGTGAATGGAAACCTCTTAACCACTTCTATTCATCCATGTCTCCAAATTTAATGCTCTTTCTCTTGTTCATCTCCTCACTTTCTCATACAAGCTGCCTTCCTTGTTACTCCTCTAGTTTCACCAGATTTATAAGTCACTTTTAAGTTTTAACATGTTTCATTGGATTTAGGAAAAACTTTAAGGTTGTGTTTGGATGTAGAGAGAAGTGAGGGAAAAATAAGGGATTCCTTCCTAGGATTCTTTCTCTCCTAATTTTCTCTCTATCCAAACATAATGTAAGTGCTTGTTTGGGAAGCACATAAAAAAATGTTTTTTTTAAGCACTTTTTAACAAATTGAGACAAAACTTCTCTCATATACTTATTTCAAATGTTGTGAAAGTACTTATAAAAAGTTAAAACAAATAGACACATCTTACTAACTATTTTAAAATTCAGTAACTTTTGGACTATAATATCACTCTGGTACTTATAAGTACCTTTTAACTAAATCACACATATCAAAGAGGGGTAGTTAGCTCAATAATTAAAGGGTAAATTTTTAATTTTGTCTTCATTTTATAAATGAGTATCTTTCAACCATTTTTTCTCTTTCTATTTTTATTGAGTACAATTAATATGAAGAAAATCACATTTATTTCATTTATTATTTGAAAGATGAGCTTATAAATAGACAAAATATTTTGGTCAAAAAAGACTTAAAATAAGACCAAAGTGGTATGCGTTTAAAGGCATAAGAGTACATAGTTTACAAGATAACAAATGAATGAAAATTTTTAACCATATACCGTGTTTAATTACTTTTAATCAATTTTTTTATAGGGACGAATGATGGAAAAACAAAGAGAAAATTCTTCTCTCACATCTCACGCAACACACACAAATTTATAGTTGCTTGTGTTACTTTTCCAACAAGATTCACAAAAGTTTTTATTCGCAGGTTCTTCCCTGCTGGATTCTCTGCCTCCTCTCCATACTCTATTGCTTCTTTTTCCCTTTAATTTACTCTCTTTCCTCAACTCTTTTTAATAACATCTTAGAAATATATATATATATATATTAGAATGAGCATATATGTCTGCTTTTTTAACCACCAAGACAACGTACAATTTTATTTTTATTTTTAAAAAAAAAACCCTTAAAACTCGTTAACCTTATAACAACTTCTCAATTTTACCCTTATTTAATATACTAAACTCTATGTCCCATGATAACAAAATCTAATGTAATAATAAATGAAAAATAAAATTATACATTTGTATAAAAAAAATTAATGATATAATTATAAATAGGGAAAAAAATCTTCTCCTTCTCTATTATTAATAGAATTAGATGGATAATTAGGATCGAAGGGATTACATTTAAGAAAAAGGAAGTGAGGGCACATCAATGAATGAAAGGTTTGAGGTTGCTTTTTGAGTTACTAAGTAGATTAGGTGATCATCAATTGTTGGTGAATATCTCTCTGCTGTTGGGTTTGTACTACTTCAACTTAATTAACTTGAGATAATTAATGCTTATTCTTCATTCCCAAACCATTGTGGGGTTAAAGTGTCGTTTAAGTACTTTCAATTATTACAAGTTTGAGATTGAAAATTTTGCACTCTAATTACTCAATACTCAATGCATTTATTCTCTTAGTTCTATATATATTTCATACTCATTACGTTTCTAAATATAAGACATAATTGACTTTTTTTTAGAGTGGTTAAGGAAGTTAAATAAGTTATTTAATCATCTCATATGTTGTGTATCATTAGATTATATATCGGTTTATATGTTAAGCGAAATAATTTGGAGAAAAAATAATAATAAATATAAATATTTTAAAGTAATTTAATTAGTTTTTTTAATATCTTGAAAAAAGTAACTACGCCTTATGTTTAGAGTAATTTTTATTATTCTTCCGCTACTTCCTTATCCTTACCTAATATTAATATAGCTATAACGTGATTTTTTTCAAAAAAAAAAAACGACAACTTAATAAGAAGTGTTTATTAAATTTACATTAAACTTCCATCATGTTTTGTACAGATTAAGAAAGACCTTAAACTTCATTAACTATATTTTAAAATTTAATTGTTTTTCAAGTTTACCTCTATTTAATATACATTATAGCGTATATGAACAAAATCAATACAATAATCAATAAAGGGTGAAATTTTACATGTATATGAAAATTTTATCATTTTGCCCTACAAATAGGATTTTTTCCCTCTCTGCCCCTTTTTTTTATATATATATATATATATATAGTAAAAATATATTCTAGTACTTGATTCCTTGGGTCAGATTTCACTTTAGTATCGCGATTGATAATTTATAAAATAAATATGCAGTGGGGCATGCATGTGTGTATTGTTTTGTGTGTGTGTGTGTGTTTTTTTATGTCCACTTGAAATTATAATGCTACGCTTATGCTCTATTCTGTATGAAACTTAAGGCTAATCATTTACTGTATTATATTTTTTTATAACTTTTATACATATATAATATATTTTTTATGTATTGATTGATGATAATAATTTATATATTTTGAGCAAAAAAAAAATGATAATAATTTATATATATTAAATTAAAATTAAAATGTTGTCGGACTCAGTTTGACACTAACATGTAATAGAACCTAGCTAGCATCTAATTTTTTTTTTTTTTTTTTTTTTTTTTATAATTGATAATGATAATAATAGTGATAATAAAGCATATGTTAATTGTAGGTTGGTAGGTAAGTTATGATGCTACCAAACTATCATTTTCATTTGTTTTAATTTTCTAGTTTTATAAAAGTCTTAATCATTACGCATGTATCTCATTTAATTCTAACTCACCAAAAGATTACAACTCTTAATGCAACTACCTCAACCTCAACCTCAACCTCTCTCTCTATATATATAGTTATATGTTTTGTTCACTCATAATTGCACATTTATGATATCCTTACCCACTTTTTCCCTTCTTTTTTCTTTTATCATTATTATTTATTAAGGTTAAGTATCGATTTTTCCGAAATACGCAGAAGCGATTTTCTTTTTGAAGTATAAAAACGTAGCGATGTTGTCGCTCAATTAAAAACCCTAACGTTGACCATTAGTTGACCGTTAGAGTTTTTAATAGAGAAGCAATATCGTCGATGGTTGGCCGTTGGAGTTTTTAATGGAGGAAGCGGCATTCTTGCTAGATACTTGAAAATATCTTCTTCTTCTGTTAAAAAACTTTAAGAAGCAAAATTGTTTAAGACGCGTCTTTGCGCAAAATTAATACTTAACCCTTCCTATTATACTTGGTATCTTACAATTTTAAATTACATTAATTCTATAATTTAGCTAGTGGTTCAAATATTTTTATTGTGAATTATTGTTTGGCGATACCATAATTTTTCAGCAAGTTGGTTCTAATAATTTTCTTGAGAATTTTAATTAATTAAAGAGTTTATCTCAAATTAATCAAAAAAACTGTATATGATATAAATCATTTCAAAATATATACCATCTTGTTATCGTAGTGCTAGTTGAATTAGATTTAAGAGTATATTGTATAAAATAAAACTTCGAAAAAAGTCACATAGAACTAGGTCAAATGATTTGAGTAGGATGGGGTGAAATACAAATAAAATTTTAGAATTCAGATCTTCTTTATATAAAACAAATTTTTTAAGGATTTTTTATTTGTCGGGGATTTTTTTTTATATTTCTAAAAAACCAACAACAACATAAAATTATCCTTACAAATTTTAAAGTTTATAAACTAACGTAGTTGTAAGAAAACAAGGGCTATTTAAGATTATTTTTTATTTTTTTAAACTATATTCGTTTAAGAAAATATACTTCACCATACTTCAGTATTTATTTTCCATGAGTTAACTCTTCAAAAATTTAGAATTTATTATGCATTAGTCCGTCAAATTTTAATTTCTTATATTAAAAAAGCTTATATTGTTAAACATATATACTTGATATACATTTGTTTCAATCAACTTTTTTATAATAGGTGAATTTCGAGTTAAAAAGAATTTGAATTATTATTAATAAGAGTTAACTACAAAATTAATTAGAAATTTAAAAAGTATACATTATATTCCTTAAGTTAATTGAAAAGGGCAACTTAATAAGTTAACAACTATTCAAACCATCTCCTTTTGTGCTCTCCTTTTTTTCACAGAATTTAATTATTATGCTGAAAATTTATTCTCTAAAATCAATTTTACCACATTTTTTACAAAATTATTCTCTAAAATCTAATTCAAACACACGTAAATTTATTCTATAAATCTTCCAATACAACTTACTACATGTATTTAATTAAAAAAAAAATTCAAATTCAATACATCCAGTAATTTAGAAAGCACCACTTCAAATTCAACTTCTACTTTGATGTTACTTCTAATTCTGAAGGTGACTAGTGTTTGTGCTGATAATCCTTTTCATACCACTTCTTCCTTGAATGATGGCTAGTTTGATTATTTTAATGTACATATTGTTTTTTTTTTGTTTCTTATTGTATTTATTTGTTTCTCCTCTGTGTAACCGTTATTTCTATGAAGTTTATTAATAGAATTTTTTATTGATAAAAAAAAAAAAGTAATTTAGAAAACAGGAAACTTACATTACTTTATGAGTTTATTCAAAGAATCTCTCACTCCACGTGACCGTCACCGCTATGTTGTTGGAAGTGGAACTTCTAATTTATACATCGGCAGTAAAAAATCTAGACAGAGAACGTAACATACATTCAAGCTCTACAAATCCTGAAAATCCAGAGAAGAGAGGAGAATCAGAAACAGGAACAGGAAGATTTAACAATTTCTTTTTTTTTTTCTTTTTTTTCCGATTTTGCTGAATTCTTTATGCTATTTCCCCTTTTTTCTGGTCGTCCTTCTTTCATCATCAATCTTCCTGCTCGCTAAAGCAAGACTTTGATAAATCGTTAGCTTCCAATACAATCAATGGCCCCACACTAGACTTCACAGTCTCTCTAATTCCCTTTGTGTGTTTGGGCGTGCGCTTCAAAAATGGTCACACCGAACCAGAATCGGCCTCCACTATCACTCTCATCCCCACCTTCATGTAGCTCTTCTTCTACTCCGAAGGTACCATCTCTTCTCATTTCCCCAGATTTGATATTCACTATTCCATTCTTTCCATAAATTTCACTCCTCGGTAGCTCGATTTTCCCCCAATGTACCACTACAAATTCATGATCTAGTCTTCTTTCCTTGTTTTACTCATTGTTTCTTGTTCTTCTTTTTATTGTTGAGGTTTCAGAAGTTTGTTGGTGATGAGCTATCTGTAGATAAAGACCGACAAGTTGGTGGAGAAAGAATGGTGGGAACTCCGATTAATGGAAGAGCTAGGCAAGCTTTTACGGTGGCTAACGGTGGCCATGATCTTGGCCCCAGCAGTGCTCCGCCCAGCAATGCCGGTTCGGATTGTGGTATTATTGAGTTCACGAGAGAGGATGTTGAAGCGTTGCTGAATGAGAAAGCCAAGAGAAAGGACAGGTTCAATTATAAGGTTTGTGAAAGCTTGAGCCTTGTTCTTGAGCTGATGCTCTATATGTCTTTAATCCTTTTTCTTACCTATTTGGAATTGATGGATTTGGATCTTATTTGTTTACCCCATTTTAACATCAAATTCTGGGTTTTAGGAAAGATGTGAAAATATGGCGGAATATATAAAAAGGCTTAAGATTTGCATCAGATGGTTCCAAGACCTTGAGCTAAGTTACTCTCTGGAGCAAGAAAAGTTAAAGAATTCACTAGAGTTATCCCAGCAAAAATGCGCGGAGATAGGTGAGATTTTGTCATATTTTTCCTGCCTGTTCTTACTCTATCCTCATTGACATGTTTCCTAATACATGTAGATTCATTTTTATTGCAGAGATACTTCTTAAACTCAAGGAAGTAGAACTGAATTCAATTATTGTGGAAATGAGAAGGAATTGCACTTCTTTACAAGAGAAGTTAATAAAGGAGGAGTCTGAAAAGCAGGTAAGGGAGATTTCCAAGTCAGTTGGAAATTTTTAACCAGAAGAAATGTTGTTCACAAGTTATCTCTCTTTTCTTTCTGAATAATACAATTTTTGTATACACAAGGCTGCAGTGGAGTCTCTTGCTAAAGAGAGAGAGGCTAAGCTTAACATTGAGAGGTCACAGACCTCTCTGTCAGATGACCTTGGGAGAGCTCAACGCGAGCTCCAAAGTGCAAATCAAAAGGTAAAGTGGTAATAAAATCCTACTGCATGAATTTATTTCCATTTTTATATGTAACCTTTCTAATCATAACAGTGATTATACTAGTACGTTATAATTTAATGGCCACATCCATTGGTTTTTGCAGATATCGTCACTTAATGAAATGTATAAGCGGTTACAAGACTACATAACGAGTCTACAACAGTACAATGGGAAGCTTCATACCGAACTTTCTACAGTTGAAGATGAACTTAAGCGTGTGGAAAAGAGAAGGCTACTGCAGTGGAAAACCTTACCATGTTAAGGGGTCAACTTACTTTGTCCCAAGTAATTTCCCCCCTTTTTTGGGTGAACTATTTCATTTCAGAACAAGTAGTCTGCAAAATCATAATAGACATATGAAATTATAATTTTCAGCACAAAAGAATGCAATATTTTTTTAAATAATTTTATTGGTAGGAAGAATCTAGTAATGTGATATTCTTTCTTGTTGGTCTTCGGCTATCTTTCAAGTCTCCATTGTGAGCCCTACACTTCGCTCAATACCACTTGACGTGGGGTAAATCTTATTGTGTACAGCATTACACTTCTAAAGGTTTATTTGACACATGGTACCCATAGGGGTCTTCATTTGAGGATTTATCAGTAGTTTTTAATTAAATATTTGTAATTGAAGGAAATTATTAAAGAAAATAGTTCGATGGATAAACAAGTGGTCACAGAGAGAAGCACAAAGAAACATTTCTCCTATAAGTTAGCACAACACTGTTGCAACATTCCTTTCATTGTGAAATGTTTGCGTGAGTACAACTTCAATACTCTGTTGTCTTTGTTCTAAAAGTTGAGAAATTGTTTTAGTAAAACTCAGATCAGTGTAAAACCTGCTTTCCCAACTATCTTTGTACTTGTACTAGTGCAAACATCTCTGTCCCTTGCTAGCATGAAAGGGATAGCAATGTAGCTTTAAGATAGCAGCATTGTGTTCATCCTACAGAACCCTAGTGCTGTGGTTGTTCATTTTATAAGTTGTAAATTAGTGGAGGTTACTCGATTTCTTGGAACTTTCATAGAATTTCATATCAAGTGCCTTAAAGATCTCATAATTGTCCTTAGTTTAAGCATGCGTAGATCTTATTATATCATTGTTGTACTGGAGGGAAAAAGTGCTTAATCCCGGCGAGTTTGGTGGATCTAATTTAAGCTTTAAGTTTTGAAAGAAAAGTTATTATGCTATTCTTCTTTTTTAGGTAAAGTTTAAGTGAATTCACTATGACCTTCTTGAACTTTTAGATGAACAAATCTGTTGAACTAGGTTATCTATTCTGCTTGTTCTATTTGTACTTGACATGAAGCTGGTATCTTACACAGTTTCATTGGTTCGATTGTTAGTCTTCTCAAGAAGAGGCCATAAAACAGAAGGATGCTTTGTCTAGTGAAGTTGGATCTCTTAGAGGAGAATTGCAGCAAGTCAGAGATGATCGAGATCGCCAATTATCTCAAGTGGAAACTTTAACTTATGAATTAGCGAAGTTAAAAGAATCTACAGAAAAGTCTTGCAGTGAATTGGGCACTTTGAGGATAAAAGCAAACGAACTAGAGGTTGGTTTTTAACCAGTTTCTTGAGTTAATATTCTTTCCTCATTTTTATGTATGTTGTAGATGACGATTTTCCTTTATAGGCAAGATGTTCAATGCAAGATATTCAGATAAAGACATTGCAAGAGCAGTTAGCAGTTGCGGAGAAGAAAGTGCAGGTAATATGGCATTAAGTTACGAGAAAATATCACACACACACAGTCAAGGTCCATCTTGTTCTTGGATGCATCAATCCTGGTTAAAGTGACAAAATTTTGCTTTCTAAAATTTATGATATGGTTGTTTTTGTACCTATCAGGTGTCTGATATATCTGCATTCCATACAAGGACGGAATTTGAAGGGCAACAAAAACTTGTGATTGAGTTACAAAGACGCTTGGCAGATGCAGAATCTAAACTGATAGAAGGGGAGAAGCTGCGGAAGAAGTTACACAATACCATTCTGGTGATTTCCTAATCCAAAAGTAGTTGATGACGGTAAAAAAATCAGCGCACTAATAATTTTTCATTTTAACAGGAATTAAAAGGGAACATCCGCGTATTCTGTAGAGTGCGCCCTTCCTTGCCTGATGAACCCTGTAACACAGACAACAAGATTATCTCTTACCCCACATCGATGGAAGCTTCTGGACGAGGCATTGACTTAAACCAAACTGGTATGCAGTTTATTGCTGTCATCAAAGTTTTTGCATTTTGATGTATGCATCAGTTATTGATTTAATTATATCATCAACTCACATTACTCTTGTGTTTTCCTTAGGCCAAAAGCATTCTTTTACATTTGATAAGGTTTTTGCGCCAGACGCAACACAAGAAGAGGTTTTTGTAGAAATTTCACAGCTTGTACAAAGTGCTCTTGACGGCTATAAGGTAATTTCTATGCTTTTATTTTGGCCCCCTTGATGTATTATTTAATAAAGTATTAATAAAAAGAAATACAGATGTTTGCATAGTTTCCAGCTGATAATGGAGAAAACACAATTCTAACCCTCTTTAAATAAGTACAAAATGTATTGTTTCTTTGGTATCTTCAACTTTCTTTTGCCGGGCATTCTTTTAATTTTTGACCTGTTGGTGCTTCAAATAACATATCAATCCATTAGTTTAGGTGCATAGTTAGAAAAGTTTCAAATATATTCTTTTAGAATATCGATTTGTGTCCACTACATGCCTCATGTATTATTTTAAAATTGGTTCTTTTCCAGGTTTGCATTTTTGCCTATGGTCAGACAGGGTCAGGGAAAACTTATACAATGATGGGCAGACCTGGACAGCCAGAGGAGAAGGGGTTGATACCTCGATCGTTACAACAGATATTTGAAACAAAGGAGTCTTTGAAATCCCAAGGATGGAAATATGAAATGCAGGTGAAAGAATACCTTCCTCTTAGTTTTAGCTTAACCTGTCATTGCAATGCATTTGTGTATATAACTATTTTGTTAATAAGGTTTTCCCTACATAATCACAGGTCTCGATGTTGGAAATATATAATGAAACTATTCGTGATTTGTTATCAACGAATCGATCATCATCAGATGCAACACGTACAGAAAATGGCACTCCTGGAAAGCAGTATGCGATCAAACATGATGCCAATGGAAATACAATTGTTTCTGATCTTACAGTAGTGGACGTTCAAAGTGTTAAAGAGGTTGCATTTCTTTTAAATCAAGCTGCAAATAGCAGGTGACTAATTTAGAAACTTCATTTCTACCAAGCTTTTTGGCAATGTCTTGTGTTGCATTTATAGGAGTTTAAGACAATGAATGAACTTCTGTGTGCAATATTTAACTATACTTCTAATGTGTTAAAGTGGGTAAGTCAAAAGACTTGGGCCCTGTCCTTTAGGTGCTCCTAATAAAGCCTTTCAATTAAAAATAACATGCAGACAAGCTTTGCAGCTTATCACATTACTAATTTCTTTGAAAGATTTTTTTCTTGGGTCATAGTGTTGCTAAAGAACCTGATGATAGCATTTAAGCAGCTGAACCTAAGTTTCATCATTCAAAGTGTACTGTTCTTTTGATTTGAATGGATTCCGGAGGTCATAATGGACAACTGTTTTTCTTTTACGATGTACATTGTTGACATGCAACATTTTGACTTGTTCTTGTCCTGTAAGTCAAATTACTCTACTTTTAGCAGATGGATTTAACTATATCTTTTTTTTTTTGGCCATATGTTAGGTCTGTTGGAAAAACCCAGATGAATGAACAATCATCAAGAAGTCATTTTGTGTTCACTCTTCGAATATATGGTGTTAATGAGGTACACATGTTTCTAGTATGAAATTGATACGACGAGTACATAGGAAGCATGTTTCATGTTCCATGTTAGTCCTGACAGTAACACAACCCAATTCTTCATTTTGCCAGAGTACTGACCAACAAGTGCAAGGTATTCTGAATCTAATTGATCTTGCCGGGAGCGAGCGTCTTTCAAAAAGTGGGTCTACCGGGGACAGGCTGAAAGAAACTCAAGTACGTAAAGTCATTATGTTTTCTGTATCATGGGTTTAATATTCATGACTGTTTGATTTCAAATACAAGTAGTAAATTTGTCTTCACCCCACTTTCCTTTCAAAAATTATTAAATAAATAAATTTGTCTTCCTTCTCAAATCAGGCAATCAACAAAAGTTTATCATCATTAAGTGATGTTATATTTGCATTGGCAAAAAAGGAGGATCATGTGCCCTTCAGGAACTCAAAGCTTACATATCTACTTCAGGTAATTGTTTTTTATTTAGGAAACCTTTGATTTATTAATTTATACAGAAAATGAGGCGTGTCCTAACATTCTAATTCTGTTATTAGTGATAATAACAATCTATCCTTGAATGTGATAACCATAAAACAAAGTTTCTGGTTCCTTCAAGTGGTCATAATAACCTTAATCTTATCTTCTCTAAGTCACTTGTCCAAACCCCAATTCATTTATGACAAAAAACAGAGGTACTAATGTTCTTTGGTCCAATTATTGAACAGCCTTGCCTTGGTGGTGACTCGAAGATACTAATGTTTGTAAATATCTCTCCTGATCCTTCCTCGGTAGGAGAGTCACTGTGCTCACTCCGATTCGCCTCCCGAGTGAACGCTTGTGAGATTGGAACACCTCGGCGGCAAACCAATGGCCGCACCACTGACTCACGCCTAAGCTATTTCTAATCCTTCCTTAGATGTACACATCAAATACCTCTCCTAATCCTATATGTTGCCACTGGTACAATGCTGCTGTGTACACTACAATAAGACAACAAATTAAATTGAAAAGTTTGATTCTAACATCGATCCACGATATGGTTTGTATAGTGAAGAAGCCACTGAATCTGCATCAGCTGAAGAATCTTCCACCCTGCTGTATGTCATCTATTTATTTATGACATTTCCTGAGTCTGCATCGGCTGAAGAATCTTCCACTCTGCTGTATGTCATCTATTTATTTATGACATTTCCTTTGCCATAAGGAGGTGTCTTTCTCTGAGGATAACTTGTCAAACATGCTCTATTGTTGAATATAAGAGTATATGTATGATTCTATATTTGTTTATTTATTGTGAAACTTCTCTACAAGATCTCACATTTTCCCCCATCCCTCTTGTTAAGACAAAGAGATACCAAAGCTCTGTATGGAATTTGATATGGAGGATGCACTTTAAATGAATCAAATATAATTTTCATAGGTGGCCAAGTAAGAAATACGTTCTTTTTTTTAGATGTCTAAAAAATAATAACAGTTGATTTTGATTGATATGCAATCAGATTGTTTTGTATAATGAAGACATTCGGTCCATGACCTCGTGGAGCATAGCTGTAGTTTCCTGATAAGATGCTTCTGTTGCTGCAAAATTTTTCCTCCTTGCAGCATCTTCAAGCTGTAAATACAGGGAAATTCATTAAACCAAGAATGTAGTTTTGGGGAAAAAAACATAAAAGGTTTGTTTGTTTGTTTTGTTTTGTTTTTTTACCTTTTCAAAATTGTCAAAAAGTTTGTTAGCCATATCAGTAAGTGGCTGCTTATCGTTCAAAGAAACTGCAGAGATGACCTTGTCAAAGTCATAGTACATGAAGGTAGACTTGAGTCGTAGATACTTCCTCACATAATTAAGTGTATCTTCTGCAACCAAATCCGCCATAGCCAGAAGATCAAACGCATATTTCTTAATCCTATACACACTTCCCTTCACCCCAATGTTGGCCATATAAATCCCCTTCTTCAGAAATGAACGCGTCCCGGTCTTCTCATTCGCAAGCTCTAACCAATCTCCATCAAAATGACAAAATCACAATCTATAGAGTTCAAACAAACAAGAAAGAATGTTGAAGAAGAAGAATAAGAAAGCTTACGGTTATTGATTGAAGGAGATGGCAAGGGTTCTTCGTACCAGAAGCCATTATCGAGAGCGAGTGAAGACTTATTGTGAGTGGAATTTGCAGTGAGAATGAAGGACACAAGTCCTATGGATGCTCTTCTTGTGATCACACCAGGACATTGTTGTGGAGGTTGCTCTGTTTGGCTTCCCTGAAGCCCAACTATCTGAAACTGAAACTGTCTTCTTCTTCTCTTAGGGTTTCTGTGAGTGTTTGGGAGGTTGGTGATGGAAGGTAAGGTGCTTGAGACTCCATTTGAGTTTGCTAGACAAGTCATTTTGTGAAGCATGACAATGAGGTTCAGTTACAGTTATAGTGTTATATCCCCTCACTGACGCTCTATCCAATATTCCTCCAACACCACAGGCAGAAGGGCATACCCTATCCTCATTGAGGGCGCTTTCGTAATTTTGTTTCTACTTTGGGCTTTTGTCGAGCCCAAATGTTTGGTCAGGCTAGTGTAATTCGTTGGGCTCAAAGGCCTATTTAGGAGGATCCAAAATCAGAAGTTTAGGACGGTTACGTAATCAATAAACGGATCTTTATCCCCTCTTTCATCTTCATCTTCATCTTCGTGTGTTGCAGCAATTTAATTTTTGGATAGAATTCATGTTCTAATAAGAAAAAGTTTTTTTATGAGGTGAGGCTGCTTACCATTTTAATCAACAACTTATTGGTAAACGTTGATCCTTAAAATGGTACATTTCCACTACTATCATCAATTAGTAATTAAATAATTTGCATCCAATTATTTGGGAAGTTGAAAATAAATTAGAAGATATTCGTCCGTTGAACAAGTCAAAGTGTGAGTATGGTCAAATTCTATCCTCAATTGAATCGATGGTTCCTTATTTCAACAAGAAACAACTCTCTCTAGACCTAAAAATAAGATAAATTTGATTTTTTTAGAGATTAAGGAAGTTTAAATAAGTTCTTAATCTTATTATATGTTGTGTATTATTGGATTATGTATCAGTTTATAAGTTAGGTAAAATAGTTTGGAGAAAAAAAATTAAATATAAATATTTTAAAGTAATTTAATTAACTTTCTTAATATCTTTAAAAATATCAACTTTATATTATATTTAGAATCGGATAAAATATTTCATATAGCGGACTTCCTCAAATTCCAATGAATCTTGAAGATAGACTTCAAAGAATACTAATCCTGCCACATCATATAGCTTGTGTTGATTGAACTAATTAATTAATTAAAAACAAATACAGTGCAACTTTATTTGGACACTACTTTAATTACAATGTACATACTACTTTTGGCTGATTTTAGACCTACATTATCCGAAATTGTGACATCAAGTTTAGCCAAAAAAAAAAATTATATTGATATTTTGGAAGAATTGTATAAAAGACTCTATTTGAAAATTATATTGGTCAAAACTTAGAAGCACTTGAATTCAAATACGAAATATTGATATTTTTTGTGTATGAAATCTTGCCAAGCATCAGGACAGTACTTGTCAATGAAATTTTCAAACAAAAACTTTTTACTGATTTTTTTATACTTTTCTTATAATAATTGAAAAATGGAATAAAAAAATTGTTTTTTTTTAATATTATCATCTTGATCCGGTTTTGGGTCGTAGCTGCTCCTTCTAATGTAAGCGTCTCTTTTAAAACCCAAGATGTTTTTTGTTGTTGGTTTGTTTGGTGAGTAATGCATGTGAAAGCTACAGAAAGTAAATGGTGCATCTTGGAGAGCTATAATACAGAGACAAAATGGGATATAAATGATTTAATGTTCTGCTTTTTATTTGCACGCCAACGTATCACAAGTTAGAAATTAAAGCAAGGCATGTTCTTTAATTTAAAAAATATTCAAATTATCTATTTCTTAATTCGACGCATCAAATAATTGAGTGACATTCATCAAGAAGAATTCTGAATGACCTTCAGAATTGGATAGAGCCAACACGCACATATAATCTGTCTTCATATCAATCCATTTCGTGTCTTCATATCAAAAGGGAGCTTATTAATTTGATTAAAAAGGGAGTATATTAATTATTCTTATTTTTCATATAATTATATTCCGGTCATTTTTATTTATTTATTTTCCAGGTTTTTTAATATTAAGAAGTGCGTAAAATTTGATTTAAACAAAAAAGAATAATTTCTTATCACAACTAATTAGCACTTGATAGTGATACTATTAATTAATTATGATTTGAAAAAAGTCAAATTCTCAAATCCAAATGGAGGATAGTCTTCAAACCTATTTTTTTTTTTTAAAAAAAAAAATTATTCACCTAACCTATTATTCTTTTAAAAAAGAATTGACTTTAATTTTTCAAAAAATAATTTTGTATTTTTCACAACTAATATGATAAAAGTTTGTTAATATTAAAAATTAGTTACTAGAAATCTCATTTTTTTTTTCTTGATATTATTCATGATTTATGATTAAAAAAACTGGTAATAATTTTTATATTTCATATTGACATTAGTATTAATTTGTTATTATGGTTAGAATTTAAGAGCTGTTCATGTAATAATACCAATAAAACTCAATAAATATTTATATAATTTTAGTTAGACTTGAACATTATTATTATTATTATTTAAAAAAAAGCAATCACTCGTCCTTATATCTCCATAGAAGACAAATGAGAAAATAAAAGGGAATATTTTTTTAAAAAAGAAGCATATAAAATTGAACGTAAATCAGAACACATGATTCTGATGTTTTTTTTTTTATTATTTTTATTTTTATTTTATAAGCATGATTCTGATGCTTTGACAAAGCATTAAAATTATAAATATATAAAGCACCCTTCTCAGAAGAAGAAGAAGAAGAAGAAGGTGGAAGATGAAGAAGAAGGGGCATGAGAAGATGAAGAAATCTAGGGTTATCAGAATAAACTCTGAGACTGAATGGAAAAATCAGATCACTGAAGCAACCAACCAAGCCTTCCCTGTAAGTACTCTTCTTCTTCTTTCATTTCTGATCTCTGCAAAATTATTACGACTGAACTGATGAATTAATGGAAACCTCTCTGCAGGTTGTGGTTCACTTTTCAGCTAGCTGGTGTATGCCTTCTGTCGCCATGAATCCTTCCTTTCAAAACCTTTCTTCTTCCTATCAACATGTCCTCTTCATCTTGCTTGATGTTGATGATGTTCAGGTAATTCATTAACTCCCTCTTAAACTCTAATAAACCTCTCAGTTTTTCCCCTTTCTTGATTTTAGAAACCTTAAACCTCATATATCCCTCATTCTCACTTATAATACTTCTGCTATATAATTCCAACTCTGCTTTTGTAGAGTCTGCTTCTTTGATCTCCATTTTTCTTTTAAATTTCATTTGTGATATATGAATCCAAATTAATCTTCAATTATGTTAAAGGAAGAGAAAAGAGGGATGTAAGGCCGTGATAGATAGAATAAGCACTTGTGTTAGACCGCGAACCTCACATCGATACTAAATGATGATAATAATAATAATAAAAAGAAATATCTATTTTGGTCTTGTCTTATTCATATTTCTTATATACGTCAATGGTCTCTTGTAAGGCAGCTCCTTATAAGTGGGAGATTAGGGGTTCAAACCGCTTATAACTTCGGGTAGCTAGCATATATACCCTCTAATTTTTTTTTTAACAAAATTCGTATATATAGTTTTTCATGAGTTATGAATAATACAATTCAAGTGAATTTTGAGATTAATTAAGATATATGTGTGTGTGGATTGTGTAGGAAGTAGCAACAAAGATGGAGATAACAGCAATGCCAACATTTGTGATGCTAAGTGGAGGGAAAGAGATGGACAGACTTGTGGGAGCAAATCCTGAAGAGCTCAAGCAAAGAATTGATGCTTTTCTTGCTTCTACATCATCTACTTTCAACTCTCTCTAGATCTTCAATTTTCTTATTCTTCTTTACTTATTTTTATTATTATATATTATGCCTATAAATCATACTCCGAAATCCTCTCTCTCTCTCTCTCTATTTTCCGACTTGTTAATTTCCATGTCTGATTGGATTGAATTAATTTTGATTGTGTTTGTCGTTTGTTGTTTGTAACATAACAGTATTACTGTGTTGCTCTTTTTGTTTGGGGGTATATATATGTGCGTTGTTTGTATGTTTGTATGCATATTTGGCCAATTTCCATTCTTTTTTAGAGATAGAGAGAGAATTGAAGGTAGGATTGTATTAGAAATTCGGCCTTATATACAAATAATTGAAAAAATTGGGGGAAAACCCCTTTAAAATTTTTATAAAATACTGGTTAGAGGTGAGCATATAAGCAAGGCTGGGCAAGATGAGACCTTGCCTGAAAAATAAACAAGTTGTATTTTTTGAACGATTTTTGATCTTCGACTCATGTCCAAAAAGCCCTAACCATTTTTTTTTGGGCAGGTAGGCGGCTTCTTTCCCAAGTGATAACGCCCTACCTTGCTAATGTTTACGAGAAGGAGGAGAATCATGATTTCGATAATAATGGAGAGGGAAATAACGGTGGGGATGCCGAAAAAGAGTAGTCGGAGTTGTTCGACGAGCGCACGGAGAAATGGTGGGAAGTTTATAACCACGAAAATAGGGTTCATAGAGGGATTTTAAGGATATATATTTGAAGGTTTATTTTGAAAAACCGTCAAATATATAAGTTTTACAGTGTTTTTATAAGCAACTCTCATACATTGATAGAATATATATAACGGTTGTTTACATACCACCGTCAAGTAAACCATATGTTTTTTTATTTTAAAAAACTAAATTTATATATCACGGTGCTCATATAAAACTATTAAATATTGTCTCATATATTTAACAGTTGTTTTAAAAAAACTGTTATATATTGTTTTCTCATAATTCCGCCTATTTATATTTAACGTTTCATGAAAACTAGAAGTATGGAGCATCAAATATATGTGATTATGTAAGTAAATTCCGCCTATTTATATTTAACGTTTCATGAAAAACAGAAGTATGGAGCATCAAATATATGTGATTATGTAATAGTAAATTTTGTGTGTGTGTGTCAAGTAGATGTAAGTGTCTTTGATGCAAATCATGTTTCAAAAGTGAAACTTTGGAATTGTATCAGCATATTTATTATTCAATATGCAAATAGTAAGTTGCTGTTGCGAGCTGTGAATATTCTTTAGAATCAAATCTTCTTAATATAAGACTTATAATCTGCATAAATTTCTATTAAATATATAAGTTTTTTGAAAGGTTCGTGGGCACTTCATGTTGAAGTTTAATTTTGTTTTTGATATTAGACCCTTAGAAATAAGTAGTTTCTAAACTTAATTTTTGTAAATAATTTTCTCTTCCATTTTTTTTTTAAAAAAACACACACACACACATAACCCAAAATAAAAGAATTTATTATTCTGAGTTATATAATAGATTAATAGTGCCGAGTAGTACCTTGAATATAATTGCTTCCAATAGAAAAAAAAAATACTTAGGAAAAAAAATATTAAGAGTGAAGCTATCATTAGTTTTGACTTTTGATAAACTCATAGAAGGACATATATTTAATGATATAACTGTTCATATTTATTAAAAAATAATATCTGTATATATAAATAAAATAAAAAAGTATTATTTGATCTTAGTTTATATATAATATTTATATGACCCCCCTCTTGATTAAACATAGAATAAATAATTCTTAATCTGGCCTCACCAAAAGTTATTTTTTGTAATATGGTCTTACTCGTCGGCATTTTTGATGTAAAATATCAACATCGGTATGTATTAATACAAAATAAAAATTCTAAAACATATATATATATATATATATATATATATATATATATTATTTCTTAGAAACATCTGTGGTTATTTATCCTATAAATTTTATAGTCTCTCTAATTTCTATCTAAACATAAAAATATATATAATTTCTGAGTTGTTGTTCATTGTGCTAAATATGTTTTTTTTAACCTAATCAAAACTTCCTCACAACTTTAATTTCAACTTCAATGATGCCTTTTGTCTTTAACCCACTTTCATAACCCCACTTTACTAAATTTAACTTATTGATCAGTACGATATTAATGTTTCCTTAATTAACAATGACATGACCAAATATGGACCCCTATTATTTGACATTTTCAATTATTTAACTGTCAAATAATTGGGATTTTATTTGATGGTTAATTATCATCAAGTACGGCTCAATACTTAAAGATTAATGACCATTAAATAAAATAAAAAATAAAGGAAGCTTTCTGATTTTTTGGTAGTGTCAAACTGTCAATCTCTCAGATTATGATCTGATCTTCTCTTTTCATCAAATGAAAAGGAAAAAGAAAAAGAAAAATATTATCTTCTCAATTTGGTCTCTGGCGAACAACATCATAAGAAATGACATCCTATATAATTCTCCCATGTATGAAATAAATAACTTTAATGACATGTCACACCTTATTGGCTTCGATTTTATGTGTGAGTAACTAAATTAAGATGCATTTTTCAAGAAAGGATTCAGTTGAAAAACATAATTCCATGAAAGACTATATTTAAACTATTTTATTTATAAGAGACCATAAATAAAGAAATATTATATTTAAAAATTATTTTTGTTATAAGTTATCAAACTGCTCAATATCCAATTATTTAACAATGTTGCGTCTCTTAATTATTGTTGTTGTCATTATTTTGCAGACATCGATCATTAGTTCATTAGAAAACTTTTTTTGACCTTACGATCATTACAAACTTTGCATATAAATGGACATGACCTTTCAGTTGCATATTCATGTTTCAATTTGATTACAAACTATGATAACATACGACAAGCAAACTCGTGTGTTAAGAGTTAGAAATTCATGATTTAGATTTTTTTAATAAAAAATATAGGCCAAAAACTCTCTCTCTCTCTCTCTATATGTATTTATTAATTAATCTTATTATGAATTTTTTATTAGTATATTATACTATAAAATTTACAACATATTATGCTATTTACAATTTATAAAAACTATTATTTACATTCATTGCCATTTGTTTTTTGAAATTTAATGTAATGCATTAGTAAATGATAAGTTAAAGGAAAAATACTTACATCAACTTTTTTATATCTATTTCGTTAAGTTCTCCAATTACGTGTAATCATGTGTCCTATTTTTAAATTATTATTATTTAACAGTAAATCCATATAAAAAAAAATAGAACACATGATCTTATGTGATTAGAGAATTAAAGTTGATGTAATGAATATAAGGAACTTGATGTAAGTATGATCTGAGTTAAACTAGCCTGCTATGATTAAGTAATTCATCTAGTTAAAAATGACAATAAAAGTTTAACAATTGCATGTAGGGTCTAGCTCATCTCCTCATCATTTTTTATCTTTTTTTCCTTTTCTCATTTTCACACATGGATGAAAATTAAAATGTTGTAATTTAATATCTTATAAAATTATATTATAATATTACATAAAAAATAAACTATTAAAATTTGATCTAAATAGGTCACGCGGCAGACTAGATGAAAATATTAAAAAAATATTACTTTTATAAAATACTGGATATCTATTGTTTATTTTTTAATCAAGTAGTGGGAATAAAACGAGAGAAAGAAAGAAAGATTATTAGAGGATTCAAATCTCGATTTGGCCGGCTGTCCCTACTCTATAACTTTCGTATGAGAAGAAAACTCTGTAATTTTTTAGTTGTTGCCCCATGTGCTAAATATGAAAAGTAACAAAATGTTTTTTTCTTTGAGAAAATTGCAACCAGATCCTAATAAACAAAATTAATTATCATCAAATTTAATTGTACTGAAGTTATAAGGGACCTAGGTGCTATATTCATTCCAAACGTGAAAGTGCAATTTTACCTCAATGACAAGTTTAGAGCAATCAATAACAAGTTACATAGATGATAGAAACCAACGACAAGTTTAGAACAACCACTAGCAAGTTACATGACAACAAGTGACGGCATAAAATATTAGTTCCAAAAGCAAATACAACTTACACATATTGTTCCCCTCTATGCCTTGCATTATCCCTTGTTAGTTGTGTATAGTCATCTATATTCTCAACTACATACACATGATACTTTTTCCATTGAATTTATTAAAATTTTCCACTCCTTCATCATCTACAAGGTCCACAAAGGTTATTATATCATCAAAGGTCAGTGTGAATTTCATTGTACTCCTACTAAGCTTTTCTAACAATTGATGCTACAATTGTTTTTAACTCCTTATACTCATACGTAGTGTCTTTCTTTATAGTTTTTGTTCTAACGCTTTCCCCACATATTGCAATTCACATTCTTCTCAATTTAGAAATTGTCTCCCTATATATAAGAAATATAATATATGTTTTCCAAATGAATTCGCTATCTGTCACCCGTGTAAAACAAGTGGCGAAACCAGAAATTTTTTTAAGGGCCAAAAAATAAACATATTAAACTTCTCTTTTTTAATTCTTATTATAAGGTACCAACTAACAAGTATATTTGGTTCTTTTTATAAAACAATTGCTTGTTTCCAAATAGCATTAAATATTTTTTTCCATGTATATCCATAATTAAAAAGGTAGTGAGTGAGAATAATAATTAATAAAAATTAATTATTACTATTTTTTAGGGAAAAAAGAAGTAATAATTAATATGATATTAGAGTTTAGTGTAATTAATAGGGATAATATTGAAAATTACTTACATTTTAGGACAAATTTAATTACTTTAACTGTTTTTTATTGACTTGTGAGAATTGTTAGTTGGTTCCTTAAATAAAGACCAAAGAGAGTATTTACTAAATAGTATCAAATAACCCGAAAGATACAAACAAATAATAATGAGATAATTATAAATTAAAACAATATATAAGATGATACTAATCTTTTTGGTATCTCAAACAAGAATTTTACTCTCCTCTCACATTTTTAATGAGTAATAAACAAACATTATCCTTACAAGAGAAGATAAAAAATTATTCGGGCCAAATTTGTGGCCAAATAAAATACATATATATTTAACAAATTTTATAATATCGAGTCGGTAAAATTTAGGGCCAAGGCCCCGGCGGCCATAAATAGCGTTCCGCCATCTTTGTAAAACAAAGTTGTTATTGATAACTACATGAGCAATAGTAACAACTTTAGAGCACTGTATTGATGACATGTTTTGAAATCTCATAACAGGGGTTAATTAGAAACATATAAAGCTTTATCTTTTACATTCATCTATGTCTAAGCACACAAAAAACATAACACAATCTCTAAAAGAACCAAAAGGAAACCCGAACCGCCCTTCACACTCAATGAAATGCAATAATGTAAATCATAAAGGCAATATACAATTAACATGCTTTGCATGTCTATGATGTTTATTTATGAAACTTATGTTGTTGTTATGTAACTTGTCACTTGTTGCTCTAAATTTGTTATTAGTTGTCATGTAACTTATTATTGGTTGCTCTTCCTCTATATTTGTCATTGGTTTCAGTGTAACATGTTATTAGATGCTCTAAACTTATCATTGCAGCAAAATTGTACTTTTAAGTTTGGAATTAATACCACCTAGGTTTCTTGGAAATTCTTTAAAATTTAATTACTTCAAGGAGCTGATTGTAATTAATTCTATTAATTAGGACATGGTTGTAATGATTACTTTTTGTTTTTACCTAATCAACTTTCTCATTACTTTAATCTCAACTTCAACGATGCTTTTTATCTTTAACCCCTTCCCAAAACCCCACTTCATTAATTTTACCCAACACAATAAAGTAGTCTTCGTACATGCCTGTCACACAATAAACAAGGTTGTAATCATGTCAAATTGCCTATCTAAACATAATAACTTATCTTCTGCTCCACACAGTGAAGAGCACTTCCCCAAAGAAATATATAGTGTAAAATATAAGTTACATCTAGTTTAATTAATCTTTTTTTTCTTGTTTTATCCCTATGATTAGTACTCACTTCTCAACTATGTCCATTAATGATATCCTCATCTCTAAAATAGCATTTCTAATGCAATTAAATATAAGAAGGGTAAAGTAAAAAATTTATATTTTAGGATATATTAAATTATTTAACTTTCATTTCTTGTTTTTCATTATATAGACCGTATGGAGTATATACCTTTTTTAAAAACAAATAATATATTAATTAAAATATAAGATATGAAAACCGTGGCACTATTTATCCCAATATCAACAATGCGATTTTTTTATGAAACTATTTTTTGGGTTTTATACCCTTCTTGCCTTCATGTTGCTTTAATTTTTTTAAGAAAATAATTAAATAAAAAGTATGATTTTAAAAAATTTGGAACCTATCACTTGTTTGGTCTTACTTACTTTAAGAGATTTTAGTTTAAATATGTGATAAAATATGTTATATAGTAGACGTGAAAAATGATTATTTTGTTTTTTTTAAAGTGCTCCCACCAAGTGGTCTTAAATTTCAACGCTGTCTTTTTGTGTTTAACCCCCACTCCGTTAAACTAACGCAATTACAATCACATGGTTTTCAAACATTATATTGTACTATTTCCCAATAAATAAATATCTCATCTCACATCAACTTATCCTTTAATTAAAAAAATTCCAATCAAAGCACTATCGCGTGTTTCTGTGCGTTTTTTTTTTTTTTAAAAAAAATATTTTTTCGCCGTTATAGCCTTATAGGTATAGGATGCAAGAAACGTAGACAATTACCATAATTATTAATTAATGTTCACTGAGGTCCCCGATACCTTTTTCTTAAATAACAAGGAACATGTGATTATAGTAATAATAATTATTAATACGAATAAAGCTTGGATCGAATATAGGGGATCAGGCCACCGAATGTCTTTGATTCTTATACATATGACATGGAACATGTGATTATAAAAACTAGTAATAAAATAGCACAAGTAGTTATGAAAATACCATTTATTTCGTTTTTTAAAAAATAATAATAATTCGTGTTCTGTAGTAGAACACAGATGTCCAACTCTAGCAAGCTGGGAATGGTTTATGTTGGATCAAGGAGCCTTCTACCGATTGAGTATCGGTGGAAGGTACTAGCTCGATGATATCTATGGAGGAGATATCCTCGGAAGCTCAAATCACAATGCAACACGGGTGAGGCGTTTCGCCCGGAGGGTGGTGTGTGTGCGGTGTGACCGAATAATAAGTAATGGAAATAGAGAGAGTCCAGAGTGCTTTGGTAGGTAATCTCCTATTTATAGGGATTACCTAGGGTTTCACTCCCATGAAAATGTTTCCATCCTTCAGTCATTAAGCACTTCCCACGTTCTCCAGGTCTCTGCTCCACTACATGTACGGTCCTGCACATATTAGGCACGATGGAGTAGTGGGGGACCATTTACAGTTCCCTATTTACCTGGGTAGATTAGGGGTTTTCGTGGGCTCCTCATGGGCCGGGAACCCGCCGGCCCAATATATTTGTCCATGTGAGTTGCCCCCAAGCTTGGTATGGCGGGCTCCGACGTGCCGAGATTAGCGTGTTGACTAGCCGGTCATCATTTATCCGAGTTCGAGCTTTGTACGGATCCCTTAGGGCTCCTTCCCCGCTCGTTACGCCCCACCGCTCTCGTTATCGTGGACTCGGTCATGACCGAGCTATTCTAGCGGATTTGGTCATCAGACATTTGCATGCCCCCGCCGCCTCCTCGTCTGTCTCCTGAGTCATAGGCGCTTCTCTTGGCGGGTTGGCTCATCATAGCCGTCTTTGCGGTTTTTATGATAACCGAGATTGACCTCGTTTCTTTATGACTCGGCTCTAGCCAGATCATGAGCTTCTCCCACGTGTGGCCCCCAATATTGGTTATTATAAAGGGTACGTAAGTATCAGACGGCGTTACTCAGGCGTGATTTGATCCTCCTAGGGATACGATTCACCGCCTTTTTTTGTAACAATCCTTATTGAATGTCGTGCGCATTGAATATATGCGCTTCTTCCCAATGTGGCCCTTCCCGTCCCCCAATATGCGCGTTTTCGAAGCATTTACTACCGCCGGCGCTTGCGTTTTTCCATAAAGAGGGCATTAATTCCCCCGACGGTTGCGCTTAAGGCATTAAAGAGTTATGCCGTTTGGACGGGCCTCTATATAAGCTGTGCGAGATCCATCCTTTGTGCTTCATTCCACATGATGAAATTTCCATGCGGGCAAGCGAATCGCGATCTTGGGGGTTCGTTTCCAACCCTTTGCCTTTCCCTCAAAAGCTCCTTTTGATAAGTGGGCGGGAAGTAAGGAAGAAGAAACGAACATTAATCCTTATACTAGCCGCGATACGTATCGGCGAATTTCGGAGTATTTGCCAATCTTCATCCATAACCTCCAATGGGCGTCTGAAGTTCCGGGAGCATTTGCCAATCTTCACGTGCCTGGCGAAATATTTCCACTGGGATCTCAGACATGCTCCGTTGAACACACGCGGGGATTCTTGTGTGGGTTGGGGTGCGTCTGGGGCCTACATTCCATGGGTATGCCATGGTTAGGGTTCTAGGTCTACCGTATCCATGCATCCCACAAGGGTCTCCGCCAATGTGTTTTGGAAGTTCTCTTTGGTGCAGAGAGTTCTTCATCCTCCATTTCTCTATATGGCTACGAGCCTCTTGTTTCAAGCTTTTGTGTCGCGCACATTTCGGCTAGGGTTTAGTTTATTTCCTGTATGAACGTGATGTAACTCACTCAATTATCAATGGAAAATATTCTCCTTGCATTGCTTGATTTCCCTTTTTGCCTTTTGCCATTTTTGTTTTTGAATCCTATGCGCATGACTGTGAAGATGCTGGAATACGGTTTACTGCCTTTCCTTCTTAAAGTCATATGAACGTCCTCCGATCCGGGCTAAGTTAAAATTAACCACCCTCAAGAACGGATTGATTCTCGAGCAAACCGCCCTACAATCCGAGCTAAGTCAAAATTAACCGCCCTCCAGAACAGATTGATTCTTGAGCAAACCGCCCTCCAATCCGAGCTAAGTCAAAATTAACCGCCCTCCAAAACGGATTGATTCTCGAGCAAACCGCCCTCCAAAACGGATTGATTCTCGAGCAACCGCCCTCCAATCCGGGCTAAGTTAAAATTAACCGCCCTCCCGAAACGGATTGATTCTCGAGCAAACCGCCCTCCAATCCGGGCTAAGTTAAAATTAACCGCCTTCCGAACGGAATGTTTTTGGAGCAGAACGCCCTCCAATCCTTCCGTAGGTCAGATCCACATGCCAACTTTTCGACCTTTCTCTAGTATTCAAGCGTCATTCTTGCGAACTGGCTGCTACTGCAGCCTTTGGTTTCCGTGCGCATTTAATGCTCACGTCGTTTCCCCCGAAACGTTTCTTTGGCCCGTCGCTTGTCTTAGGGTTTCTAACTTCGTTAGCAGAAAATAACGGCGTCGCGACCCTTGGCGTTTCAAATTCCAAACGTCTATATATATTTCCTTTTCAAAACTGCCAGTCTCACTCGACATTTTCGACTATTCTTCGGATTCAGGAGTTTACTTTGCATCCAAGCTAGCGTCTTTCGCCGTCAATCTTGTTGCATCTCTTCCTTTCACCAGGTATTAACGCTTGCCCTGTGATTGCTTGCTTTTTGACTTCTTTTTAGGTTCACTATCATGCATGCGGTTTTCTCGAGTTAACTCAATGGGTTGTTGCGTTTTCCGGGTTTCTATCGCGCTTTTGGTTTTCTTTGTATTTACGGGTCTTGTTGGGTGGGTTCTTAGTTTCGTTCCCTTTTCTAGGTGTTCATAATGGCTCGAGCCTTTCCGTACGTACGTAAAACCGAAGTTCTTTGCCAAAAAATCTTCCTTTAGGTCCCGACGAGATCCTTCTTTACCGAAACTTTTCGAGAAAACCCGGGGAACTATCCCGGGCCCGAGAAGGTGCTGTACTGGGAATAAACATTTGATGGAGACGAAACACTTATTCAAAAGATTTATCGGTCGTTCTTTCATCCCGTCCCATTTTAGTTCTAAATCCCTATTCGGGAAAACACTTTTCACCGGCCCCTTTCGACCTTATTTTATTTTTATATCTAGGTGCTCATGGCTTCATCACACCAACCCGGCCCGGTCCTCGAATGAAGAATCCAAAGACTTCCGCCCCTTCCCCATTTCTCCGAGTTAACCCGGGCGTAAGCGGCAAGGTTACTCGGGTGAAGAATTCCCCGACCACGAAAGATCTCCTCCAACTCGGGATTGGGGACGGGATAGGGTATGTCTGCGGTTGCCTAGCAAATCCGAATCGGTGGACGTCGGCCGCTCGAGGAGAAGGGCTGTCACTTCTTCTTTATTTAACGGGATGTTATCACTCTTTTGGGGGTGAGGTTTCCTTTTCCGACTTTCGATCGAGTTATTGAATCATTTGCGCCTCGCCCCTCCCAACTTCATCCTAACGGTGGGCGTTTGCCGTTGCATTTGAAAACGTGTGCGCGGAGAAGGATTTTGTTTGTAGCGTGCCGGTCTTTATGTCCTTATTTTCTCCATTGGAGACCGGCATCCAGACGACCGAATCGACGAAGTGGTTTGGGTGGACCACTCTCCGAAGCATCCGCGATCGGAGACTCTTTCAGCCTTTCCGCGAGTCATGGAAAAATTTCAAATCCACCTTTGTCAAGGTCGAGGCTATCCCAGGCTGGGCTCCCTGGTTTGTGAGGAGGACCGACTCTGGGGAAACCGAGGAAAGATTTCCCCTTTACTGGTCAACGCACCACCATACCTTGGGGCCTAACGATTACGTTCCGCAAGCTATGAGCTTTTTGGACGACGAGGAAGATACCCTTTTGAGACTTTTGGAATACGTGGGGTCTCTGAATGATCCCCTCGATCCAGCCAAGTACATTACCACGCCTTTAGTTAGGCGGAAGCCTACCGCGAGTATGACTTTATTGATACTTGGCTGATTTGCTTTTTGTTTCCCTCTTATTGTTCTGATATCCTTTTTCTTTTGCAGGCCGAGCTATGGGTAGACCCAAGCAACTAAGCGTTTTCAAAAATTACTCCCGGACAGTGGAAGAAGGCCCCGCTATCCCGGTCAATGACCCATCGGCCCCTGAAAGCATTTCCCAAAAGCGGCTAGCCTCGTCAGATGCCGAAGGAAATGCCGCCCGCAAGAAGGTCAAGGGCAAAGACGTTGTGGGGGGGGGGCTACCCAATCCAAGTATGGGGGCCACCGAGACGCCGGTCCCCGAGGGTTCGCTCGCTCTTCTCATGCCTCCCCGGAGCCAACTACCTCGGAGGAGACCTCGGTCGAGCAATCTTTCGGTGACTAATCTTCCGAGGGCGCCTTGTGGGGGTGGGACGATCCGGGAAGTTTTAGATGTGATGAGACCTCCGCTTTTCTTCACGACGCATCTGGCCTGAACGAGCCTACCAAGAGGATGCTGAATCACATGCAATTAGAGGGTTACCACGGTCTTTCCTTGATTCACTCTTATGCCCTCGTAAAGATAAAATACGGCCGGCGTATGCTCACTGGTTGCTTATTTGAAGAGAAGGAGAATGCTTTGCTCACGAAGCAAACCTCCGAGGTGGTTAAGATTGCCGAGGACGGGGATAGAGCCGTTGCCAACCGTCGGCCACTACGGCGGTGAATTCCCAGTTACAACAGAACTTCTCCTCTTTGCAGGCCGCCAAGGACAAGCAGGAAGAAGAACTTAAGTCCTCCATCTCTAAGGAGAGGACCTTGGAAGAGGAACTCAAAACCTCTAGGTCCGACCTAAAAAGACGGAGGAGAAGCTGGATGCGAGCCTGGATGTCCGTCGTTTGGAAGATCTTCGTGCGGACGGTCAAAGGGCCGTAGATAAAGCTCGATCCGACGCCGAACATTATAGAGCCCCCTTGCGGCTAAGGAAGGTGAGCTCTCGGCCAAGGAGGTTGAACTAGGTCAGGCCAAGCGGGGTTGACGAGTATCCGATGCGCGGTTTTCTCGTTTGACAACGCCGTTGCGCAAATTCGCGTCCTTAATCCGGCCTCACCCTTAACCCGGGCTGGCCTCAACTACGAATCATATGTCAACGATAAAGGTGATACCTCCGGGGCCGAAGATGAAGAAGAAGAGGAGGAACCAGCCCCGCCCCCGTCTTCCTGAGCTCGTGGTACACCTCGGCGGATTGGTTGTTTTATGACTTCCTGCCTTTTAGGCCTTCTTTTTGATGCCGTGGTAGTGACCCGGCTTGTAAATATGACCGTATGATTTGATTAATATTAGTGTTCTATTTTTCGAACTTCTTCTGAAATGGTGAACACATCTTCCGTTGTTGTTGATCAAAAATGTCATTGAAAACTGGTTCTTGTCCATGAATTCTTTTGCATTTTGATATCAATATGCTCATAGGATTGGGTTAAAATACCTCTAATTCCTACATGTTTTCTTAAAGGCGTGGTCTTTGAAAAGCTGGATATTTAATCAAGAGTTCATGCCATCCTTTCGCGAATGTGCCGATGGAAAGCGGTTCGTCAACCATGAATCCACACGCATTTTTCAAAACACGGGTTTATTCACCCTTTTTGGGACATGGTCTACGGAGCTAGGGCTAGAATGCCTCACACTCCTACATGTTTTAATTGGGACATGGTCTCTGGAGCCGGGCTAGAATGCCTCACAATTGGAACATGGTCTCTGGAGCCGGGCTAGAATGCCTCATACTCCTACATGTTTTAATTGGAACATGGTCTCTGGAGCCGGGTTAGAATGCCTCGAGACTCCTACATGTTTTAATTGGGACATGGTCTGCGGAGCGGGCTAGAATGCCTCACACTCCTACATGTTTTAATTGGAACATGGTCTCGGAGCCGGGCTAGAATGCCTCACACTCCGCATGTTTTAATGCGCGTCCGACTTTGGCAATCGTAGTATAGTCAACATTGTTGAAAACGAGTTTCATGACCCGAAATTAACTGAAGAGTTTGCTCAGTACATTACTTTCATAAGTAGGCATCAGATGAAGTGAAAAAGGAAACACGCTAGCTGTAATAGGTCTTGAGTTTATCAGCGTTCCATGTCCGCTTTAGTGGTTTCTCTTTCAGGGTTTCCAGTTTGTAGGCCCCTTTTCCGGAATTTTCTGTAACTCGGTAGGGACCTCCCGATTTGGTGCAAGTTTGCCTTGGTCGGCATTCTTGTTGCCTATGTCAGCTCGCCGAAGGACGAGATCACCTTTTGTAAATGAACGTGGCACCACTTTTTGGTTGTACCTGTTAGCGAGAAGCTTCTAGGCGGCTAGCTCTTGGCAATGTGCTTTCACCCTGACTTCGTCCACGAGGTCCAATTCCACCGCGATTGATCGGTTGTTGTCCTCTTCTTCATGTAGGGCTTTAACCCTCCTCCAAGATGGCTCGCCGATCTCAACAGGTATCATTGCTTCGCACCCGTAGGTTAACCTAAATGGGGTCTCCTGGGTTGTTGATTGGATCGAAGTTCTGAGTCCCCAAAGGACCGGGTATAGCTCTTCCACCCAATTCGAATCGCCGTCTTCCATCCTTTTCTTCAATCCGTCCAAGATAACCTTGTTAGCCGCCTCGGCTTGGCCGTTGGATTGTGGATGTTTGACAGATGCAAAATGGTGAATGATGTGTAGGTCAGCAACCATGCCTTGGAAACCCTTGTCGGTGAACTGGGTTCCATTGTACGTGACAATTTCGTAGGGATTCCAAACCGAGATAAAATATTTCGATTGAAGAACTTTTGAACTCGTGCCGAGGTAATCGTTGCCAATGGTTCCGCCTCTATCCACTTGGTAAAGTAATCTACCGCCACTATAAGCCAACGCAGTTGTCCGGAGCCCTCTTGAATGGGCCAAGCGGATCCAAACCCCACTTATAGAACGGCCACGGAGCCGACATGTTAGTTAACTCCGATGGGTTGGTGCGTACGACCCGGCATGTTTTTGACGGCTATTGCATTCGTACATGCTTCTTAGAATCCTTCGCCATAGATGGCCGAAGTATCCAGCCCTCACCGCCTTTCTTGCCAACGCCCTAGCGCCCATGTGATGTTCGTTTATTCCTTCATGGATTTCGGACAACACGTAGTCGTACCTTGGCCGAATCGAGACACTTCATTAGGGGGAATGGAAACCCTTTCGATATAATTCGTCACCCACCATGGTGAATGATGTCGACGTCCTTACTATTCTCCGGGCATGTCGGTGTCTTCCGGGAGGATTCCTTTCAAGGTAATTGGCTATCGGTTTCGCCGGTCATTAGTCTACGAGATTATCATCACGCTGACTTGGTTCTAATAGGTTTTTGGACAATGGTGCGGTGATTGCCGGGGTTCTTAGTGCTTGCTAATTTTGACAACACATCGGCCCTAACATTCTCTCCCCGGGGATATGTATTACTTCACGTTATCAAATTCCGCCATCAACCGCTTAACTTTTCCCGGATATTTGACCATTAACGGGCCTTTAGCTTGGTACTTGCCCTCTATCCGGGATGCAACCGGTGTGAGTCGTAGATACGTGAACTCTTTTTGCCCCGCTTTCCTCGCCGTAATCCGGCTATAAGTGCTTCATATTCCGCTTGATTGTTTGATGTTGCAAATTCAAACCGAAGGAAAGCTCCCAAGAGACTCCTTCCAGGGCTCTCGATGATTATTCCTGCCCCACTTCCTTTTTTGTTCGATGAACCGTCAACGAACAACCTCTATGTTAAGTCGTGTTTGTGATCGTCATTCACTTCCGAATTTTCAGATGGGGTTAGTTCCATCACAAAGTCGGCTAGAGCCTGGGATTTGATCGCATGTCGCGCTTCATAGGTTATATCAAATTCAGACAACTCAATAGCCCAGCTAGCCATCCTCCCGCCAAGTCGGCATGCGGGATTTGCGGATTGGTTGGTTTGTACGGACTACCGAATGACTCGGAAGTATGGACGCAGTCGTCTTGCGGTCATGAGTAGGGCGAATGCCATCTTTTCCATTTTCTGGTATCTCAGGTCGGCCCCTTGCAGATCTCGGCTTACAAAGTATACTGGAGTTTGACCGTCCTTCTCCTCATTCACCAATGCGCGCTAACCGCCTCTCCTCCCCAAGCTGACTAGGTATAGGATCAATCCTGCCCCGAGCTTCGGGCGAGATAGTACCGGCGGTGTTGCCAGGCATTGCTTGATCTTTGCAAAAGCCTCTTGACACTTTGCATTCCAATCTCCAGATGTTTCTTTCTTCAGTAACTTAAAGAAAGGGAGAGAGTTTTCAGCTGACCTTGGTAAAAACCTGGTCAGAGCGGCTAGCCTTCCTGTGAGTTGTTGAACCTCCTTCTTGTTCTTGGGGGCTGCATATCCAAGATAGCCTGACATTTATCAGGGTTTGCCTCAATCCCTCTATGGGTGAGTAAGAATCCCAGGAATTTTCCTGCTGGAATACCGAAAGCACACTTTGCTGGATTAAGGCGCAAGCGATACTTCCTCAGCTTGTTAAAGGTTTGCTGAAGATCTTGGATATGGTCCTTTGTCCGTGAAGATTTGACGATCATGTCGTCGATATAGACTTCGACGTTTTTCCCCAATTGGTCTCTGAAAACCTTGTTCATCATCCTCTGGTAAGTGGCTCCTGCATTCTTTAAACCAAAAGGCATAACATTGTAACAGTAGTTGGCCCTCTCCGTGATGAATGCCGTTTTTTCTGGTCATCGGCATGCATGGGGATTTGGTTGTACCCAGTACGCATCCATGAAGGAAAGTAATTTGAAGCCGGATGAACTATCTACCAACCGGTCTATGCTTGGCATAGGAAAAGAATCCTTGGGGCAAACCTTGTTTAGGTCCTTATAATCGACGCATACACGCCACTTGTTAGGCTTTTTGACCATAACAACATTCGATAGCCGGGTGGTATCCGCACTTCACGTATGAAACCGGCTTCCAATAACTCGTCTGTGTGCTTCTCCAAGGCCTGCTTTCTGTCTGTCCCAATTTTTCTCTTCCTTTGGGCCACGAGGGTTGACGTCGGGCAAATCGCCAAAGCGTAGCGGCGGACGCGGGTCTACCCCACAGGGATCTCGAGATGGACGCCATGCAAAAATGTCTTTGTTGTCCTTTAGGAAGGTCTCCGGTTCGCTCGGATTGATGGGGCTAGATGCTTTCCAATTTTGGTGTTTTGCCCGGGTTCAGTTCCCAAAGCAAAATCCTCCAGCTCTCCGTCCGGCTCCGTTCTTTTTATCTTGTCCTCCTTGCGTAAATCTAACTCAACGAAGTTGACCGACTTCCCCTTTTCCTCGTTAGTGGGTGCTCTAGCTCTCTTTTTCTGGGATGTTGGGTCAACTTTGTTCGCCTTGACCGTATCGAAATAGCACTGTCGGGAATCCTTCTAGTCTCCCTTGACCGTTACAATTTGATTTTTTCTATTCACCAACTTTAGCCGCTGGTGTTTGGTAGACACCAGCATATCCCAGTTGTGAATGGTAGGACGCCCCAGTATGATATTGAAAGCGCCCTTCGTTCCGAGCGTCAATTTTAGGTCGATATACCCTTTTGGGCATGTATCCCGCCATTGAAACCGGTTAAGGTTGTTCGGCAAGGCTTTAAATCTTCCGGTCGAACCTCATTCTTTGAAATGCGTCCCCATAGGATGATGTCTACGGCGCTCCCATTATCGATAAGGATTTTTCTTACGCAACAGTTGACCACGGTCCCGTAATGACCAATACATCCAGGTGTCCCGGGGGTACGTCTTTTAGATCTCCTCGGTGAAACTCGGGATCGGGGTTCAGGTTTTCTTTGCGTCATTCTTGAAAGGTTTGGGTGGTCCACGATTGAGAGAACTTCCCTTAGATATTTCTTCCTTTGGCTCTGCGAGTCACCCCCACCTCCAAAACCTCCGTGATTACGTTGCGGTCATATTTGGGGTCGGGAATTCATCGTCGTTGTTTGTGGATTTCTTTTTCTGCTCACGCCTCTTCCTATCTGGCTGAGGTGGGCTTTTGCTTCTCCCGCCTCGTCTCTTGTTATTTTGCCGTCCTTGTGTCTAGATGACATATTGGTGGAGCTTCCCCTCCCGGACAAACTTTTCAATGGCATCCCTGAGGTCCCAACATTTTTCCGTGGTATGACCATGCTGATCATGGAAATCACAGTATCGGGATTTATCTAGACTGGCTTCCCTTCTCACTGGCCGGGGTCGCTCAACCTTCTTCATCTCGGTTGTTGAGACTTCACGCCAAATCTCGGCCTGGGATAATTTTAGGGAGTGTACTGTTAAATCTCCTTCCGCCTTTCTCCTTTCGACCTTATTCCTCCACCCCGATCGTGAGATTCCGCTACGACCGGATTGCGGCTCCCTACTCTTGGGGGTGGAATTTTGCCTCGCTCTTTTGCCCCCTGACTCATCATGTCCATCTGTTCGAGCTCGAGGTATGTCTTTGACCGGTCTGTGAACTCGGTCAGAGTACTAGGTCGATTCTTCATTACCGATTTTTTCAACCGAGATGTGGAATTTAGACCGCTATGACGCAGGTGTAAGTGGATGTCTTCATTTAGTCCGGGCACTTGAAGCGCCGTTTCTTTGAATTGGTCTAGGTATTTTTGTAGGCTTTCATTAGAGAATTGTTTGACCTGGTCCAACTGGAACTCGGTCTTTGGCTGTTTTCGGCTTGTAGCGAAATTAAGCAGGAACTTATACTCCATGGTCTTCATATCTGGAATAGAATCTAATGGCAAAGAGTGGAACCGGGTTTGGGCGGGTGTCCCGAAGGGTTCTGCAAACAATCGAGGAATTACATGTCCCACGATTCCCTTCACCCCAATTTCCATTTTGAAGTTATTAAGGTGAACTAGGATCCGGCTCCGTTGTACTTTGGAAGCTATCTAGAATCCAGTTTCCTAGGATAAGCCGCGGCAATGATTTCCTTTGAAAAACTGGCATAATAGGTCGTCTCCTTCATGTCCTGTCTTGCCCGCCATGTTTACATTGAACGACGGCGGATTCGCCTCATGTCCGTTCGAGGCCGAATTGACTAACAAACGTCTTTCTTTCGACCGAGACGAGTCAGCAAGAGGAGGTCGGCAGGCTCGTCCATTGACTTCAGCAATCGTCCTGCTATTAGTTCGGTTGGGCTTTCTGGTATCCCGAATGGGACCTTCTAGTACTCTTAACCGTTCCTTTAAAGCCAGGATCTCCTGGCGGTCTTCTTCGATGATTTTACCCCGGTCATGAGCGACCACGTCTTCCTCCTCCCCCTCTTTTTCGGTAAGCTCCTCCTCCTCACTGGTGTGAGTGGACGTCGAGTTCATTTCTCGGCTTGTACCAACACCATCTCGCTTTGGCTCCTCCTCCTTTGGCCCTGCTTGTCTCCTCCCATTCTTGTTGTAACCGCCTTTGTTCTTTTTGTCGCCAAGCGGCGTTTCGAAGATCTAGGTTCTCCTGGATGAGTCGGGCGTCTTCCTCTCTTTGGAGTCTCTGGCGAGTTTCCATATTCTCCATTCTTAGAATCAGTGAACCCAAAGTGCTATGCAACACCCTAGAATCGGGGTGTATCTCTTGGAACTTGCGTGGAGGGGGAGGGATGTTTAGATTATATATGTTCTGCTGCCCTTGTCGGGCGATCAGACTGGGGTGTGGAGAGTGGGCTGTGTCCTCGGTTTCGCCCTCGGTTTCCACAGTTACATGGTCGTGGTTTGGAGCTACCGAGTCAGAGTATTGGATTACGTGCTCCTGCTATGGACGTCGTTGAGGTTCTTCCGGCGGTTGGTCCTGCCGAGTAGCGTGACTACGGCTTCTCGTGCTCGCGGCCATCCTCAGAGATCAGCAGTGGCTTTGTGGTTTTGGGAATCGAAGTTTACGGTCCCCACGGTCGGCGCCAATGTTCTGTAGTAGAACACAGATGTCCGGCTCGGCAAGTCGGGAATGGTTTATGTTGGATCAAGGAGCCTTCTGCGATTGAGTATCGGTGGAAGGTACTAGCTCGATGATATCTATGGAAGAGATATCCTCGAGGAAGCTCAAATCACAATGCAACACGGGTGAGGCGTTTCGCCCGGAGGGTGGTGTGTGTGCGGTGTGGATCGAATAATAAGTAATGGAAATAGAGAGAGTCGAGTGCACTGGTGGGTAATCTCTTATTTATAGGGATTACCTAGGGTTTCACTCCCATGCAAATGTTTCCATCCTTCGGCCGTTATGCACTTCCCACGTTCTCCAGGTCTCTGCTCCACTACATGTACGGTCCTGCACATATTAGGCACGATGGAGTAGTGGGGGACCATTTACCTGGGTAGATTAGGGGGTTTTACTGTGGGCTCCCTACTGGGCCGGGAACCTGCCTGGCCCAATATATTTGTCCATAACAGTTCGTAAGCAACCTCCAAGATTTGTTATAATTATTCTAAACGTAAGACTTCAATGAACAGTGAGATTTCAAATAATTTATAGTTGTAATCATAGTGTGTAGGTTCACATTGATTAAAGGGCAAATTTCATTGAAGGACCATTAGAGCTACATAATTTCATTTACCCCCAAACAATTCTGAAATCTTGTAGCAGTCTTCTGGGATTAAAATGAAATTAATTTATATGGTAGAAAATTCTTATTGCCCTTTATATGTTTTAGAAAAGATGTTGTCTGAGAAGAAGTAAAAAAGATAGAACAAATCACTTTAAACGCGCTTCTTGCTTCAACTATTTCTCCCTTTGCACTAAGAAGGAAAAATGAACAAAGTTGAAGAATAGTAAATACAAACTGGAGAATGGGTGAATAATGTCGAAACAGTCACAACAATCCCCCAAAGTCTAGCTCATCTCAGACAACCATGCAATCTTTGGTCTCTCTCCTCTTGCTAAACGATCTCTCATGCAACTCGGTGATTAAAGAAGAGACAGTCGCTGGCAACAACATTCCTTCCTCATTTGGACGCCTGGTTTGAGAACATATGGTTCCGGCTTATCAACGGTAGGATCGCCATTTGGAGGCCTAATGTGAGACAAAACATGTTCGTAGTCATGGATATTTTTTCTGGTATTTTTAGCTATTTGTTCTCTGATTGTAAGATTGTAGCTTTAGTTGTTTGGTTGGATAGTTGCAGGTGTTTGTTCATTTGTTTAAGACTCTTTGGTACCCTATTTTGATCATAATAGATCTTATTTTTATTGGTCTAGATGAATTGTGGTTTTTATCCTTGAGTTGAGGAATTTTCCATGTTAATAATTTTATTGTCTTTGGTGCCATTTAATTTGCGTCATATATTTGTTTACCAGGAAGGTTTAACATCGCTCCACCCCGTCCTAACATGAACAAGTCCCTTTTACAAGTGCCTAACTCCTCATGATCGGCAAATAAAATAAACATATGAACAATACAAATTAATTGGTTAACAAGGAAATATAAGATCGTGAACAACTCTCATTTACAAGTGCCCAACTCTTTATGAGCAAGTAGAATAAACATATGAAAATACAAATTAATTGGTTATGAACAACTCCCACAAGTGCTCAACTTCTCTGGAGCAAGTGAAGTAAACATATAAACAACACAAATTAATTGGTTAACAAAGAAAATATATGATCATGAACAACTCCCATTTACAAGTGCCCAACTCCACATGAACAAGTGGAATAAACATATAAACAATACAAATTAATTGGTTTACAAGAAAATATATGATCACAAACAAGTCTTCTCATTTACAAGTTTTCAACTCCATCTTTTCTCATGAACAAGTAAAATTGAAGGAACGAGAGTGAGAATGAGGACAAGAGGGGAAGCTGTTTCCTTCATAAGTACCCGCTTGGTAACCCCTTTTGAAAAGTTATTTTACGCAAGCTAAGACAAAACTCCTCTCACAACTTACTTCGTAAGTTCCAAAATCTATTCTTCAAAAGGGTTACTTCTTCATCACATGAGAGAACATATGAGAGTGCCGACAAACGATGGGACCTTCATAGTCTTTATTCATTGGAGGAAGGAATGTCGTCGCCGTCGACTTTCTCTTCTTTAATCGTCGGAGTTGCATGAGAGATTGTTTAGCAAGAGGAGAGAGACAAGAGATTGCACGGTTGTCTGAGATGAGCTGGACTTTAGGGGATTGTTGTGACTGTTTCGACATTATTCGCCCAATCTTCAGCTTGTGATTACTGTACTACAACTTTATTTATTTCCCTTATGAGATTGCAGAGGGAGACATAGGTGGAGCAAGAAACACGTTTAAAGTGATTTATTCTATCTTTTTTCCCTTCTTCTCAGACAACATCTTTTCTGAAACATGCATGAAGGGCAGTAAGGACTTTCCACCATATAAGTTAATTTCATTTTAACCCCAAAAGACTGCAGTGAGATATCAAAATTGTTTGGGGGCAAAATGAAATTATGTAGCTAAAGTGGTCCTTTAATGAAAATGTGCCTTGATTAAACTCAGTGAAGATGCTCTAAAAAATAAAAATTACAAAAATTAGTTTATAGGATTGCACCAGGACATTGTTGTGGAGGTTCTTCGTACCAGAAGCCATTATCGAGAGCGAGTGAAGACTTATTGTGAGTGGAATTTGCAGTGAGAATGAAGGACACAAGTCCTATGGCTGCTCTTCTTGTGATCACACCAGGACATTGTTGTGGAGGTTGCTGTGTTAGGCTTCCCTGAAGCTCAACTATCTGAAACTGAAACTGTCTTCTTCTTCTCTTAGGGTTTTTGTGAGTGTTTGGGAGGTTGGTGATGGAATGTAAGGTGCTTGAGACTCCATTTGAGTTTGCCAGACAAGTCATTTTGTGAAGCATGACAATGAGGTTCAGTTACAGTTATAGTTATATCCCCTCACTAACGTTCTATCCAATATTCCTCCAACACCACAGGCAGAAGGGCATACCCTATCCTCATTGAGGGCGCTTTCGTAATTTTGTTTCTACTTTGAGCTTTTGTCGAGCCCAAATGTTTGGGCCAGGCTGGTGTAATCCTTGGGCTCAAAGGCCTATTTAGAAGGATCCAAAATCAGAAGTTTAGGACTGTTACGTAATCAATAAACGGATCTTTTCAATATCAAAAAAAATAAACGGATCTTTATCCCCTCTTTCATCTTCATCTTCGTCTAGTTGCAGCAATTTAATTTTTAGATAGAATTTATCTAATAAGAAAAAGATAAGGTGGGATTCAGAATTATCATGATTTGTAGACGTAGAATGAAACAATATGGCCCACACAATGCGTGCCAATCTAAAATCGGTGCCCACAATTATCTGATATTTTTATATTAAACTTATATAGCACAATTTTTTTTTTTTTTATCTCTCACGATAAGTGAGTTTTCTATGATTTGAATTTGAATACTTTTTTTTTTTAATGAGATGAGGCCGTTTACTATCTTATCTCAATCAACAACTTACCGGTAAACGTTGATCCTTTTTAAGGAAATGGTACATTTCCACTACTATCATCAATTAGTAATTAAATAATTTGCATCCAATCATTTGGGAAGTTGAAAATAAATTAGAAGATATTCGTTCCTTGAACAAGTCAAAGTGTGAGTATGGTCAAATTCTATCCTCAATTGAATCCATGGTTCCTCATTTCAACAAGAAACTACTCTCTCTCTCTCTAAACCTAAATATAAGATAAATTTGATTTTTTTGAGAGATTAGGAGGCTAAATACGTTCTTAATCATATCATATGTTGTGTATTATTGGATTATGTATTAGTTTATTATAAGTTAGGTAAAATAGTTTAGAAAAAAAAGTTAAATATAAATATTTTAAAGTAATTTAATTAACTTCCTTATTATCTTTAAAAATATCAATTTTATATTATATTTAGAATCAGATGAAATATTTCATATAGGTTTCTAGCCACCTAGGACCTCCTCAAATTCCAATGAATCTTGAAGATAGACTTCAAAGAATACTAATCCTGACACATCATATAGCTTATGTTGATTGAAGACATTAATTAATGAAAAAACAAATACAATGCAACTTTATTTGGACACTACTTTAATTATAATGTACATACATTTGGCTGATTTTAGACCTACATTATCCGAAATTGTGACATCAAGTTTAGCCAAAAAAAAAAAAAAAATTGTATAAAAGGCATTGTTTGAAAATTATATTGGTCAAAACTTAGAAACATTTGAATTTAAATATGAAATATTGATATTTTTTTGTGTATGAAATCTTGCGAAGCATTAGTACTTGTCAATACATAAAAATATATAAGATATTCTTATCAATAAAATTTTCAAATAAAAACTTTTTACTAATTTTTTAATACTTTTCTTATAATAATTGAAAAATAGAATAAAATTATGATTTTTTTTAATTGTATCATCTTGTATCCGGTTCCGTGTTATGAGTTGTATCGCTTCTCCCAACACAAATGCCTCATTTAGAACTTAAACTCGAGATTTAGAAGCATATAGTGGGGACGCGGATTTCTTGATATCGGGCCCTCAAGTATCCTCGAAGTTAGGATCCGAGCCATTGATCTCCCATCATTAAATCATGATCGTCCATTTTAATACCTTAAAATAAGTTTAAGCTTTGAAAAATTATTTTAGGATCTTAAAAATATATCCGAAGCATATTTGAAGTACCGTCAAGTATCCTAAATTTTTTTTAAGAACCTAAAATATTTTTTCAATGATATTAAAATTATTTTAGGATTTTAAAAAAATATTTCTAGGTACTTGAATAATACCTAAAAAAAATACTTGATAATCTTAAAAAAAAAAAATTTAGGGTACTAAAAATATGCTTTAGGATATTTTTTTTAAGATCCTAAAATAATTTTTGAGTTCTAAACTTATTTTAAAGTATTAAAATACTATCGTGATTTGATTAAGGGAGATCAACTACCAGATCGACTTCGAGGGATCTTCGACGACGGATTCGGCGCAATCCGAGTCCCATATAGTGGGGGTTGACACCTTTAAGATCCTATCAATTGCTACAAGAATTGAATTTTTTGTGTGTGGTTTGTTTGGTGAGTAATGCATGTGAAAGCTACAGAAAGTAAATGGTGCATCTTGGAGAGCTATAATACAGAGACAAAATGGGATATAAATGATTTAATGTTCTGCTTTTTATTTGCACGCCAACGTATGACAAGATAGAAATTAAAGCAAGGCATGTTCTTTAATTTAAAAAATATTCAAATTATCTATTTCTTAATTCGACGCATCAAATAATTGAGTGACATTCATCAAGAAGAATTCTGAATGACCTTCAGAATTGGATAGAGCCAACACGCACATATAATCTGTCTTCATATCAATCCATTTCGTGTCTTCATATCAAAAGGGAGCTTATTAATTTGATAAAAAAAAAGGGAGTATATTAATTATTCTTATTTTTCATATAATTATATTCCGGTCATTTTAATTTATTTTCCAGGTTTTTTAATATTAAGAAGTGCGTAAAATTTGATTTAAACAAAAAAGAATAATTTCTTATCACAACTAATTAACACTTGATACTATTAATTAATTATGATTTGAAAAAAGTCAAATTCTCAAATCCAAATGGAGGATAGTCTTCAAACCTATTTTTTAAAAAAATATATATATATATTCACCTAACCTATTATTCTTTTTCTTTTAAAAAAGAATTGACTTTAATTTTTCAAAACTAATATGAAAACAGTTTGTTAATATTAAAAATTAGTTACTAGAAATCTCATTTTTTTCTTGATATTATTCATGATTTATGATTAATAAAACTCGTAATAATTTTTATATTTCATATTGACATTAGTATTAATTTGTTATTATGGTTAGAATTTAAGAGCTGTTCTGTAATAATACCAATAAAACTCAAGAAATGTTTATATAATTTTAGTTATGTTATGAATATACTAATTATGTGGATGTCCTTCGACTCTTGATCTTCAATATTATCTGTATACGGATTTACTGTTCATATATACGTATTTACTGTTCACGTATACGTATTCACTATTCATGTGGGGCCCACAGGTACTGTTCACACGTTTTCAACTTTCGGTGCAGCTGGCAGACGCGTTTAATCATTGGAAAAATGGGAAAATTACAGCTGATGACCCAGGTGGAATAATTACACTTAAATACCCATTTTCCTTCTATAAATAGACGTTCATTGTAAACATTCGAACACACTTGAATGAGAACTCCTCTCTCTACTTTCTCTCTCTAGAATTACTCGCTCTTATTCTTCTTCATTTACCTTAAGTTATCTTTAGTTTTATAACATTTTTTTTAATTATCTTTAGTTTTATAACACGTTATCAGCACGAGAGCTCTAAGAGAGATATGATTTTCTCATCTTCTTCTAAATGTTCATTATATCAATTTGGGATAATCTTAACCATTATATGGAATTATAGATATACTTTTACCGATTGTTTTGAACATCGGGTTCCATGGTTAAGATCGGATATTATTTACCATTCATTTTAGATCCAATTATTTTACATAATATTTTATTCTTATACACAATATATATATATTGTTGTTACCTCCTATATGGATGGTTCTTCTTCCAAAGTTTAATTTTATTGCTAACATTTTATTATTGTTTTAATTTGACTTTTACATGGATGGTTCTACCTCCTACATTTATGTTTAAGCATTTACTTTTATGCTAGCATTTATTTATTATTATATGTTTAAGTATTTACCCTTATGCTAGCATTTAGTTATTATTATTTAATATTTAATTTATTTGTCATTTTATAATTTGTTAATTTAACTCTTACATGGATGGTTCTACCTCCTACATGGAAATCTTGGTTACTAACTTTAACATAACATTTATACTGTTATTATTGCTAACTTTAATGTTATGTTATTCTATTCAAATTTTTATTAATATTATGGCCAGAAGCTATACACTGTTTTCTCATTATATAAAAATATATGACCAGAAGTCCTATCATTTTAACTTTTTAATTTTATGGCCAGAAGCCATATAAATTTTTAATTTCTCATTATGAGAACTAAATGGCCAGAAGCCATAAAATTTTAATTCTTATACTTATGTGTATATATTGTTATTTTAATACATATTATTTAAAAAAACGAAAGAATGAATCAGGAGGATCACGGGAGGTTTTGAAAAAAAAAAATCCTGTGGGTCCCACGTGTTATTATTATTATATTATATTTTAATAGTAGTTACTATTTATGATTGTACATTGATTACATAATGATTGTGCAGTATATATATATCAATCTTTTTCCATTATATGATCAGAAGTCATATATAATGGTTAGAAATTTTTGTTTATCCTGAAGATAAATAGCTGGAAGCCACATTTAATTTCTCATGACACAAATTAGCCTGAAGTTATGAGATGACACAAATTGGCTTAGTTCTATAAGGAGACACAAATTTGCCTGAAGCAAAGTGATAATTTGGCCTGAAGCCATGAGACAAATTGGAGTGAAGCCAGATCCATGAAGTTAAATATGTGGCCTGAAGCCATAAGGTAAATTGGAGTAAATCCATATTCATGATTTTTATATGCCACAATTTGTATAAATATGAAGATCTTAAAATTGTATATTTGGCATCTAAACCCTAATTGTTCTTTAGAACAAATTAAAGGGATTGTATAACCACCAGAAGATGGTTGTTCTTCTAAAGGATTATTATAAATTGATGTATCTAATTTGCTCCTGTAGTAGCAATATTGTGAAAAAGGCTTTAAGAAATATTATGAATTAATTAATTGAACTCAGGTAGCCAAACAAAACAATGAGTTACAAGAATTATGAATATTGTACTGGTTGTCATTCCCAGAAGTGAATGAATTTATGGTTATGGATACATATGTAAATATGACTGACTATTGTCATTTTTGTGATCATACTTGATCTAAGTTTCACCGGAAGTGGAGAAATACTTTGTTATAAATTACGAACCAACGATATCCTTGTTTATTGAAAAAAAAATTGCCTGGTTACTATTTGCATCTTATGCGGGGCCCATGTCAAATTTTTCTTCACCCTGACGCGTATTCACGTTGAGATTTTGAAAAAAAAAATCATGTGGGCCCCACGTATTAATATTATATTATTATTACTATTTACAGGAACTATTCATGAATAGTGTCGTATGATACTATTCATATATACGGCACTATTTATGAATACGGTATTTTTATGAATAATTTTTATCCGTGCTAGGTGCTTCCAAATCAAAATTTTTGTGGTAAAATTAATATTTATCCCTTAATATTAAGGCCCTGAAGGCTTATATTTTAAAATATTGTATGACACAATGAGATTGTGACAGCCTTAGAAAGGTATTGTCTAGAAGACAATAAACTACAGAGATTTTGTCAGAATAAGTATAAAGGCTATTAGTCCTGGAGACTAATTAGTATATTTTGTAAGAGGCTAATGTTCAGACTTATATGGCAGTATAAATTTGACAGAAGGCTCTAAAAGAGTTAATATTTTGTTACAAGTAACAAAATTATTCATTGATTATTCTACCAAGTATTAAAGAAATTTATTGAGTTTCATTGATATCTGCAGAAATAGATATTATATAGAGAATACATGCTTTTGTAAACCAGAAGTTTACATATAATATTACAAACCAGAAGTTTGTTAATGAGAACCAAATGCCAATGTAAACTAGAAGTTTATAGATAATCAAGAGATTGGAATTGTAAACCAGAAGTTTACAAATGTAGCAAATCAAAAGGTTGCTAATACAAATCAAATTTTTACCAATGTAAACTAGAAGTTTACTACCAATGAAATATTCAAGAGGAAATGAGCTACTGAGAGATTTATTGAAGCCAAGGCTCAACAGAATAAACCTACAAGGTAATACGACGTTTAAATTTGTTATTATTATTATTTAAATTTATATCATAAATTTATTGTCATGAAACTTTTCTCGCTAGAAAATTATCATATGTATGACTCTAAATCTGTGTAATTCTATGTCATTTCAACATGAATATCTTCACATGTGATAGGCGCATATAGTTTATGCATATATAAATTAATTGAAGCATATTAATCATGAATCATGAGACTAGTGATGCAATATTATATGTTTATTCTGAAGAATTAACATAAATTTTTCCTTTCAAAGTTTAAAGAATTTGAAAGTGATTTTGAAATACAAATATAAAGAAAGTATGTTCACATAACTCACTTGAGGGGAGATTGCCGGAAAAACAAGTGTGAGTTAATATTTGAAAAGTTATATAGTTTTCACATAAAGTTTGATCTCCCAAAAATGCATGTCGGATTTTGATCGATATATTATTGAAATTGAAAAATTTATGATTGTTTGAAATATTATGTTAAAGTAAACCAGAAGTTTACCGATCCAAATAAATGTATTGTTGGCATGACTTGTTTGATCATCCAAGTCATATAAGAACCAGAAGATTCTTCATAAATAACCAATATATTGTTCAAGAATTATTATGTGCTGCTTGTTCTCAAATAAAAATGACTATGTGAATATCATAGGTCATGATTGGTAATAGATCTCTGGAAATATATCAAATAAATTTATATGGGCCAATTACAACGAGAAGTTTGTAAGAACGCAACCTGAAGTTGCAATAATGTTTGAATAAATTAAGCGCGCTATTTCCAGATTATACGATCCATAAATCATGAATTAAAGCATCCATAAAGAGCTGGATTAATGTTTATGAGAACATAATACTATGTTGGTATATTTGATATTATATATTGGTATTTATATAAGCCAACAAAATTCTCCCGTAAAATTGGTTTTGGTCGGAAGCCGGACAATTCCATCTCGGAAAGTTTTTGAATGTGAAATGCTTATAAATCCACCATAATGCACATAGATGGATATAGAAAGAAAGTTGGGATAAATGTTGTGTAAGAACCTCCTTCTTCTTGTTTGTCTCTAAATAGAACAGAATGATGTTTCTAAAAGTAACAAATGGATTTAGGAAACTTACACGCATGATTAGTCAATTGTGATTTGACATTGTTTTCCCAATATGAGGGGGAGAAAATAAGCGGTTGGGTCAAGAGATTAGCTATAATAAATTATCATTGGCTCATTTTGATCCTCATACAAAATAATGTGAACTGGAAGTTCAAAAGATAACTCATGTACCGAGTTTAGCTAATCGAATGCCAGAAGCATTTACTGACCCAAAGAAAGTGACAAAGTCATATGTCCCATCTGCTAATGCTTCTATTGATGTCCTTGAAGGACAGTCTATGATAAATGAATTGATAGCACGCCTGAAGCGTGATAGGTCCATCGGTTCCAAAGAAAATCCTCGAAAGAGAAAAGGAGCTAAGAATATAGATGATCAAGTTGAAAATAATCAAGATAAATTAGTAGCTCCAGAAGAGCCATCTCCTGAAGAGATATTATCTCCAGTAGAGATATCTCCAGAAGAGAATGTTGTAAGTCCCGAGAAGAGACCAAGGTACCTGAAATATGTGAAAATAATGAGATCTTAATAAATTGTTATGAATAGAATCCGATGGGACTGAAATGAAGTCAACATTGATGACATCTTTGCTTATGATATAGCATATGATGTAATGAATAATGATGAGGATCATGAGCCACAATCCATTAGTGAGTGCCAACAGTGAAAGTATTGGCCCCTATGGAAAGGTGCCATTGATGCAGAATTAAAATATTGGCAAAACGAAAAGTATTTGGACCTGCAGTCCATACAACCGATGATGAAAGACCAGTGATGTAAAACCAGTTGGATACAAATAGGTTTTTGTACGAGAAGAAATGAAAAGGGTGAAATCACAAGATATAAGGTACGTCATGTAGTCCAAGGTTTTAAACAAAGACTTGGCATTGATTTTTGAAGAAACATATGTGGATGCAAATACTTTTGTTATTTGATAAAGCCTACCAGTAAATGAAGGGCTTGGTTTGCATCTAGAGGATATTATAACTGCATGTTTGCATGATTCACTTAATAGTGATATTTATATGAAAAGTCCCTGAAGGACTCAAGGTGCTAGAAGCACATATCCTTGAAGGACTCAAGGTGGTGGAAGCACATGTCCCCAAAATGACTTAATGTGCCGTAAGTACAAATCCTAGAAGGATTCAAGATGTTAGAAGCATCTAATTCAAGTTCTTCGAGAATAATATTTTATATAAGTCCCTTAGCTTGAAGCTATTAGGGGCATGTGGTACAATCGTCTCAAAGAATATCGATGAAAAGAAGGGTACAAAAATAACCCAATATGCCCATGCATCTTTATGAAAAGACATAGAAATGAATTTGTTACAATTTCGCATTTATATTGATGATATCAATATCATTGGAACTCACGAAGAGCTTTAAAAGATAACTAATTCTTGAAGAACTACTTGGTCGAAGTACCATATCTTAGTGCTATTGGAGTATTAATGTATCATGCTTATTAGCAAGATATAGTTCTTTATCAACATAAAGACATTGGAAGCAATGATTGACATCATAAAGAGAAAGAGTGATATTGTCATCAGGGGGAGTAAAACTGATGTCATCAAGAGGGGGAGTCGATACACGCTGTATTCTTTTCCCCTTTTCTAGGTTTTGTCCCACTGGGTTTTCCTAGAAAGGTTTTTAATGAGGCAGCATTGGAAAGTGTATCAATAAATGATGTATTCTTTTCTTTAGCTAGGTTTTTATCCCACTGGGTTTTTCCTAGTTAAAGTTTTTAACGAGGCACATTCATAAATGGACATCCAAGGGGGAGTGTTATGAATATACTAATTATGTGGATGTCCTTCGACTCTTGATCCTCAATATTATTTGTATACGGATTTACTGTTTATATATACGTATTTACTGTTCACGTATACGTATTCACTATTCATGTGGGGCCCACAGTCGTTCACGCGTTTTCAACTTTCGGTGCGGTGGCAGACGCGTTTAATCATTGGAAAAATGGGAAAATTACAGTGATGACCCAGGTGGAATAATTACACTTAAATACCCATTTTCCTTCTATAAATAGACGTTCATTGTAAACATTCAACATACTTGAATGAGAACTCCTCTCTCTACTTTCTCTCTCTAGAATTACTTCCGCTCTTATTCTTCTTCATTTACCTTAAGTTATCTTTAGTTTTATAACATTTTTTATTTTTTATTATCTTTAGTTTTATAACAAGTTAGACTTGAACATTAATTTTTTTGTTTTTTGTTTTTAAAAAAAAGCAATCACTCGTCCATTATATCTCCATAGAAGACAAGTGAGAAAATAAAAGGAATATTTGTTTAAAAGGGAAGCATATAAAATTGAACGCAAATCAGAACACATGATTCTGATGCTTTGACAAAGCATAACAATTATAAATATATAAAGCACCCTTCTCAGAAGAAGAAGAAGGTGGAGGATGAAGAAGAAGGCGCATGAGAAGATGAAGAAATCTAAGGTTATCAGAATAAACTCTGAGATTGAATGGAAAAATCATATCACTGAAGCAACCAACCAAGCCTTCCCTGTAAGTACTCTTCTTCTTCTTTCATTTCTGATCTCTGCAAAGTTATTACTACTGAACTGATGAATTAATGGAAACCTCTCTGCAGGTTGTGGTTCACTTTTCAGCTAGCTGGTGTATGCCTTCTGTCGCCATGAATCCTTCCTTTCAAAACCTTTCTTCTTCCTATCAACATGTCCTCTTCATCTTGCTTGATGTTGATGATGTTCAGGTAATTCATTAACTCCCTTCTTAAACTCTAATAAATCTCTCAATTTTCCCCCCTTTCTTGATTTTAGAAATCTTAAACCTCATATATCCCTCATTCTCACTTATAATACTTCTGCTATATAATTCCAACTCTGCTTTTGTAGAGTCTGCCTCTTTGATCTCCATTTTTCTTTTAAATTTCATTTGTGATATATGAATCCAAATTAATCTTCAATTATGTTGAAGGAAGAGAAAAGAGGGATGTAAGGCCGTGATAGATAGAATAAGCACTTGTGTTAGACCGCGAACCTCACATCAGATACTAAATGATGATAATAATAATAAAAAAAAGAAATATTTATTTTGGTCTTGTCTTATTTATATTTCTTATATACGTCAATGGTCTCTTGTAAGGGCAGCTCCCTTATAAGTGGGAGATTAGGGGTTCAAACCGCTTATAACTTCAGGTAGCTAGCATGTATGCCCTCTAATTTTTTTTAATAAAATTCGTATATATAGTTTTTCATGAGTTATGAATAATACAATTCAAGTGAATTTTGAGATTAATTAAGATATATGTGTGTGTGGATTGTGTAGGAAGTAGCAACAAAGATGGAGATAACAGCAATGCCAACATTTGTGATGCTAAGTGGAGGGAAAGAGATGGACAGACTTGTGGGAGCAAATCCTGAAGAGCTCAAGAAAAGAATTGATGCTTTTCTTGCTTCTTCATCATCTACTTTCAACTCTCTCTAGATCTTCAATTTTCTTATTCTTCTTTACTTATTTTTTATTATTATATATTATGCCTATAAATCAGACTCCAAAATCCTCTCTCTCTCTCTCTCTCTCTCTCTATATTTTCCTACTTGTTAATTTTCATGTCTGATTGGATTGAATTAATTTTGATTGTGTTTGTCGTTTGTTGTATGTAACATAACAGTAGTACTGTGTTGCTCTTTTTGTTTGGAGGTATATATATATGTGCGTTGTTTGTATGCGTATTTGGCCAATTTCCATTCTTTTTAGAGAGAGATAGAGAGAGAGAGAGAATTGAAGGCAGAGTTGGATTAGAAATCCGGCCTTATATGCAAATAATTGAAAAAATTAGGGGAAAACCCCTTTAAAAATTTTATAAAGTACCGGTTAAGAGTGAGTATGGGCAAGGGCTAGGCGGTGGTGAGACCCCCCGGATGTTTAGCCTAAAGAATGAACGAGCTACATTTTACAGCTCGATGTCCGACCCTTCCTAGTAAAAGTCATAACCATTTTTAAGCTGAGCAAGGCAGGCTTTCTTGCCCAAGTGGTAACACCCTACCCTGCTAATGCTCATGGGAAGGAGGAGAATCACGATTTCAACAACAATGGAGAGAGGAATAACAGTGGGGATACCGAAGAAGAGTGGTTGGAGTTGTTCAACGAGCACGCAGAGAAATAGTGGGAAACTTGAAATTGCGAAAATAGGGTTGATAGAGGGATTTTAATGATATATATTTGAAGGTTTATTTTGAAAAACCGTCAAATATATAAGTTTTACGGTATTTTTATAAGCAACTGTCATATATTGATAAAATATATATAACGGTTGTTTACATACAACCGTCAACTAAACGATATGTTTTTTAAAAAAAAAAACTAGATTTATATGTCACAGTGCTCATATAAAGTATTGTCTCACATACTTAAGGGTTGTTTTAAAAAACCATTATATATTGTTTTCCTATAATTATTATACCTATCTATATTTAACATTTCATGAAAATTGTAAGTAAGGAGTGTCAAATATACGTGTGATTATGTAGTAGTGAATTATATATATATATATATGTGTGTGTGTGTGTGTATTGATCAAGTAGATGTAAGTGTCTTTGATGCAAATCATATTTCAAAAGTGAAACTTTGGAATTGTATCAGCATATTTATTATTTAAGATTCAAATAGTAAGTTGCATTGCGAGTTGTGAATATTCTTTAGAATCAAATCTTCTTAATATCATAAATTTCTATTAAATATATAAGTTTTTGAAAGGTTCGTGGGCACTTCATGTTGAAGTTTAATTTTGTTTTTGATATTAGGCCCTTAGAAATAAATAGTTTCTAAACTTAATTTTTGTAAATAATTTTCTCTTTCATTTTTTTTAAAACACACACGCATCCCAAAATAAAAGAATTTACTATTCTAAGCTATATATAATAGATTAATAGTGTCCTGACAATATTTTGAATATGATTACTTCCAATAGAAGAATAGATATACTTAGAAAAAAATAAAATAAAAATAAGAGTGAGGCTATCATTAGTTTTGATAAACTCATAGAAGGACATGTATTAATGATATAACTGTTCATATTTATTAAAAAATAATATCTGTATATATTAATACAAAATAAAAATTCTACACCATATATATTTGTTTATTTTTTAGAAACATATGTGGTTATTTATCCAATAAATTTTATAGTTTTTCTAATTTCTATCTAAACATAAAAATATATATAATTTCTGAGTTGTTGTTCATTGTGCTAAATATGTTTTTTTTTTTAACCTAATCAAAACTTCCTCATAACTTTAATTTCACCCTCAATGATGCCTTTTGTCTTTAACCCACTTCCATAACTCAACTTCACTAAATTTACATTATAGATCAGTACAATATTAATGTTTCCTTAACAATTACATGACCAAATATGGACCCCTATTATTTACATTTTTATTATTTAACTGTCAAATAATTGGGATTTTATTTTATGGTTAATAATCATCCAGTTTAAATAACGGCTCAATACTTAAAGATTAATGACCATTAAATAAACTAAAAAATAAAGTAAGCTTTCCGATTTTTTGGTAGTGTCAAACTGTCAATCTCTCAGATAATCATCTGATCTTCTCTTTTCATCAAATGAAAAAGAAAAAGAAAAATCTTATCTTCTCAATTTGGTCTCTGGCACAAAAACATCATAAGAAATGACATCCTATATATATATATATATAAAATTCTCCCATGTATGAAATAAATAACTATAATGAAATGTCACACCTTATTGGCTACGATTTTATGTGTGAGTGACTAAATTAAGATGCATTTTTCAAGAAAGGATTCAGTTTGAAAAATAATTCCATGAAAGACTATATTTAAACTATTTTATTTATGAGAGACCATAAATAAAGAAATACTATATTTAAAAATTATTTTATAAATAAAAAAATATTTTTGTTGTAAGTTATCAAACTGCTCTCTTTTTTTTGGTGGGTAAACTGCATAATCCAATTATTCAACTATGTTGCGTCTCCTAATTATTGTTCAGACATCGATCATTAGTTCATTAGAAAACTTTTTTTGACCTTGCGATCATTACAAACTTTGCACCATATATGGACGTGACCTTTCAGTTGCATGTTCATGTTTCAATTTGATTACAAAGCTATGATAACACACGACAAGCAAACTCGTGCGTTAAAAGTTAGAAGTTCATGATTTAGATTTTTTTAATAAATAATATAGGGAAAAAACTCTCTCCCTCTCCCTCTCCCTCTCCCTATGTATTTATTAATTAATCTTATTATGAATTTTTTATTAGTATATTATACTATAAAATTTACAACATATTATGCTATTTACGATTTATAAAAATATTATTTACATTCATTGCTATTTTTTTAAAAAAAAAAATTAATGTAAGGCATTAGTAAATGATAAGTTAAATTAAAATATTTACATCAACTTCCTTATATCAATTTCGTTAAATTCTCTAATTACATATAATGTAAGGCATGTAGGATCTAGCTCATCTCCTCATCTTTTTTTTTTTTTTTTTTTTTCTCATTTTCACCCATGGATTAAAATTAAAAAGTTGAAATTTAATATCTTATAAAATTATATTATAATATTACATAAAAAATAAACTATTAAAATTTGATCTAATAGGTCACGCGGTTGACTAGATGAAAATATTAAAAAAATATTACTTTTATAAAATACTGAATACCTATTGTTGTTTTTTTAAATCTAATAGTGGGAATAAAACGAGAGAAAGAAAGATTATTCAAATCTCGATTTGGCCAACTGTCCCTACTCTATAACTTTTCGTATGCGAAGAAAACTCTGTAATTTTTGAATTGTCGCCCATGTGCTAAAAATGAAAAGTAAAAAAAAAAAATGTGTTTTTTCTTTGGGAAAATTGCAACCACATCCTAATAAACAAAATTAATTACAATCATGTCTCTTAAAATCATCAAATTACAGTGAAGTTATAAGGGACCTAGATGCAATATTAATTCCAAACGTAAAAGTACAATTTTAACCCAATGACAAGTTTAGAGTAACTAATAACAAATTACATGGAAACCAATGATAAGTTTAAAGCAACCACTAGTAAGTTAAATGGAAACCACTGACAAGTTTAGAGCAACTAGTGACAAGTTACATGGCAACAAGTAATGGTATAAAATATTAGTTCAAAAAGCAAATACAACATATATTGTTCTTCTCTTGCATTATCCCTAGCTTGTTAGCTGTGTATAGTCATTTATATTCTCTGCTACATACACATGATAATTTCTCCATTGAATTTAATAAAATGTTCTACTCATTTATCATCTATAAGGTCCATAAAGGTTATTGTATCATCAAAGGTAAGTTCAAATTTCATGGTACTTCTACTAAACTTTTCTCACAATTGATGCTACAATTGTTCTTAACTCCTCATACATAATTTCTTTCTTTATAGTTTTTATTCTAACGTTACTTCCACATATTGCAAATAATCTTCTTCTTAATTTAGAAATTGTCTCCCTATATTGTAAGAAATACAATATATGCTTTCCAAACGTACTTACTATTTGTTCTGTCACCTTGTAAAACAAAGTTGTTATTAACAACTACATGAGCAATATTAATAACTTTAGAACACTGTATTGATTACATGTTTTGAAATCACATAATAGAGGTTAATTAGAAACTTATAAAGCTTTATCTTTTACATTCATCCATGTTTAAGTACACAAAAACATAACACAATCTCTAAAAGAACCAAGTAGAAACCCAAACTATCCCTCACACTCAATGAAATGCAATAACGTAAATCATAAAGACAACATACAATTAACATGTTTTGCATATCTATGATATTTATTTATGAAACTTATGTTGTTGTCATGTAATTTGTCACTTGTTACTCTAAACTTGCTATTGGTTGTCATGTAAGTATGTACCACTCTGGTCATATTTATAAGTCCAGTTTGACCAAAAAAATTGGTCCTTTTTATAAGTCCAATTTGCCCAAATAAATGAGATTGTGACAATTTTGCCCATAATAATGATGATGAGAGAGATTGGCTAGTCATGTTGGAAAGAGAAAAAGATGAGAGAGATTTGACAATAAATTTTAAAATGTACTCATTCATAAATGAGGGTAAAGTTGGAAATTTGTTCCATAATCATTGAGATACTTACCTCTCCTTCGTATGTGAGATTTGGTCAAACTGGACTTATAAATAGGACCAGAGTGGTAACTTGTTATTGGTTACTTTATACATGTCATTGGTTTCCGTATAACATGTCATTAGATGCTCTAAATTTATCATTGCAGCAAAATTGTACTTTTAAGTTTGGAATTAATAGCACCTAGGTTTCTTGGGAATTCTTTAAAATTTAATTACTTCAAGGAGCTGATTGTAATTAATTCTATTAATTAGGACATGGTTGTAATGATTACTTTTTCTTTTTACCTAATCAACTTTCTCATTACTTTAATCTCAACTTCAACGATGCTTTTTATCTTTAACCCCTTCCCAAAACCCCACTTCATTAATTTTACCCAACACAATAAAGTAGTCTTCGTACATGCCTGTCACACAATAAACAAGGTTGTAATCATGTCAAATTGCCTATCTAAACATAATAACTTATCTTCTGCTCCACACATAAAAGAGCAATTCCCCATAGAAATATATACCACTCTGGTCTTATTTATAAGTCAATTTTGACAAAAAAAAAATTGGTCCTATTTATAAGTCCTCTTTGAAGAAAGAGATGAGATTGTGACAATTTTGTCCATATTAATTATACCAATAAAGATAGAGAGAGAAGAAAGAGAAGAAAGAGTTGAAAGATACTCAATCATAAATGAGGATAAAGTTGAAATTTTACCCTATAATCATTAAGCCAACCACCTCTCCTTGGTACGTGTGTTTTGATCAAAAGATGACTTATAAATAGGGCCAGGAGTGGTAGTCTAAAATATAAGTTACATCTAGTTTAATTAATCGTTTTTTTTTCTTGTTTTATCCCTATGATTAGCACTCACTTCTCAACTTTGTCCATTAATGATATCCTCATCTCTAAAATAGCATTTCTAATGCAATTAAATATAAGAAGGGTAAAGTAAAAAAATTATATTTTAGGATATATTAAATTATTTAACTTTCATTTCTTGTTTTTCATTATATAGACCGGATGGAGTATATACCTTTTTTTTAAACAAATAATATATTAATTAAAATATAAGATATGAAAACCGTGGCACTATTTATCCCAATATCAACAATGCGATTTTTTTATGAAACTATTTTTTGGGTTTTATACCCTTCTTGCCTTCATGTTGCTTTAATTTTTTTAAGAAAATAATTAAATAAAAAGTATGATTTTAAAAAATTTGGAACCTATCACTTGTTTGGTCTTACTTACTTTAAGAGATTTTAGTTTAAATATGTGATATAGTAGACGTGAAAAATGATTATTTTGTTTTTTTTTAAGTGCTCCCACCAAGTGGTCTTAAATTTCAACTCTGTCTTTTTGTCTTTAATCCCCACTCCGTTAAACTAACGCAATTACAATCGCATGGTTTTCAAACATTGTACTATTTCCCAATAAATAAACATCTCATCTCACATCAACTTATCCTTTAATTAAAAAAATTCCAATCAAAGCACTATCGCGTGTTTCTGTGCGTTTTTTTTTTTAAAAAAAAATCGCCGTTATAGCCTTATAGGTATAGGATGCAAGAAACGTAGACAATTACCATAATTATTAATTAATGTTCACTGAGGTCCCCGAGACATTTTTCTTAAATAACGAAGGAACATGTGATTATAGTAATAATCATTATTAATACGAATTAAGCTTGGATCGAATATAGGGGATCAGGCCACCGAATGTCTTTGATTCTTATACATATGACATGGAACATGTGATTATAAAAACTAGTAATAAAATAGCACAAGTAGTTATGAAAATACCATTTATTTCGCTTTTTTTTTTAAAATAAAATAAAATAAAATTCGTAAGCAACCTCCAAGATTTGTTATAATTATTCTAAACGTAAGACTTCAATGAATAGTGAGATTTCAAATAATTTATAGTCGTAATCCCTGACGTAGTGTGTAGGTTCACATTGATTAAAGGGAAAATTTCATTGAAGGACCATTAGAGCCCAAACAATTCTGAAATCTCGTAGCAGTCTTCTGGGATTAACATGAAATTAATTTATATGGTAGAGAATTCTTATTGCCCTTTATGTTTTAGAAAAGGTGTTGTCTGAGAAGAGGGAAAAAAGATAGAACAAATCACTTTAAACGTGCTTCTTGCTCCAACTATTTCTCCCTCTGCAACGTAAGAAGGAAAAATGAACAAAGTTGAAGAATAGTAAATACAAGCAGGAGAATGGGTGAATAATGTCGAAACAGTCACAACAATCCCCCAAAGTCAAGCTCATCTCAGACAAACATGCAATCTTTGGTTCTCTCTGTTGGGTTAATATGCTCTTTGTTCACTTAAGCCCAATAAGGCTTAAGTGAGACTACAGCCCAAGAACCCTATGGCCCTATGTGGTTTAGGGTTAGGTCTTCAAAGTGTAGTAGTATATAAACCTACTTTCACCCATTGAGACGACTAAGTCACAAGGAGGCTCTCATCAGAAACAAACCCTAGAGGCAGACGTTCATCATTTGAACGGTTGCCCACACAACCATCATATCCCCCTCGAGAGATAGTCTGGAAGATCGATCATAAAGCGGACTTGGATTGTTCATGGATAGGCTTTCAGATCGCTGAATCTTTCCTTTCAAATTGCTGCATCTTTCCAGGTAATCAAAACGATGAAGGTTTCATCTTTTCTTACATCGTCTCGGTACGATTCGCTTTCGCGTTTCTGGTGAGATTCCTACACTCTCCTCTCGCTAAACGATCTCTCGTGCAACTCCGGTGATTAAAGAAGAGACAATCGATGGGGACCGCATTCCTTCCTCATTTGGACGCCTGGTTTGAGAACATATGGTTCGGGCTTATCAACGGTCGGATCGCCATTGGGTGGGCTGGTGTGAGATAAAACATGTTCGTGGTCATGGACATTTTTTCTGGTATTTTTAGCTATTTGTTCTCTAATTGTGATTATAGCTAAGGTTGTTTGGTTGAATGGTTTCAGGTGTTTGTGTATTTGTCTGAGACTCTTATGTATCCTATTTTAATCATAGTAGATTTTATTTTTATTGGTCTAGATGACTTGTGGTTTTTATCCTTGAGTTGAGGGGTTTTCCATGTTAATAATTTTATTGTCTTTGGTGCCATTTAATTTGTGTCATATATTTGTTTACTTTGTTTTCTTAGGGCCCTTGCAAGTGACAGGAAGGTTTAGCATCCGCTACACTCCGTCCTAACATAAACAAGTCCCTTTTACAAGTGCCTAACTCCTCATCATGAGCAAATGAAATAAACATATGAATAACACAAATTAATTGGTCAACAAGAAAATATATGATGAAATAAATATATGAGCAACACAAATTAATTGGTTAACAAGAAAATATAATATCATAAATTAACAATTCTCATTTACAAGTGCCCAACTCCTCATAAGCAAATGAAATAAACATATAAACAACACAAATTAATTGGTTAACAAGAAAATATATGATGAAATAAATATATGAGCAACACAAATTAATTGGTTAACAAGAAAATATAATATCATAAACAACTCCCATTTACAAAGTGGAATAAACATATGAACAATACAAATTAATTGGTTATGAACAACTCCCATTTACAAGTGCTCAACTTCTTATAAGCAAGTGGAATAAACATATAAACAACACAAATTAATTATTACCTTCGGTCCTAATTATAGGAACACTTTTGCAATGCAATTTATACTACAAAAGTGTTCATATAATTAGGACCGGACGGAGTAGTTAACAAGAAAAAACATATGATCATGAACAATCCCCATTTACAAGTTCCCAACTCCTCATAAACAGGTAAAATAAATATATAAACAACACAAATTAATTGGTTTACAAGAGAATATATTATCACAAACAAGTCTCATTTACAAAGTTCCCAACTCCATCATTTCTCGTGAACAAGTAAAATTGAAAGAAAAGGGAACGACATCATTTAGGGATGAAAAATTGCAATGGAGAATTGAGGATCCAAGTCTGAAGAACGCGACAGGAGAAAGGAGGCAGGTGGGCCATGAAGACATTGTTCAATCATCACTGATCGTCTTCTTAAACTGAGGAACGAGAGCGAGAACGAGGACAAGAGGGGAAGCTGTTTTCTTCATAAGTGATCTTCATCACATGAGAGAACAGATGAGAGTGCCGACAAACGATGGGACCTTCATAGGCTTTATTCATTGGAGGAACTGAGGAAGGAATGTCGTTACCATTGACTTTCTCTTCTTTAATTGTCGGAGTTGCATGAGAGATTGTTTAGCAAGAGGAGAGAGACAAGAGATTGCACGGTTGTCTGAGATGAGCTGGACTTGTTGTGACTGTTTCGACATTATTCGCCCAATCTTCAACTTGTGATTACTGTACTACAACTTTATTCATTTCCCTTATGAGATTGCAGAGGGAGACATAGGTGGAGCAAGAAACACGTTTAAAGTGATTTATTCTATCTTTTTTCCCTTCTTCTCAAACAAAATCTTTTCTGAAACGTAAAGGGCAGTAAGGACTTTCCACCATATAAGTTAATTTCATTTTAACCCCAGAAGACTGCAGTGAGATATCAAAATTGTTTGGAAGCAAAATGAGATTATGTAGCTAAAGTGGTCCTTTAATGAAAATTTCCCTTGATTAAACTCAGTAAAGATGCTCTAAAAAATAAAAATTACAAAAATTAGTTTATAGGATTGCACAATTTATCAACCTGAGCCTTATATTTAATAGTCAATCATAAAGCTTCAAAGCTTTTTGTTTAATAAACACAAACCTTTCAATTTTCAATTTTCAGTAGCTATATTCTGCCTTACAAAATTTCAATATTATTAAAATGCATCCAACTTGCTATAAAAATTAACAGACTAATAAAGGTATTATTGTTGCAAAATATGCATAGATGTTCACTAAAATTAAGAATCATATTTCATTTTAGGGTTAAGTAGCAAATCCGCTCCGGAAGCATATGCCTAGAAGCAATATTGCTCTAAAAGATTTTTCAGGTCTAATATCACCTCGAAAGTTTTAAAACGTAGTAATGTTATCATTTTCGAGTTAAAAAAATTAACGGTCAATGTCAATTTAAAGTTAGTTTTTTTAAGCGTATTTGGCCACATCACTATATTTTAAAACTTCGGGGTGACATTGAACACGAAAAAACTTTTGGTAACATTGCTTTTAGGTGTATACTTCTGAGACGGATTTGCTACTTGACCCTTCATTTTATTATTGTCTTAATTTAAATATTGTAAATAAAATATTTTACATTGACCGAAAACTATATTTTTAAACTTCAACTAAAGGCCACCTATATATCTTTAAGAAAATTTAAAAATATATTATAAGTATAATCTATTCTAAAAATGTTTGCTTGACTCTTGAAATTACGGTTACATGGTCTACAATTAACTTATAAATTCAAAAGGAGTACATTCCCCAATTATCAAGTGGTTCAATTCCTTCCAACTTGGAGGTTAAAATATATTTATGTACACGTTTTGGACCATAAATTTTTTTTTTTTGATTTTGTACAATTATAAACTTTTTTTTTTTCAGGTCGTATATTTTGATCCCACAATTTTTATCTGTATTGCATATAGCACACTATATTATTTATGTCTTGTAAATGAAATGATTTCCTATAAATTGATTATATGTATGTATTAACAAATTAATGTATTAATTAATGATATGATATAGTATATATTGCCTTTATATTGGTTGATTTCTCTCCTTAGATATTTTTTGGTGACATTTTGTTTGGTTCATAGGACATAAAGGCATACTAGGGAGGATTGAATTCCAAATACTCTTTTTTTTTTCCCTCCTTTTAGTTGCAGAGGAGACTAAACTAGTCTAGTGAAGGATTGAACCCACCACCGTTTTGATACAAGGGGATTACTTTATCACTGTGACAATGCACCTTGTGCAATTCTTTTTTTTTGGGGGTCAAAGCACCTTGTGCAATTACAAATACTCTTTGCAACAAGTTTTTAGGATGAGGTGAACAACCACCCTTAGCTATTGGCAATATGAAAACGATTATGATATCTCAAGATGTGTCATCGTTACATATCCCAACTACATTTATTAGTCTTGCTTCTATTAAGTACTCCTTCCGGTCCTAATTATAAGAGTTAGTTGACTTTTTTAGAGAGGTTAAGGAAGCTAATTAAATTATTTTAGAGTATTTACATTTGTATTTTTTATTCAAACTAATTAGTTTGACTAATAAACTAATATATAATTTAAGAATACACAACATATGAAATGATTAAGTAACTTATTTAGCTTCCTTAATCTTTCCAAAAAAAGTCAACCAGATCTTATAATTTAGACCAGGAGGTAGAATGATTAAATCAAAATCTTAGCATCAGATTTAAGAATAACTCTCTTAAGTACAAAATCCCAAACTAATCCAAGACCTTTGTAGGCGATCCACTCTAATTTCAAAAGCATTTCATTGTCATAGTGCATGAGTATTATCAGCTATCCATAAATCATATAGTGCTTGTTTGGAGATATTTATCATAAACACGCTTACACATGTTAACACAAAACTCTTTTCATCTACTTACATTATATCCACAGTAAATCATTATTGAAAAGATTGTTTTGGAAGTTTCATTGGTCATTCCAAATAAACTTATAGTCTCTAATAACCTCATCACAACTTGCTTTCAGGGGATGATATAGCCCCATCAACATTCAACCTAACCCAATCAATAGGGGTTCTTGCCAAAAGACTTCAAAGTTTATTTTTGGTATAACTGAAGGCAAAGCCTCTCTTACATAAATTACACTTGAGGGGATTCCATACAATCATTTTCCAGAAGGGTCCTAATATGGGAAGAACAAGTATCAAAAGTAACCGATTGGTTGATTCCTCTCTTTGCCAATGAATCAGCAACAGTATTGAAACTCTTGGGATATTTAATAGTTGCACCTCCCAATCTAGATTCAGCATGCTTTTATTATGAAATAGTAATAGAAAACCATTCCCATCAACTCCCTTTGATATAATATCAAGAACTTTCTTAGCATCAAATTCCATTATGACTCTTTTTTTCCTTAAGCACAGGTATTCTCCTAGTGGAGGTGATTATATTCGAGGCATTGTCGGGTACTAAATATGTGCACTCTCACAGCGGTGATTTGAACTTTGATTCGTTATGTTGTAAGGGACTAACCCCTTATGCTAGATCCAACCCTTTGGTTCCAATATGGCTCTTTTTTTTATATATAAAAATTTTAGGAAATATGTTGGGCTCACCCATGATCCAAGGGTAGGGCAGAATCTCCCTTCTTCATAGTTGATACCAATATTAGGTAGCGCGAGCCGTCTATTCTGGGGACACCTGGTGAGCTAGGATCGCTGGCTTTGACCAACTCCGGATCAAACCCCTTCTCTTTAGTGAGTATTCAACTCCTTTACCAATTGCACAGGACGAGTGGTTCCAATATGGCTCTTGAAACCACAATCCCCATGCTAATTTCAGTCCTTTAAAGGATAGCCCATTTCCAACACGCAACATATGTCAATTTTATGAGAGGAACCGTTTATCCAGCCTGCCAATGAGGCCTCGTTTGGTTGATACCATGATTGAAGCGATTAGGAAATCCAGGTGTGAAGCCCACACCAACTCCCGGATCCGGATTCGGGTCCTTGTTGAGCCATACCGACGAATCTCATAACCACTTGCGTCCGATGATTCATTTCCTCAACCCTTTCCACAGGAAAAAATAAAATAAAAAAAAGGTTCCTCAACCCTTGATTGTGCTAATCTCTCGATTAGCTGTTTGGTTCCCAGGAAAAGAAGCGACGCCGGAGATCCCGAACTTCCCGGGGACCTTGACACCAGAATGGTTTCCCGGAAAATTCCAATTGGTTTTTCGATTATGGCCTGATTGACGACATATCCGTCCCTGATGGAAACTTCACTGTCCATGCCTCCGGGTTCACCTGGCCGGCGCAGGCCTTGAATGGTTCTTCAAATGTCAGGTAGTTGAATCATTCAAAATTGCGTTTTTCAATTGTGAATGCCCTGTTTTATTTTGCCCTTTATAACGGATTGTTTAGGGTTTCGATTCCTGTGCTATTGCTTTTGCTTCTTAACTGAGATCTTGCTTCTTATACTTCCCTGATTTCCTTGCTTCCATGAAATTCTTAACTTTTACTGTTCATGTTTGATTTCTGAGTTCTGAACTGGTACAGGCTATTGTTGCTTGATTCATGGAAGAATGTACTTTTAAGTATTACATGGCTTGCAATAATCAGTACGAGTGTCAATTAAAAAGAACAAGTGAAGGTGAACGTAATCGATGCTGGATTAAAATTTTGATACTTGAACTTTAAAATGCAACTATGCTGTTTTGGGAAACCCCTTTTGTTGCAAGGTGAAATCTGGAAGCAAAGACATGCAAGCTTAATATTTGATGGAAACCCATATCATAACCAAGAAAAAGAAGATTACGCAATTATTTGTTTTGGGGAAGCCTTTTTCTCCGTCAAAATTCTTTTCTTACCGAAGAGAACAAATATGTTGTTCAAGCCTTTAATACTATTGGTATGTGCAATGTCGATATCTACATCCTTATTTTCGAGTCAGTCCTTTTCCCCTCTTTCATTTTCTCTCTGAATTTTCACTTCTGCTGAATTGAGGTTGGCTTTAATCAGGGGTATATTCAGATATGTGAATTGTCTATCTGTTGCTGGTCAATCTGTTCATTTGTCTCATCCTGAAAAACTTTGATTTTAAGGACGAATCTGTATTTGGGTTCTTAGTATTTGTGAAAAAGAATGCTATCTCAGATAATATCATTGAATGTGTGAGTTCAACCTGTCCTGGATGGTTTGTTTGTTGGATTATATTTTTGGTACATATAAGCATATAACGATGTTTTTCATATCGTACTATCTCCTGCTATTAAATTTATTTAGTTTCAAGTAACATGGTTTAACCAGTTAAATACCAACGCCTTTTCAACCCCTTCCTTTTCTTTTCCACTCAATCTACAAAGGAAATAGTTACTGACCCATTCTTATCTGATGATACTATCCATTCCTAGCACGGAAATTGATGGCTCATTGGGGGATTCTGATGTTCTCAAAGAGTCTGGTTCAAACAAGAGGTATATCTTTTATTCTCAGTTTCTGTTTAGTTCTAATCCATATCATTTTCTTTCTATTTATATTTTATAGAACAGTAAAAATTGAAGACTCAAATCAAGATGCCATGTGATTCTTTGAATATTAAATAGACTTTCAACAGTGTTGATGGGGATCACTTTTGCCATTATTTCCATGTCTTCTTTCTCTATTTTTAAGCATAAATTCTTTTCCCCCTAAACATTTAAACAGAAAAATTGATTACATCTAATGCGGATAACTTCTGCTTGAAGTAATTTATCTCATATCTCTGGTTCATTTCCTGTTTCAGGAGCAGATCTGATTCGTGTACTGCTTCCAGCTCCAAGGCATGTCGTGAGAAATTGCGGAGGGATAGGTTGAATGACAAGTAAACTTTCTGGCCCCCACCATTCCTTTTGTCTATCTTATTCTCCGTGTGGCTTTGTGAGCAAATGTGACGTGTACCTAATGTGCTTGACATGATTAGGTTTCTTGAATTAGGCTCCACTTTGGAGCCTGGAAAGCCTCCCAAAACAGACAAAGCTGCCATTTTGATTGACGCTGCGCGAATGGTGACACAATTACGGGCTGAAGCCCAGAAGTTGAAGGATTCAAATGCCAGTCTTCAAGAGAAGATAAAAGAGTTGAAGGTGAGGCATCAATTCATACGCATTATAAATTGTTGACAATGAAATGATTTGCTGGGTAGTTTGATGTTCTTGATTACTTCTACCTTCAAGATTTCTGCCACTAATTTAGCACCCTGCCATGTTGAATGAGAAATCATGGAAATTTATAGAATGTCAACCATGTTAAATTTCCATGTATAGGCTGAGAAGAATGAACTTCGTGACGAGAAACAAAGGCTCAAGGGAGAGAAAGAAAAGTTGGAGCAGCAGCTGAAAACTATCAATGTACAGCCTAGTTTCTTGCCTACCCCGCCTGGAATTCCTGCTGCATATGCAGCGGCACAAGGCCAAGCCCCTGGCAACAAGTTGTTTCCGTTTATCAGTTATCCGGGAGTCGCCATGTGGCAATTTATGCCTCCAGCTGCAGTGGATACTTCACAGGATCATGTACTCCGTCCACCAGTTGCATAAGTTGGGCACTGTATATGAATATTTGGGCCATTTCTTTTGGCTCAAAAGTTGTATTCATCTCTCCAATCCAACAACATACCTTCTTGGCTATTGTGCCTTTCAACCAATTGTTACTAATTTCACCTGGTGATGGTCTTGGCTCTGAGATTGTGTTTGGCATCTGATACTTAAATGAAGTAATGCTGGTGTTTGCATGTAAATTGTTAATAAGCTTATCTGGCTATCTTCTCTTTGCATGTGATGATGCATTAGATCTTTGGATGATCTGTGAGGTCAGGGACAACAGATTGTTGTGTTGGTTTTAGGCTTGTGAAATAGTAGACGAAATTATTTGTCTTTCATGTATAAATGTATTAGATGGGATTTGAGCCTTGAGTTATATTTTTTAAGGGAAAAATACAAGAAAAATGGCACTTGAACATTAAAATTCTGAATCAGTCTTATTGCTTATAAGAGTATAGATATTAACTACAAGAGTATAGACATTGATAACTCATTTTATCAAAAAATCATTGATTTAGAATTTTGAAGTTTAAGTGGAATTTTCTTGTTTGTTTAATTATTTTTTGACTTCTAAATAGCACAATTTTTTAAATGCTATCATATGGTGTCTTTATATATATATATATATATATATATATATATATATATATATATATATTAGGAAAGGGGTTGGGCTCATTCACAGTTCAAAAATATTAGGAAAGGGGTTGGGCTCATTCACAGTTTAAGGGCAGGACGTTTGAGTCGGTCAAAAGCATCTTGTGGAGAGTTCATATGGTGTCTTTTGCCACTCATAGTACATTCATTCATGTAGAAGAACAGTTATTAGTTAGTTATTTTAATGACAATGCCACTTGTCAAGTTTAGAAGAATGATATTATGGGCTTGTTTGGGTTGGCGGTAGGAGCGATGGTTTAAAAGCTATCTGACTTTAAAAAAAGTCAGGTTATAGATAATGATTTGTGTTTGGATTGATGGTGGTAGAAGTGGCAGGGCCCGAGTCAAAAAGTTTAGAGCATTTTTGAAAATCTTTGAATTACGGAGTTTTTTTCCTTAACGCGAAACTTTTGGCGTTAGGAGCTTTTTTAAGTGGGTGAACTTAACGTCGAATTCAAACACACCACGTTCAACTTTTTCTCCAAAGTTCTCATTAACTCTACCGCAAACGCTCCCAACGCTCTCCTAACGCTCTCACCAAACAAACCCAATATCTCTAGGACCAAAACTTCTTGTTTTAGAGAGTGAATCTATCAAACTTAATCAACAATTCATATGAGGGTGGATTTTGACAGAGGGATGTGGGAATAATACTTCAAAACCAGTTACATATATCCAAGGTCTCTTATTTTTCGTAGCATATGTTATTTTGACATAATAATTATAAATTATTATGAAGTAGCGTTTGTTTAGAAAAATACTCAACGTTTAGTTGTATCAATGGCAAAGCCACCTGTCACATTTAGAGGAGGCTCTGAGTTTAAGCCCGGCATTAGCCTATTTGTATGCGTACACATTTAAATTATATAAAATCAAAAAAAGAAAAAAAGAAAAGAAAGAAGAACCATTGGTTGAAGATAGTCCGTATACAATTTTGCATCCCTCGATTTATTGTCTAATATTAAGGGGCAGCACTCTCACTCGTCTTGCGTCATTTTATTTCTGCTTCTGGAATCTTATCTTGACGCATATCTGACACAAACTCCTTCATATGAAAGCTATCATCAGGCTGGTCACTACATTTTTTTTTATATATATATAAATGAAGGCTAAAAAAACCATAATACAAATTACAGAAATTAAACAACTGGGGAAACAATTCCCAACCGCTACTCATCAACCCACAGCCTCAAAGAAACAGGGCACTCTCCATAAATTGAAGAATTTGACAGCCCAAATTTAGCCAGAACATCAGCCACAGTCTCTTGAAATGCTTTTAATAGTCACTCTCCAGTTTCTATCCAATAACTCTTTCACACGAATGCCCAATAGGCTAAGTGATTGAATATTTCCATTCAACAGCCTATTTATAACAGCACTTGCGTCAGATTCAATCAGCACCATCTTATACCCCAGCTGGTCACTACATCTTAAATGGCATCCTATCTTCAAAGAACTCATTTCCTATCTCTTCATCTTCCAAAGCCATTCACTTTTCCTTCAAACTGCACTCACTGCTCATTCATCCTCTTATCTCCAACGAATCAATGTCTCCTACGCCAACACTCCCATGTCTCCTTCCTCAAAGCTACACCAACCACATCGATCATCCAATCTTCTCTCTCTTCTTCTCCTAACCCACCCACCTCAAAGGAGGAAGCCATAAATCAAGCTAAGATTTCGCTTTCAACCGCCTTAGAGAAGCCCCTCAACAACCCCAAACTAATAGGTAAACTCAAGAAACCGAAGCAACCCAGGTTTAGGGTTGAAATTCCCATTGTGGATGACTCACTGGAATCGCTAACTCAACTTGCCCTTGACGTGTTTGATAAAATGCCTATAAGAAGAAAAGGTTCTCCGGTCAAGATCCTAATTTTATGGCCCAACCCCACCTTAAAAGAAGCTGCCACTGAAGCCTTTCTTTCTCGTTCATCTACATCTAGCCAAGTTGAACACGTGGATATTCCTTCAATTACCAATGTTGATTCCAGAGTTCTGAATTCTGCTGATGTTGCCATCTTTTTGGTTCCTGAGAGTTCCCAATTGGCCGTCATGAAATCAGTCACTGACGTGTTTTATCCAAAGCCAGTTGTTCTGTTTAACCCCAAATGGGCTTTTGAGGAGGAGGGAGATTTTGGTGATCTGAGTGGATTTGTGGGTTCTTTTGAAGTGCTTTATTCTTTTATAGGGTTGGAGGTAAGAGGGGTTTTGAGCAAACGAAAAGGAGTGGTTTTCAAGTGTGTGAGAGATGGAGTTGTGAGTGGAGAAAGATGGGTTGTTCATGTTGAAGAAGGGGAGAATTGAAGGTGGTTTCGAAGTTTAAGGCCCGGCCAACTATTGGTGAAGTTGAGAATGTTTTGTACAATCTGATGGCTATAAATTCGCCGGTGACAAAATCTGCCAAGTTTCTCAAGGATCTGGTGTCCAATGTAACCGGGAGAAAGAGAGAGTAGCTGAAGAATTGTGGTTCAATTCAGGTCTGAAACTAAAAATTTGTGAATATGTCTGGAGGAGTTTAGGTACATTACTAAAATCATTGTATGAATTAAGCTTGTAATTCTATTTGTGAAATTCAACTTTGTTCTCAGATTTTACTTTCTCTGAGATTACAGTTTATGTCTGGATAGGTAGTTGCAATGCAATATGCTGCATGAATAAGAGACTATTTTTTCCCAAGTGAAATGAGATTGGAATGGTTCATCAATCTTTTCTTCACTGTTTCTTCACCTTGCTTAAGTTTATTGCTATGCCTATAGCTTTTATATTCCTTTCCAAAAAAGGTGTCTCATTTTATACATATATATTTGATCTAAGAATGCTTATAATTACAATATGATTTCAAGAGAAAAAGAATCTGAGACCCTCCACCGCAGAGAATTTAAAAGATATAAAAAATGGAAAAAGAATTAAAAGAAGGGAGCATCATGATATATCATGGTTGTGTCCTTGTCACTGAAGGCCTTATGCTTGGAAGAACTCTCACATTTTCTTTTTCCCTCATTGTAATCCCATATACAAATCCCATTTCATCAACTCATCAGAAGGATTTGATATTTCTTAAGATCCAAGTTATGATGCTCGAATATTACAGCTCTTGATGAACTTGTCTGAAAAGTTGACATATTTAGCCCACAGGGGCCTTAGCTGCGGAAAAGCTATATCTAGCCATGGCTTTGCCCTGCCATTAAAATGGATCACACCAGCACTCTCAGCATCGGAAAACCTTGTGTTTTCTTGATATCCCAACCCCAGCATGTGCCAGAAAGGATCAATTAAGTGGACGTGACCATGGAAAGCTATCAATCCAGGAGGTAATGTTCCTAGCTGCCAGAGACTCAGATCTGATTTTATATTCTGCTCAAGGAAAACAAAAATATCAATACATTTTTGTATTATCTTTCTCTATAATAGATACTCAAACTTTAATAATTTATTTCTCTGTTATGGCAGGATGGAAGATAGACATACCTGCTCAACCCAATGATAGTATGTCAGACTTATATTTGTATTCCTCCAAGCTTCAAGATCAAAAATGTTCATGCCATAAGCCCAAGCACATTCATCAGGGTTGAAGTTTTCGGCTATCAAGGGATGAGAGAAATTCAAATAGCTTTTCAACCTCTTTGACATCACAAACTTATCTTCTCCGGTACATGTTTCTACTGCTCCATTTACTTTTCCATTCATCTCAACGTCCCACAGAGGTGAAAGATCAGTTTGTACGACAATGTCATCATCTAGGAAGACTATCTTGTTGAGACTAGGGAACAACTGTCACAAAAAATATGTCATGATGATCAGAATCACAGGAACAAAAATGGGGCTACTTGACCAGTTAGGTTTGATCTAGCCTAAGGTTCTTAAGATTGACTAGGAAAGTCCTTTTAACATGCAGATTATGAAAATGCTATAATGACTCCATGCTGGCTTTAAGAGCAAGCCCCAAAAAATGGTATTTTGGAATTCAATTTGTTCAGTTCAACAAAAGCTAAACCAGAGTTATCTGATCTGTTTCAATCTAGGGCCAAATCTTAAAAAAGCCTTTTCCAAAAGATGGGCCAACAAGCCATCCCTCAGGACTCAACATATATCTATTTTTGGTCTAAAAAGAAAAAGAAAACATATCTGCTTCCCATGAATGCTAGTCTTTTTACCTCTGGAAGATGTATCCTTATGTGGTTCATCATGGAGTTATACTTGGGACTTAGAGCTTGCAATTTTGCCGCAACAACTTGTGGTTTCTCAATACTATTCGCGACGATAGCTGATGACCCCCCTCTGAACTGTGACCTCACTTGTTGATCTTTCTCCATTGCTTCAAGAACAGGCACCTTTCCCTTCGTAAACCAATCAAAATGGTGCAATGCCTTGACCTCGATTATAGCAGGTGACAGAGGGTGCAATGAGAACCAAGCTTGCATGGGATAATAAGTCTTTCTATCTGTAATGATGTGTAAGACCACCTTGCCGGGTCGCCTAGAGTTTCGGACCAGTGAGGTGGCAACAACAGAGGCAGCCAGAACATTGTCAGATGCAAGAACAAAGTGGAAGTAGGAGTTATCAACCAAGGCAGGGACTAGTTCTGCAGGAGGAAGCTGAAGGCGAGCTTGTGCATTGTTGGTGTGTTCACTGGCCAGACTCAGGTCAAGGCAGTGAAGCTGCTTAGGTATGCTGCTTGACGCTACATGGCGATATAAGTATTCTTGGATTTTGGCTGTCCTGGTCCTCTTTTCCATGAGGATGACCTATGAAAAAATTCAGCATACTTGAATAAGGAACTAGACCAAACTAAAGTAAAAAATATGTACTTTTTAGTTTGTTTAAACTCAAAGGAATTGAACAAAACCATTGAAGAATAATACGATTCAGTTAGTTTAGATTTTTCACCCATTCTTCTTGATTTAGACTAATTGGTACGAGTTATAAAGAATTGACTAAAATTATAAATTCTGAAAATAGATGCAAATGCTTGTAATAGATGATTGAACTGAATTGCTTGGATCTCATTCAAAGGAAAAGTTAGACTAAACCGATTTGATCTGCATTTAGGCCAGAGTGTTTAGAATTGAAGAAAAAGTGACTTTAATTTAAATGAGGGAGTTGTTAAGAGAACTTAGTTAAATATGAGGTTTTTGTTGAAAGAAATCTCTTTTTCAGCTTATTTTGATTAGCTATTTGGAATAGTTTATTAAAATAAGCTGAATACAAATTTTCCAATACATCCTTCATGTTGAGCTTAAGTTCTCTTAACAACTATCTCTTGTTTGGCTTAACTAGAATAACTCTTTTTCCTTAATTCTAAACAAAGTGGCCCTTAATCTGATTAGTGGTTTGGCCTGAGTGTTCTGAACTATGTATTAATTAATGGTTACTGTAAATTTGGCTACTATATTATATTAGTATCAGCAAATGCCTTTGATTATTATTCCTGTAGGTAAAAAGGAGGAGAAATTAATAAATTACCATTTCTCTGAGTTTGGTAGCAAATGTTTGCGCATCATATCCACCTTCCTTCATATCAGTCATGAAGTCTTCCAAAGTCTGTGGAATATCAGATCTTCCTTCTACTTCATCCGTCTCAACTGGTTCATCTAATACTTTGTATATCACTTCTGGGACCTATCAAAATTCAATGTCAACTTGTGTTTTTAATAGAAACTAGAGCTCAAGTTTATTTGAAGAGTTGAGGAAATCACATTTGATTCAAGCTTTCTTCCCAGAATCCTTGGTGCTATTTTTTCCCCAGGCAACCTACAAATATCAAAGTAAATCAAATAGGCATTTATATGTATATATATCACAATTTCACTTGTCCTAGGCTCAGAACTATTTGATGGTTTTCATTGTTGAAATTTATCCTTCATTATTTATTTATTTACTATAAGAAACGACCGCTTCTCTGAAATTTGAAAATGAATGAGTAATATCATTACATAATTTTAAATGATCAAAATTTTCTTATAGTAAATAACAGAGAGTTAGAGACTCCATTACATGTTTGCATTTCTCATCCTGATTGGCATATCAAGTATTACTTTATTCTCTCTGAAATTTAGCCAGAGTCCCATTAAAGGAAAAGAATTTACAAAAGTACCTTCGTTTCAATTTATTTAGTTTTTTTTTTTTTTTTTTTTTTTTTTTTTTTTTTTTTTTTTTTTGCCCATGCAATAATTGAGAAAGATGGTAATTTAAAACTATCTAACAACTTTAAAAAGGACTTTTTTTAAAAAAAAATAAAAGGTTGTACAGAGTATGAGAAAAGTGGCCAGATTTTTGTATTTTATATTGACGATTTCCAAATTCTTCGAAATGCCGTGTTGAAAAACAAAGTAGTTGGCATCCAAATAGACATTCACATAGCATACAAGTCCAAAGCTTCTGATACTGACACATATACATATATATATATATATATATATATATATATATAGAGAGAGAGAGAGAGAGAGAGAGAGAGAGGGAGGGAGAAGAGGAATGTAGTTACCTATGGTAGAGCACTTGAAATCTCCATCAATGGATTCAACAGCAGTCAACACAGAGACAAAACGAAGAAGGAAAGTGAAGAGCAAGAGGACATAGAAGAGCATCCTGTAAGACACCTTCCCTGATGCAATCTTCACTTTTATGAAATCTTTGAACCCTTTTGCTGGCAGCAGTGTCACATGCCTCAAACTTGGTGATATGTGCAGCTGCATTTTCTTCTAATTCAAAAACAAACCTACAAAAACTCACACACCAGCAGCCTTATTATCTATAAGTTACTTGTTCTTCATTAGCTGGGGAACTCAGCACTTGAGATGATCATGAACAGAGAGAAGAAAAAGGAGGAGGAAGAAGAGAATGTGAGGTTATCGTCTGTAATGGTGTAAAAGGGTTTTAAGAGTACAGATATGTGTTACCTAACGTTGCTTAGCATTTGGGAGAGAGACCAAGAGGGGATTTTTGAGGAGGGGTTTTAATATATAATTTTTAAGGTGAAGTTGGGGTTGTTAAAGAGAAAGAGACATAGGACTGAGAGGATGGAGAATAGATTGATAGATAGATGGCTTCTTCTTTGTTTGTTTGATTCAAGCTTGGTTTTTAAGGAGGGAATGAAGAAAGCTAAGCAAAAAAAATAAAATAAAAATTATGATAATAATATTATAACAAAAATATGATAATTAAGCTTTTATTTGCCTTTTGTTAGACTATTTTGATTGTTTGGTGAATGCTTGTTGGCTTTGCCTGCAAATAAAGTTTAGTTTGTTTTTGTAGAATATGTTGAGTTTGGACTATGACAGAAGCAGGACTTCTACATGGAAAACGACTCTCTCTCTCTCTCTCTCTAGTGATGGAGTGAAAACTCAGGAAACAATTGCAATAGTTTTAATATATTTGTGTCTGTTCTTTTAAGAAAATATGGAAAATCAAAGGTGAACAAACCCTCCTGCAGCCTTAAGAAATTTACGTGTAATATTATAACTACTCTTGTTGGTCAGTGTATATATCTAATACCTCTGCTCTTTAATATAACGTCTCGTTGGTAATGTAGTTATGTAGTGCTACACTACTAGCCAACATTATTAAACGGACCAGACACTAAATCGATTAGAAGACTAGATCAAGAGTTAAAAGTGATCGAAATCAAACCCAGCCTAATTTAAAATCAAGCTGTTGAGAAAATGAAAATTCCAATGTTATTAATATAAAATTCTTTTTAAAAAAATAAAAAAATCGAATTAAATTAATTTTTTAAATAAAAAAATATTGAACCGGTTATGTGGCTGGACCTTGAATCGGTTTCTGCTTGAATATTTGGTCTGGTCTAGTTTTAATAACATCACTACTAATGAGATCTTATATTAAAAACAGAGATGTGTGTATGTGATTTAGAAGAACCCTTTGTATTATATTTTTCTCACTTCATTGATGATTGATGGGGTGAAATTTGCAAGTAGGATTACATATTTATGATATAATTTTTTTGCCAGTATTTATGACATAAATTTGTTTTACTGATTGTCTAATAATCATGTAAATACTGTAAATTTTGTAAATATAGAGGTTTGGGATTATGCGTTTCCCCCCCTTTTTAATGGTGCTAATTAATAATGACTCTTGAAAGGGGTTAATTAGGATAACAATGAATAAATATCTTGTGTAATTATCAGTAACTTGAACAGTTAAAAATCAACACGATGAGAAGTCACATACGTATTACACTTTTTTCTGATTAGTCTCACGAATTACAGTTCAATGTTATTATCAATTGTAATATTGTTTACCAATATGATTAATATCTTGGAGATTTAATATAATATTCATGACTCATATCCATGTTGGTATATATTTTGTTTAAATCAACATGCTAAATTAAAATATGTCATCTCTCATCCTCATTTTCCTTTTTTTTTTCCTTCATCGGAGAATCTTATTGCGGCAACAAATAATAAATAGAAATATTTAAAGATATATAAAAACAAAAACAAAAAATATTTTCATATTTAGTACCTGCACGTGTAATTTATAAATAGAAAAGAAGAGTAATTTCGGAATTAATTCCACTCACCTTGGTAACTATTCAATGGCTCCTTATAACTCTGCAAATTCCAGAATTTAATGGCTTCTTCATTTATTTTCTGGGCAGCAAGATGAAGAACAAGACTTGAATCTGAAATTGTGTTTGTCTCAAAAATAAAGTTCAATAATCAATCTTTTAACAATGCGTGATGCAGCTAGCTTACAAAATCTGGAATATCTCTTCTTTGTGTTCATAATAATAATAACAACAAAAATTCCTTAGTTTCGACATGGAAGTTTCCACCATCTATTTATCTTTATTATTATTTGAATTTTCTTAATTAAACAGGGAAAATTTACAGAAAACAGAAACAAACAATATTGAGGCCATGATGTGACAAACTTTCTCAATAAAAACAAAATTAAAGTACATTTACTAAGAGATTAAGGAAGTTCGATTAAATTATTTTTATAGTATTTTTATTTTTATTTTTTTCTTCAAACTAAATAGTTTGACTAATAAACTAATATATAATCTAAGAAAACACAAGATATGAAATGATTAAGTAGCTTATTTAGCTTCCTTAATATCTAAAAAAAAAAATCAACTAGGTCTTATAATTAGGATCGAAGGTAGTATATTTTATTCTACCTTTTAGTTGTCCCTAATAATAATATATGTGAATATGATCGAGTATCACATATGTCAATATTAATATTGAAAAGTATATTAGAGTGTGTGTGTTTTTTTTTTTAGATTATCCATAAATTAAAATATAGTTTTCAATATTGATATAGAGTATGACATTAGGCATTAGAACTTGAGTCTCTTATTGGATACACCATGTTAAATGTTTGCTTGACTATCATTTCAACTTCAATGTTGATGTGCCAACAAATATATATGTGAAATATAATATTGAGAATATTTAGTTTACAAGTTAAAGAGTGTTTTTTTTTTCAATCAATATATATAATAAATTTTTAAAAACGCCTCACGTTTGTAATTAAATTATTTTTGAGTAACGACGGCCATGAAACCGCTTGGTCATATGAATGGATAAGAAATGAGATTTTTTTAAAAAAAAAAAAAAAAAAAAAAGAGGAAAATGATTTCAAATGCTTTATTTGCAAGTTTATTAATATATTTTTCTTGTTTCCCAACAACTTTAGTTGCAGCACTTTGTTGAACGAGTCAATCACTTAAACCACGTGTCAAAATTTTAATTACCCTAAAAACTACAATTAAACAAAAAGACAATTTTCTTAGTAGTTTCACATAACAGCGGCTCTATTTCTGTATGATACTCCCTCCAAAGTCTAATTATATAAATACTTTTGTAGTGTAAATTATACTATAAAAGTGTACCGGAGGCAGTATTATTTTCGTTGCATTTTCTCTCTCTCTGTTGTTCCTAATAAACTTTCTCAAAGACCAAAAAAAAAAGATATTTTCATAAAAATTATGTTATCCGTACATTTAGTTTCCTTCATTAGCCTAAAAGGTGGCGGTTAATCAAAGATACACACACCAGCCACCTTTCAAATTATCTGAGAGCTTAAGTAACTAGCCAATCAAGTTAAAGCCATCTTTACTACTCCCTTCGATCCTAAATACTGGAGTATAAGATAAAATTGATTTTTTTAAAGAGATTAAGGAAGTTAATTAAATTATTTTAAAGTATTTTTATTTTTATTTTTTCTCTAAACAAATTAGTTTGACTAATAAACTGATATATAATCTAAAGATATACAATATATGATATGATTAAGAACTTATTTAACTTCCTTAATGTCCCAAAAAAAAAATCAACTTTACCTTATGTTTAAAATCGGAAGAGTAATACAATAGATAAAATGTAAGCTGTCAACATTGATGTAACAAAAGCCCAATCATCAATTATATTCCTAGAGGGGTGATTACTATCCCCTCAAAACTAAATTACTTGCATATACAATCACAATCCTCCTATTAAGATTAATACCATTCAAGATCCCAACAAGTCCAGCAATAACACTAGGAACAACCATGAATTTGTAGTTATACCTTCTGTTGGGTTAAGTAGCTAATCTCCCAAAAGTATACGCCTAAGAGCTATATTACCTTGGAAATTTTTTTTATCTCAATGTTAACTGAAAGTCTAAAAACATAGCAATGTTGTCATTTTTCGTTAAAAAATTAATAGTTAACATCAATTTTTTAACTGTTAACATTAGTTTTTTAACAGAAAAAGACAACTTTCGTTTACGTTTTTAGATTTCCACGGCGCGACATCAACCCGAAAAAAACTTCCAGCGCAACATTCCTCCTAGACATTTACTTTCAGGATGGATTTGCTACTTAACCCCCTCTGTTTACATTTTTTTCAAATGATTCTGCTACATTCGCTTTGACCATCTCTCAGGATTGATCCATCCCATTCAAGTTTAATAAAATCTCCTTGAGGATGAGTAAAAATGTGACTCATTAGAGACCTATCTGCATATAAAAGGCGCATATTTTTACCAAGTCCTTGTATATATCAGCTCTTAATAGACTATCATATGTGTCCAACCTAACTTTTGCATCTGTGGTTTCAAACATGATTGATCAATGAACCTTCATAGTATAATGTCGACCTGCTTCATGCTCTAAGTTCCTCTTAACCCATTCCGCTCCATGAAGAGAAGTCCCATATCATATGTCTGGAGAAAGAGAAACCACATACGTTCAGCATTCGCACAGTCTCTAATCATATCCTTTGAATCTTCATCTTGCATACAACCAAAAGGGGCAAGTCTTGCTCTTGAATGTGTAGTATGAGATCTTCCATGACTCAATTTAGAATATGTCAAAATTCATAATTTTCAATACCAAATGAATAGCATTAAAAAGAGTCCAAAAAACTCAGGAATAAGATATTTAAATGTAAATAGGTTGCTTAAATTTTATTTAAAACTAATATTTCTCATGTCCTTAATATAAGACATATTTAAAGAGTTGATTTTGGTCATAAATAATAGAAGACAAAATTTTCATATTTACCAATATTTTCTTCATTTACTCCTATTGATATTCCTTCAACAATAATCAAGGAGAATGGGGAAGGAAAGAATTAAGGAATGTGATTAGGGTGTTTTAAAAAATACATATAATATTAACTAACTTAATCAACTTCCTCAATTTAATCAAATTAGATAAATACGCCTTATTTTAAGAACCGGAGGAGTAATTCCCAAAAAAGTGTAATATTCATAAATCAAAAGGTATATTTTTACAAATTGAGTTGCTTTATTTATAAGTCAAATTTATAAATTAAACTTATACATTTACAAACTGAGTTGCTTTATCTATAATTCAAATTTATAAACAAGTATTTGCAAGTCAAGTTCTATGGTTAACAAGTCAAACTCATAAATATCAAACCCCTCGGAATACATTAGTACTAAAGATAATTGAAGACATCTATCTGTACTTAATCTCCTTACCTGGAACCTATGAATAACTTGTCTTCAAATTATTTCTATTCGTCAGTGAAAAAAGTGCACTTTTTTAGTGAAAATAAAAAGATTAATATTTTCATAATAAGCTAAAACCCATGAAAACCAGCATCTGCCAAAAAAAAAAAACTTGTAACACATCAATTATCAAGCATTACTTTCCCTTATTTATTACCAATCTATTTCTTTAAAATTCTTTCCACGCATCAATTACCAAGTAATCTTAACGCAGCCCTCTTTTCTTATTCTAAACTGTGTACCCCATCCTCTAAATGAACCAAATACTTCATTCATGTCCAAATTCTGAAGACTTGTTCATAAATCATAACTGAAGCAAACTCAAATGCATAGAGCCCAGTATATAAAAAAGAGGGGGCCTAAATACATTAATAGATGTACAAATCACAATTACTTTTATTATCAAACTATTTGTCTGCTATGTACAAGTTTGACAGAAGAAATCTAACAGAGTAGCATCCATTACGTCGCTTTCTACTGAGAGAGGCCTTCGCTCCTCAAGTTTCTCTATTAACACTGGAATTAAGCCTCCAGTTTGAAATAAAAAAGAATATTCCCATACCTGAATGAAAAATAGACAAGCTCATTATCAACTGAGCATAACATCTATAAATAGTTTAGTACAAAGAAGAAAGTACATCTAGTGCAAATATTCTTTAGTACCTATTATCATCAACTCGGCAATTCCACTCGATTGATTGACTCAAGAAAACACAGTTCAATCATCATCAAGAAACTTACCACGCAAGAAACGTCTAAATCAGAAACGAAAGTATTTCCGTTTAATTCAAGTTGTCTTCTTCAAAGTGATTCTCCATTTTCAAGCCTTCTTTGTTCCTATTTACAGGCATGAGTTGAGCCTCCATGTTTGAGTGCTCTCTATTATTTACAACCTCATGGCAAGTATTGGCTACCAGGGTGTCATTGTTATTCTTATTTACAAAGCCGTTAGTTTCCAGTGATCCTCGTTGATCATTCCACTCCGCCCCTTCAACATCGCTGTCATTAGAGTCTGAGTTACCTCTCTCTGAAATTGTGTCTTTTTCATGAATCCCAGAATTCAGATGTAGCCGTGGTTCATCTACTTCACTATTTACAGCAGGAGTCCTGTAAAAAAAATTAATAAGAATAAAGCTACCACTATGCAGAGTTTCAGCAGCAAGTCAAACAGGACACAAGGTTCTTAACATAAAGTATAGCCTTTAAAATTTAATATTCATAACTACAAATATTAACTAATTACTATCTTATTATTTCACCAAACCTTGTTTCTTGGGAATTTTGTGGCTGAAGATAGTCAACAATTGGAACCAAGTTCTTGGCCCTAACTTCAATTACATGCGTTGAAATATTTTCAATCTCAATTTCCCCTTCTGAAGCAGTTTCTTCACTCAATACGCCTTCCTCTTTCACCATTGAATGAAAATATATCTGGTTGGCAACAGAAATATTCATTTAACATTTTAACTGTAAAAAAAAAAAAACAATGCATGATAAGCATTACATGGATAATTTATAGCAAGTAAATAAATACCTCTCGCTTCGCCCACACTGGAGTTTGAGCTTGGTGGGTCTTAAATTCTGCTCCTGAAAAATGACGCTCTTCCTTAGGATGAGAATTCACTTTCATGATTACATTCTCAAGTTTTGACTTATTGATATTCTCATCCTTCATCTCTACAGGATATATTTTGCTGCTGTCCAAAGTTCCATTTTCACCATATATGTCTACATTATCTTCTCGTTCTCTTCGAGTGTGTCTCTGGCATATATTCCATTTCTGAATAGCCTCAACAACCAACCTTGAGTCAACCTCTAATGCAGATTCATGTGCTTGGGTTAATCCAGAAACAACTGAATCTTGACCCATTGATTTGCCCAGAGCATATTGTATCATAGAACCGGCGGATGAAAAAACCAACAAGTGATATTTTGTCCTTATAAGGTTCCCATCAACATACAATGCACTCCCTTTGCCGTTACAAAAAGACGAAGCAATAACTCCAGACTGGAAGCTTGTCCTACCTGTCGCAGCAGCGGCTGCACCACTTACAGTGCTTCTCCAGCCATTATTTCCATTTCTAATTCTGCATACAACAGAAAGTGTGACTGGCGGCCCAGCTGCACAAAAACTTTGTTGCTTAGGAATTTGTAAGCTAGAATTAGGAGGCCACCGAACTGTGGGGTCAGTCATAACACCCAATCCACCATTTTTGGATGTAAAACTTGCATCATAGGACTGAATATTTACAGATCCTCCCAGAGGATTTATGGCAAACAAATGGCTAGTACCTCTTGAGGAACTAACCATAATCCAGTTGCTGTCATCACTGAAACTGATATCTTGAATTACCTGAAAAATTCAAAATATATAAATTAGAACTACCCCTGTTGCTTTTATGCACACAGGCATGCATACAAAAAGGAGAGAGATAATGGGAATGTGTTCACTAACTGCATTTGTAAAGCCACGTTGTAGCCTGTAAAGATGAACATGTGTAGGACTACCATCAGATGCTAAACTGTCGGAGTGTCCAGGCATTATCTTAAAAACATTAATGTTATGCCCCTGAACTGATGCAGTCACTAAAATAGTGCCACTAGGATCAAAGCATAAAGCTGAAATAGGACTTTTATGGGCTTGGAATTGAGCAACAACGTCTTTACTATCAATGTCTTTGACAATAACCTGAAAGAAAACACAAATTATCTCAGGAAAAAGAATTGAAATTTCATGCAATTCCTACGTTAAGTGAGTTAATGATTCAAGTGGGTGAAACATGTCAATTACATAACTTTTAAGTTACAAACTGTGCTCCTATTTTTTCCCCTCTTCACCACTTAATTTTCCAAGAAATTCAACATAAGTACACTCACAATAAATTTTAAATTTGCAACAACATCCCACGTCCAGGAAGAGAACTGTCAGTAAAGATGAGTCTAGAACCAAGGATAAAGGCTGGTACTAGAAGAGATTTCCGTGGCAACTAAGCCTCACAACAAACTACCAAGTAAAACCTAAAATGAGGGAACATTGGCATAACAGAGCCTAAGAGTGAATCAAGCACAGCCGGTGCGTATCCAATTACAAACAAACTGAAGGCAGGAAGAAATAGTACTGACCATTCCAATATTATCCAAATCCCCCAAATGGCCATTACTGATTCCATTGCCCTTCCAGCTGGAATTTACAGATGGTGAAGAACCATTGTCATCAGGTTGTAGCTCAGAGCAGTACCTAGAAAGCTTCTTATACCCTATATCTCCAAGTGTGACTATCCCCGCAGCAAGTTGCTTGCTGGACTCTGTGGCATAGTGTGCAACCAAGCTACCGTTCGAAGAAAAACTAGGAAAGCTTGCAGAAGGTGTTAAATGTTGAGGATTGACACGACCAGAATTTGAGACAACAACTGGACTTCCGCTATAAGCCAGCCATCTTGGGCCAACCGACAGTGGTCCATAGCCTATACCTCCAGAAACAGGACAGCTCATGACAATTGGATTGGTAAGCAGAGTATATTCCCTTTCTAATGTAGTGGCACTGAAACAGTGTATCTGCAAGATAGAAACTCAACTAAACAATCTAAGAAAGGTGCTTGTAATTCAATATCAATAGATGTTGAATATTATACCTGAGTGGATTGAGCAACAGCAACAACACGAGAACTGCACCTAACAGAATATATAGCTGATCTAAGCTTTAATACATCTACATATGATTGGGATCTCAAAGAATAAAACTGAACAGTAGTTGGCAGATAAAGGCCATTCACTTGGTCATGGCAGTTTAAAGTGCTTCCATTGCAATGGGAGGCAAAACCATTCTTATTGGTACTGCCTCCGGCATAAATTCCATCAGTACCAAGAACCAACAGTGGACGGCTGTCTGCAAACTTATCTTCTGATCTCTTTGATGCAATTGGATTTGACAGCATTTGCATAAAAGAAACAGGACCATCATGTCTGGAAGCCAGGTCGCGCACATTTTTGGAATCTTCAACATCCCAAACCTGGAACCCAGTTCGATAGCATAAAAGAAGAACTTGTCGGATGTCATCTCCTTCCACCTCTAACTTGTCAAACCCAGCCCAGATAACCTTTACAATTTTAAAAATAATTGACATGAGTCATCTCATTCCTATCTCTGACTTCAAATATGCAGATGTTGAATAAAATATCAATCACTCATTAAGGAAAAAAGCTACAGCAAGAAATCTAAGGAACTAAAAGAAAAAATAGTTTGAAGACTGGAATCTTGAGAAAACAAGGAAAAATAACACATAAAAATAGCACCATAACTAAAATCTGTTGCCGCTAAAAATGGGAATGCAACAACAATGAGAACAACAACAACAACAATAACAACAAGGTCTTATTCCACTAGGTAGGGTTGGCTACATGGATCGCACGACGCCATTGTACTCTGTCGAAAACCAGATCTTTAGATAGATTATTGACCAAAAGGTCCCACTCTATAAAACCATTACGTGAGTATGATCTAATTCATATTCTCTGAACACCAGTCTTGTTTTGGTGCTAATATTCTCTGAACCATAAAAAAATCATATTCTTGATCTGTAATAATCCACACACCAATCTAAGAGGTACTCCATATTCTCTGAAGTCTGAACTATAAAAAATGATGTAAGAGGTACTCCATATTTCCAAATCAGATAACATCAACGATATTCTTGATCTTTAATAATCCACACACCAATCTAACCCACTATCTCAGACCATACAACATGCCCTTGCTTATAGGCGACAGAAATCCATATTCCATAAAAAGCTTCCAAATTGTTTTATGCATATTCATCAATACACGTGTAGTCCAAGACAGCAAACTGCAAAGGAACATATTTGAAACTGTAGTGTACTTTTCAAGATTAACTTTTTACAATCATTCTGTCCCATGTAGGATTGAAAAATGAACAAAATATGCAATGTTCAGAGCCTCAAAAGCTGGCAGCAGCAACTTTGTTAAGCTAGTGTTCACATTCGCCTATTTGGGTATAATGATGACCTACTCATCTCCACCCACAAAAAGAAATTGCACAAAATGAACTTACCTCTATTACATAAATCCTAATCAATATAGGATACCAACACCAATACAACAAAACCAAAAAATTTCACAAATTGAGAATCACTTTCACGTGTACAAATTAACTAGCAGCAAACAAACTAGATTTTCAGTATACACCCTCTCAAGTTTTAATCAGGAATACAAGATGCTGGTGGGGTAGGCAATTAAGATATATCATTACTAAAGCGAGCAGTTAAATCCACGTATCATAGACGGAAACATTAAGTTTATGATGACAGTAGACAAAGTTTTTTTGGATGGATTAAATTCAAGACTAAACCTATGTAGTCTAGCAAAACCCATACCTGATCATGGTCAGCGTCACTATCCCTATCAAGAAACGAAGACGCAGCCGATGCTGCAGACCGCGCAACAGTGGAAGCGCCAGAGGAAACGACCCTCAGGTAGCTTGAGAGAGCACGAAAAGAGTTCGGAATTAATCCATTGGTTCGCCCAGACCGAGGCATTGCGCCTCCCTGATGTAGTTTCTGGTCATCTTTCCTCATTCCCAGAACCAAAGAAATTAAAAATAGCAGCGGACTAAAGCTGAACAATCACGGATTCTTCAAATACACCTTCAATAAATAAACCACCCCTTCGCCTCCGCCAAAACATACAAATATTAATTTAACTCCTAAAGCTCACAACTCCAAGCAAAACAAAATTCGTTTTGAATCCTCGTCGTGTTGGGCCTCTGATTTTTCCCACGCCGATAAAAAGAGGACGAAGAGTTTTGGGAAAAAAACAAAAGGAAAAAAACTGTTCCAAATTGTTTCCCTATGTGCACGATCAATTTACAGGTCGAGGTCGAACTTCAATCCACCGTAACATATAACTTCCTAGTTCCTACTGATTATAGACAAATTAATCCAACAATTTACAGAAAAAAAAAAATGAAACGTTTTGTTTTGAATTTGGGATTTGAATAAATATTTCCCGACAAAAAAAATTAAGAAACGAATTAAGACAAATAATTGGAGAATCAGAGGACTAAGAAACGAAAAACTGCCGAGAAATCACAGGTAAGCCGAAAGAGATCTGAGAAAGAGGAACAGTGGCAGCGTGGTGGAAAGGGGAAGGAATCGAGCAAGTCTGGATAACAAAGAAACCAATCACCGAAAATACGAAAAGACTCTCCTTTTACGTCTCTCTTCTTCACTCTTTCCCTCAATTTTTTAAATTTGTTTTGGGTTTTTGGGCTTGGTGAAAAATTAATTTGGTTTGCTTCGGGAAAACACGTTTGGGAATTCAACTGAACTAAAAACTAACCGTGCTAATCTTTCTCTCTCTACTGCACGTTTTGAGTTCCTCAATTGCTGTCACCCTCGCTTTCTCCGTCTCTCTTCTTCATCTTCCTGATTGGTTAATGGTTCTCCGTTTGGGATAATGCGGTAGAAGTTCGCTTTTTTTCGACGCGCTTTTTTTATTTGGACTTTTTTTCTCGATAATTTTTTTGATGTGATTTATGTTTGGGATAAGCGGTAAGTTAATTTTTTTATGATATGATTTGTGTTTGGGATAATAGAAATAAGATAAGTGACTTTTTTCCGATGAGATGGAAAACGACCGAAAAAGATTTGACTCATATATATATATATATATATATATATATATATATATATATTTTATAATATGGGATAAAAATTTAAAATAAATAAAATATTAAAAATACCATTAAAAAAATTACACATTAAATTTTGAATTAATAAACTGAACAATATTTAAATTTTTACCCATTAAATTATATTGTTTTATGTTGGAAAAAAAATAGCTGCACAATTTTGAAAATATGCAAAATATATATGTTGAATAAAAAAACATTTCATTTTTTTTCATTAACGTAAATATGAAAAAAAAAATCAAATATTTCATTAATTTATTTTCTTTTATTTGAATAAAGGTGATGACTGATGACACTTCAAGAAAGAAGTAGAAGGCTTTCTTGGTCTTCCACATGGAGATTCTTTGTTTCTTCCAACAGAGCTGAGTGAGTTGCCGGAAGCAAGCACAGTACTTGGGCTATCGAAGAAAAAGGATGATCAATGGGTGATCTTCCAGATCTGATGAAAATCGCAGGTAGAATGGTAGATTGCTTGACGCCGGTGGTGACGAGAGAAGGCTTGCGAAAGAGGAGATGAGAGAAGGAGAGAGAAGGCAACACAAAAAGGCAACAGTACAAAAACATGAAGTTGATGTGATAATAATCAACCTCATCTTGCTTCATAAAAAATTGGAGTTCATCGTGCTTAAATCCTAATGCCCATCAATATTTACCCACATGCCAAACCCTCTTTTTTTTTGCTTCTTATCTCACTGAGCGTCCATCGTACTTATTTTGGCGTTCACAGCCATACCAAACGGACTCAATGTCAACCTTGCTCTTGTTTAGATTCATGGAAAGGAATTAGCTATATACACATAAGATTTATCATTTTACTACCTTCTAATCTTTAATATAAGATATATTTACATAATTTAATTAGATTAATGAAGTTCGTTAAATTGATTAATTGGACATGTATTTTCTAAAACACTAATTGTAATATTCTTCTAGTATATCCATCATTATCAGTGTATTATTACAAAGCTTAGTGAGCAATAATCAAAGGCAACCAGAAATTGCATAACATAATGATATAACTTACTTGATTAAAATAGGAATTCTCATAGGGTTATAAAAAATACTTACAAATTCTAAAAGTAATATTACAAAAATTATTATAGACAACCTATAGTTACCCTTGTCTTGATCCGTAATCTTCAATTCCCGAAAATCGCCACCTTACCCGGGAGTCGCGCTAATAAGTCAGTATAATTCAGAGGTAGTAACAAGGGTTAGGATCCCGAATGTTCCCAAAGCAACCGTTAATATCGCATAAAATGTACAAACAGTACATAAAAGTTAACTATATACCGGAACCAATTCACAACAACGTATAAAATATTCAGATATCACATAACATCTTCAAATTAGCTCTCGACCCTTCAGTCAGCCCAAGCAATTGTTGGGTCCTAAATACATACATTTACGGATGGTGGGTTATTATTTATCTAACATCTTTATAAGACTTACAGGCCATATTAACTCCAAGGATTAGCTTCACCCTTAAAAGTTAACTTAATTACCATTTTGCCCTTACATTTCTCGTTTTCGCACAAATCAAAACTAGCAGAATTTTCAACCAACTTTGAAAATTCATATATTTATGTACAAGTGTCCAATTATAATGATTCAAAGGCTAAATGACCTTTATTAAGTCTAATTTTAGGTAAAACTATTATACTTAGCCATTTCTACGCACAACACTCCATAATTCATATTATAACTTATCAGACATAGCCACAGGATGTTACTAGTTTTACATTGCCAATTTCATAAATTTACAACTACCAGTATACAAGTCCAATCGACTATCAAATCAAAGCTTAAAATGTTTATTATAATCTTGCAAAGTTTCAGGGCCATTGGGCAATATTTACCCAACCAAACACACGACACAAGCAGACTGCTTATAGAAAACGAATTTGGCAACTTAACGACTATAACTTTAATCTTTGAGTTTTCAATCTAACCCTCATAAAATCATGTTCAAAGCTTGTTCCCACACAATTAACCTCAAAATTTAAAAAAAATTTAAAAAAAAATCTAATCCCTTTCTATAGGAACTGGTTCGGCCAAAACATAGGGTTTCTTAGCCAAAATTCATTTTTTTCTACCGATGCTTCCGATCGTTTCACACTTTTATCCCTTTGACTTTTCATTCTAAACTCATTGGAAGCATCAAAACTAACAAAATCACACTCCTTCATGCCCAAACAATGCCCAACCAAAATTTAGGCAATTACAATAACTCCAGAAAATCTCAAACCAATCGGTTCAAAAAGAAGCATACGCTTACCTTATCGCGATTTTGCAAATGGTTTGGAATTTTGACAGCACCTCAACCATGAAGACAGCACCAAACACCTCTGATAAAAAATATGAAACCATAGAAATGTTGCTTTCGCCAAGAGGAATAATGTTAGAGAAGGCCTCGGGAGCTAGAAACACCGAATCGAAGGGAAAGCAAAGTGCGACACTTTCTCTTTCTTCTTGCTCCTTCTCCTTCTCTCTTTATATCATTTTTTCTCTCTTTTCCCTCTCTTTTCCATGTGTTAGCCGAAATGGCCTAAGGACAAATGAGGGGAAGAAATAAATATAACACGAGTGCAATCCAGAGCGTGCCACGTGTCACTGACCAACAGGTTAAGGAGAAAGCTTGTCGAATAATCCAAAGGGAGAGGTGAGGTGGCATCATACTAAAGGAAGGAAGGAGGTGAGGTGGCGCCTCTTCTAACTCTTGGGTCTGGTGTTTAGAAAGGTCAAGTACATGTCCTAACCGGAAATCGATGGATTTCCCGGACTTAAGCGCTACGTGGCGCGTTCTGGTGCTACAAACACAAAAATGCTTCCGTATTTTGTAATCATAAAGGGACACGTGTTACCTTTCTATTAAACCAACACAAAAGTAGCTTTATGTTTTATCATAATAAGACGACACGTGTCATATTCCTATTGTGCTAACACAAAAGTGTGTCATGATGAGACGACACGTGTCTATTCCAATTGCACAAACACAAAAGTTGTGTCATCATAACTTACTTTATTAAAGCTACTTTATCAGTGCTTACTCAAGACTCTGCTCGGGTTTTACTCAGGATTGCGACACGCATACCGATACCCATCAAGATGTCACCAAGTTAGACTCTATATGTGGGCCCCACTTGGCACCACAAACCAGCGTCATGATCCAAAAACGTAGGGTACATGTATGTGTCCTGAAAATGCCATGTGCACACATATACCGTCACATTTTCGCTCAACTAATCGTCCTATACCTCAAGACATAGTTGGGTGGCATCTTTCTATCAACCTAATGGCACTATATAAGCGTTATATGCCCTTCTGCACTATCACTTTAACCCTACGGCCTATGTATACTAGGTCCATTGCCCAGTATGACCGAATCACATAGTCCCCCCGAGCTATTCTATCTCTCGACATCCTTGGAACTCTTCCCAAACTGGGCTTAGTCATCTACCTAATATAGGCTTATCATCGAATCTCTAGACCTAAAGTTCAGGATATTACACTAATCATCTTCCTTAGTTATATCATTCCCCTTCCTCCTTGATTATTACTGAGAAAACATTAATAGGGGTAAATTAAGAAAATATTGACAAATATGAAAATTATATCTTATATTTAGATCAAAAAACAACCATTCAAATATGTTTTATATTAAGGATGGAAGGAAGTATCTCTTATATTTATCATTTTTCTCTAAACTAAATTGCTCAACTTATAAATTGATATATAATATAATGAGACACATAAGTATTCATGGAGATCATGTAATATATTAATATATGCTACAATAAAGTAATTTATTTAGCTTCCATAATTTTCTTAGATTAGTCAACTAGTTCTTGTATTAAGTATCGTGGTAGTGATAAGAAATACATTTGATGTGATAATAATATTATCATAATCAAGACCTATTTTGTCAAACTTGCGAGTTGACTCTCTGAGTTTACCATTTTTACGTTTCTTGTTTCTAGTTTACAAAATCATTCCGAGTCACTCTTAAACTCATGCTAGTTGTAAACTCAGTCAAACTCGCGAGTTCACACACCGAGTTTACCGTTTTTATATTTCTAACTTACAAAATCGTGTTTAACTCATTCTTAAACCCATACTAACGTTTTTTATTTGATCATCACTACTAGAAAAATTCTTATAAGACCGCCACATCTAGACCTCTATAGAAGAAGACGGTTTAAAAAAGTATGACGGGTGGCATTTTTATAAATATTGATACAACTTAACACAAATCGCATTTTCGCGTGGTCTAAATAATATTTTCTAAATCGGTTGTAATGTAAAGTGGTGTCGATAAGTATTAAATATTAAAAAATTAAAAATCTTTTTAGACTAAATGCTTATTTATCCAGTGTAAATATCCTTTTAGATAACATCGTTTTTCTATACTTGGTATTAAAAGTTTCAGAGTTTCTTTAGCTTCCAAGATCAACTTTAATTCCCAACTACGCATCTCTTCAAAATCTTCATATGTCTTATCTATTTAAACTCCTCATTGCTTTCATTTCTTCAGATTCAGCTCCTCTTCCTCTTCTCTCTAGAATATCAATATGGTACGCGTTAGGGTGAATTTTCTTCGTCCTCCTTATCCTCCTCCTCTACAGCCTCCACCGCCTCCTCCACCTCTTCCACCACCTTCAACGAAGCAGCTTCTGTTGTACCTCCATAGGAGGGTAGATCGTATCGACAGACGCCTTAGAAGACTCATGGTGATGCTCCACACTGTCAACAGCAAGGTCAACCTTCTACTCTAAGCCAAAGACGTCAAGTATAATATGTCAAATGACCCCTCTTTCCCTTCCTTTTCTCTGTCCTCTTCCTTCGGCGATGAGGAGGAAGATTGAGGGGTTTTTTTATTATGTAAATTATTTTTTTTTTTAAAAAAAAATCAATGTACCGATGTTGCCTTTGGGTAACATAAAAAAATATTATTAGTAATGAAAAATATTTTATTTCTAATCTTTGTCTTGATCTTGTTTTTGTTCACGTCTCTTGCATATTTGTTTCATTGTTGTTTCTATCTCTGGGTTGATAAGTTAATTTTCCTATTAAATTTTTATGCTTTATTAGTAAATTAAATTATAATATAATTTTATTACATTAAAATCGGTTGTAGTGGCACAAGGTCTAAATATGTTAATATAAACTGTCATTTAATTTTTTTTATCGGTCTAAATGTCGTTTATTAACTTCTAACATCGTATTTTTATTTACACCGGATGAGATGAACTCATGATTATCATTTAGACCACATTTAAAAAACAACCGGTGTAAATACGTAACGTTTCAACTTCCAACGCCTGTCATCATGTCTCATTGTGTAACATCCCATTTTGATTTTTTTTTTTTCAATCAGAGTAGAGCAATAGAGCGAAAGAGTGATCAGTTCATAGCCAAAACATCAACCATTGTGTAATATTGTATAGATTACAATAGTCCTAAGGTTTAGAAATGAAATAGCGGAATGACAGAATAACAATGAATAACAAAAACGATAAGATAGAAATAGTCTTCAACCGCACGTCTATTCCGGCACTTGCCTCGATCCAACCGGTCCTCCCGACTCGAAGCTACAAATGAGATTCAATTCACCATATTGAATCTCGTGTAACGGTTAACCTCATACCCAAACAATACAATATACGAGACAACAAATATTTCTAGAGCTAATACCACAAAAGTATATCATAAGCATACAAACGATGCATGATCATTATGCCGACAAACATAAGCACAAAGCAATATGTAAAGCCCCATAAGGTAAACAATAACACCGCACTATTCACCGGTGCCACGATAATTACTCGTGTCCTCGCGCTAGGAAAACAAAACGGTGTTACCAAAACTATAACCCGTATAACGTCGTATAACGGTCTACGAACATATCATTGACATATAAGTATTTAAGATGTACAAGATTAGTGTTACAAGACGCGTCCGTACCTTCGTTGGCAACGTTAGGTACTACCGGCGGAAGACGACTTTCACCAAGAACGTGAACTTCAAAAATGTTCGTCGGGCAACAGAATGCTAAAGCAAATCGTAGATTCGATATCCTATAAGAATAATATCACCTTTATTAGCGATTTGACACTATAATCGGCTTTTTAGGTAAAATTACCATTTTTCCCTTCTACCCCTAATCGGCGGAATTTCACCAAAGATTTCGTTACTCTAGCAAATTTTCTTCCGAAATTTTGCCGTAACTTCGACGCAACTATGATTTTCGAAAATAATGACTAAAATAGCCCTCCCATATGATACCCAAATCATACTTGAAATTTAAAGGCTATTCTAACAAATTCTACCCTTACTTTTAAAAAGAATCGCTAAAGTTCCAACTTTTCGCGACTCAACCCCTACTATGTTTTTACCTCTTTAGGCACATTTTTCAATGCAATGAGGCCTAAAAACAAGCATAGGAATCTTATCACCTACTTCCTAAATCTAACTAACAATTCTACTAACTACCGAACTAAAGACTTAAAAGCTAATGGCCAAAAGACTTACCCGTTGAAGAATTCTCGGGCAGAGCTTTTCCCCGAGCTTATCTCTCTACTTTCTCTCTCAAGAAATTCGGTCAAGACAAGAAAGAAATGGTGTGAGGATTTCTCAAGGAGCATGCCTCCTATTTATAGACTTTGGTTAAGGCTTTGTTTGGAATTCCAAATTGTAAAGAACCCATTAATGCAACTTGAACAAAAAGTCACAAACTCCACCTCACCCCCCTTTGGTCGACATCTTTGGGCTGTTTGGCAGCCAAGGATTGGCCAAGAAGTGATGACTCACCTCACTTTATGGCCTACCACCCCGTATTTCTCGATCGGACCGATTCACGTAATTTCGGAGAAATCTCAAAATTCTAGATTTAGAACTTTGAAGACCTTCTCTTTCTCATCAATAATATCTATTATAACTTGAATTTTGACTTTAGACAGGGTTCCAACCGTCCCGCTGAATTTTCTCGAAAACGTGTCCGTACGCCGTCCAGGTGTCGAAATCGATTCGGAATCATCAAGCTCTAGATAATAATTCACTGATTCCAAATGTATTTTTATAATTATAAAATCATCCCTAGATGTTGAGTTATAATTTATTTCCTTATTTTCCAAAATGTGACTAAAGAAGATTTTCCCTATTTCGTATTATTAGGACAATGTGCTACGGGTCTCTAATTGACTTAGGAAGAGGTCACTTGAAGGTAAAAACTCACCGATCAATATTTTACCTTGACTTTGGAATTCCTATTCCTGGTTCCCTAGATAGGATCTGTTTCCTAAATATAAGATTACTATTCATGCTTTTTAATTATATTATATAATAATAAAAAATTTGCAAAATATCAAGATATCAAATTTTGCTTCTTATCCTCAAATTCTTTGGCCAATTTTCGGCAGCCTTCTTTTTTTTTTTTTTGTAAATGTTTTTTTTTTCAAGAATTAATTAATTACTTAATTCAATTTTTATTAAAAATTCTACAAAATTCCCTAATTGGTCCATTCTTGTATTTAGGTTTAAAAATACCTAAACTCAACTATTTTTCTCAAAACTTTCCAATTTAATTAGTAAATACATTTTATTAATATTCAACTAATTTCCACTAATTTTAGAGCTTCACATAATTATTACTTGAAATTTCCTTTGCTTATGCTTAAGTAATTAGCTATTAATTACTTAATTACTCTTTTAATCATAGTTGGTATTTTTCTTAATTAGAATGCTTCATTACCTTCATATTCTTGTATTAACATTAGCATTTCCATGCCTCTTGCATTGTTTCATAATTACAAGGGTATTTTGGTCATTTTATTACTTTATGAGCATCCTTTCTCATTTTCCCAAGTTTGTAATTTATTTAATTACTGTAATTAAAGATAATATACTCTCTTAATTCAACTGGTCATTTTATCGACTTTTAGGATTTTTCATGAATTTTCTAAGTTAATTACCCTTTCGGGGGCATTTTGGTCATTTTGGCACTTTGACCCTTAAACTCCCTAATTTCTTGCAGAAATTCTACCTAGAAAATAGACTATAATTACCCAAGAATGGAGATTGCAATTTCACTTATCAGAAATATCCAACTTTTATTTATAATATTCCAGATAAATATCCGGGTATTACACATTGTATCATCGAAACTATCCAGCCACCAGTCCCGTTTATAAATACCAAGGCGCCTTTAGTTCCTAAGTTTAAATTCAAAAGTTCCTTACTAATTCTCTCTTTCCTGTTTGAATGGCAACACTTCCACTAATAGTAAGATCAAAGAGGCTGCAGTGTTCTCTCCCCCCCCCCTCGGGAAGTCTTCCTCCAACAGCAGCTACCTAAGGTTCCTCTTCACAGCCCCTTCCACCTCCGACGTTGGAGGAAATCGTTGAGGCCATCTTTCACTTCTAGGGCAACGTTCGGGAGGTCATGGCGAGGCAAGATCACTTCTCCGAATGATTAGAGGAATTGGTGGCGGTGTTGAACAACGTCATCGATCGTTTGGACTAGGCACGACGAGTCTCCTGGAATTATGATGATGATCTTTTGAAAACCTGAGTTTCAAGAATCCGATGTTATAATATTTTGATATAATTGTTATTTTGTGGCCGATATGATCATCATCATCATATATAATATTTTAATATAATTTTTGATTTGATGCATGCATACTACAAAAGCCTTTAGGTGATAATTAATGAAAAAGTTTACGTTTTTATGTTTTTTGATAGTTCTTGTTGATAATCATCATATATCTCGTGTTATTAATTTGTTGTTGGTGAAAACCTTTAGGCAAAAGTTCTCGTATGTTTCTAAAATTTTATACTTTGTTCTAAAAATTACATTTTAGACCAGATGACTTGAAAGAAGGTATCATTATGAATTACAAATGTTTATAACATATTGACACCTATCTTTAATGAGAACCGGTCTAGAAAAGGTTATGGACAACGATCATTAATGAGAACTAATCTAGAAAAATGTTGCCCTAAGTATATATACTTGCTTCATGCTTAATCTTCATCTCTAGCCTCTCTTAGTCGCATGTACGTCTTCTTCGTCTCTTAGTCAGTTACTTCCTTATTATTGGCCTTCAGTTTGGTTTCATTCTCAACCAAGACCTCCCCACGAGATCATATTTACACATATAAAATCAAGTTCTTCTACTTGTATATTAACTATGTTATACTCAGCTTCATTAAATAATAATCTTCTTTTTTATCACCTAAGATTGGGGTAGCGCTATAGCATATTTCATATTTGAGGTCCAGAAGAGTCAAAACCAGTGGCGGATCTTGGGATAAATGTTCGAGGGGGGCCAAATGTATACTCATTAACAACTAAGAAAAAAAATATTTAGGGGGCCAAATGTATAAATTTTTAGGAAAAATGTATAAATGTTGTATAAAAAATCCATTTTATATTAAATATTTAGGACAACTTTTTTTTTTTTGGGCTTGAGAAGCTCCGCCTCTAGTCAAAACGCATAAGTATGGTAACCTAGTAGCCAATCCATGGGTAGCAGCATTCAACTTTAAGGATGCTCACAATATGAATCTTGAGTCAACAACATGCATATGTCAAGCCTAAAATTGCATCCACTAAATCCAAAACTCAAAAATTAACTAAGTCTTTTAAAGGTAGGGAAAATGCAAGGAAAAAAAGTAAACCTTAAAAAAAAAAACAACAAATGTCAGAATTAATATTCATTAATTATCTAATAATATAGGGCTTAGATTCATGGTTACTAGTTGTAATTATTTTTTATATTCATTGCATTTATATTTTTAGGGTTGTTTGCACAATTTATTTTGCATAATATAAGGCTTATGTAAAACAAAATAAATTGTACATTTAAAAAATGCCCACTTCTTACACCAAGTATGAAATTACTTGGTCTAAAGAGTGAGTAATTTTTATTATTATTATAAATGAAAACTTTTTAACACTAGTCATCTAACTAATCGCTTTGAAGAAGTAACTTTTAAGACCCGTATATCCAGTCTTAATAAGCGAGACTTTGTAAACCGATCGATATAAGACCGAACCTATACTTGGTTTAAAAAGCCAATTTCAACCGGTTTTAAAAGCTTTTTTTTTTTACTAGTGCATGCCCAAAGTGGCTTTATATACGAATTTTAATGAAATTTATTTATTGAATATGATAAATTATGAATGTTGATGGATTTAATTTTAATTATTTAGAATTAAAAAATGTTTAAATCAAATTATTATCATTTTTATATTTTAATTATTTAATTATATACTATTAATATCTATTTATGGATAAAAATAAACTCTTACAAGTCTATATTTCGATTTCACTATACGAGTTTACATCACTACCACGAGTTTACTTAAACTCGCGAAGTTTGATAACCTTGACCAACACACAATTAAAAAAGAAGAAGAAGCCATCTTAGTGTGGCTTAAGACTTGAGAACAATTAAAATAAGTGTTGGTACATTTTACTAAACAAAATTTATACTCCCTCCAGTTTTTAATATGAGACATATATGCCTAATTTAATTAGATTAAGGAAGTTAGTTAATTAATACGACATGTATTTTTTAAAACACCCTACACATCTTCCTTGATTCTCTTTTTCTTCTCTATCTTCCTCGATTATTGTTGACGGAACATCAATATGGGTAAATTAAGAAATGATTAACAAATATGAAAACTATGTTTTATATTTATAACAAATATCAACTCCCCAAATACATCTTATATTAGGACAAGAGGAGTATATCTTTTCTTTTCCTTTTTTTGCCAAAAACAATTTATATATCACATGTTTATATTTCTACTACGGCCACGCAAAATCCTTTAACTTATACCAAAAAAAAAAAAAAAACCGCAAAATCACTTTCTTGCCGTTTGTATAACTATTTTATGGTAACTCTCTGTTGTCTTTTGTAGCCCTTGAGTAAATTAATTTAACATCATTAAACATTCATAATCTTCCTATTGAAGTCATAACTACCAGGTCAAAAAAACAAGTCATACCTACATGCTATATGTGCATAGATTATTTTTAATAATTTGTTTGACCTGATAACTATAAATAATTAGAATATTAAGTATTAATAAAATAAATAAGGGAAAATTACGTGCAGTGTCCTAAGGACCGTAAATAATTACAAAAAAGTCCTTTGAAATCACCAAATTACACAAAAGTCCCTAGGGACTTTTTTGATATTATTTGTATGGAAAAGAATAAAGGTTATAAAATTTTATTGTAAATATGACACTTCCCGTTGTAAATATGACTTCTTCTTTTTTTGTAAATGACTAGATTTTAAATTTTGTTGTAAATACAACACTTCCGGTTGTAAATCTAGCCTTTTTCTGTTGTAAATGACCTCTCTACGTTCAAAATCCATGTGTTTAAATGTTGTTGTAAATATGGCATTTTCTCGTTGTAAATGATAAGGTATTTAAACGTTGTTGTAAATATGGCACTTTTGTAAAGAATGGCATTTCGTTGTTAATACAAATAATATCAAAAAGTCCCTTAGGACCTTTGTGTAATTTGGTGATTTCAAATGACTTTTTGTAATTATTTCTAAATTTCGAGACTCGCACGTAATTTTTCTAATAAATAATACACCCTCTCCTCCTAATTATAGAAGTTTGTTAGATAATTTATTTTCATTTTAAATGTATAAGATCTCAATCCCTCTTATCTTATCTTTAAAGAAGCCAATACACATTTTTTTTTCCAACACATCTTTCAATGCTTACTTTAAACAAAATATGTTGAATTATGAAATATGTAAATTGTGTTTATACTTTATACTTCTTTTCATAAAGACAACTGTAAATCAACGGTGTTGAAAAAACCAGGTTGAGAATATATCCATCTATTTTAATATTTCGGCGGCATAATCTTGGATCCTTCTACTTTTTATTTTCGGCCATTGGATCCATCTACTTGATAATAAGGAATAAGGAAATTTGAGACAAATTAAAAAAGTTCAACAATGTTGAAAAAAAAAATCTATGAGTTCAATTTTTAAAAATAAAAATAAAAAGATGAAAAATTAAAGAATAAGAAAAAATGATTAAAAGCTTTTAATCTGATTTAGTTTTTCCAGTTATTTTAAACTGAATTCATTAAAATTTTTCTCTCTATGCACTCCTCATACCAAACATATGGTTGGAGTCGAAAAAAGTAAAAACTATTCAGCATTAAATTATAATTTTCACTTTGAAAATTTGTGTAAGAATTTAGCTAAAATCTATCTTACTTCTATTAATTTATCTTCTCCCCGCGTATTTCTGGCGGATTAAAAGGCAAAATGATGGAGAAGAAAAGTGAAAAAAAAAAATGAAATGAAATGAAATGAAATGGGTGACCAAAACACAGAGGGAAGTTTGATTATTATTATTTTTCCTTTTCAAACAAAGAAACTAGCATTAAAAATTTAAAACTGAAAGGTTGATACAAAACAAAAGTCCAGAAACCTGAGGCTAATGGTGAGGGGAGGAGATAGATGAAAAAGATCGATTAAAAACAGAATACACAGAGGAAAAATTTGTTAAAAATTTTGAGTTGATCGATATGGCCGGCAACCATCTAGCTAGTATTAAAATAATGTGACATTGATTTCGATATTTTCTGTTGGATAAGACTAATTATTGATATTAAACTTGAAAGACTAAAAAATTTATTTTATAAATTTAAGGGATTAAAATGAAACTCTATACAAACAAATATAGATGATTAAATTCATACTTTAGCCGTGAAATTAGAAAATCTTTTCAAAGTAAAACAAAACTAATGAGTCAAACAGGACCCTATATTCAGAGATGAAATAGCTTAAGTGCTTGGCGTTGCTTTTTTAATGTGTTTGACTCTGAATACATGATTTTTAAGACATAGCGTACGTAAAAACATCCATTAGAGTTTGATTCAACACAAAATAAAGGTATTGTTAAAGAGAACCCGTGATTTATGGGCATACGCAATAAAAGGTAAGCAATATTTTAATAATGGAATTGCTAATTAAAGAGTATGAAGATGAGACGTAAATGAAAGGGCACTGTTTAGTACTTGTACGCAAAGCATTTTGGATTCTGGTATGGTTGGCAAGTTGAGGTAAAGAAAAAGCCAACCTAACAAAAGGGAACAAGAAATCCAAAGGCCAAAACAACCTAAGCTGGCCTCCCTCTCACTTTGTCTTAAAGTCAATACAATCATATATATTTCATATTAACTAGTCAACAAATTAATTAATGAGATCTAAAAGATTCGTCTCACGTTTCTGCCACCAAACATATCAATTAATGCCTTATGGATTGTTTAATTATACAGTAGTTTCATATGTCTGTGCTTTTGGGTGTTCCCATTGCCTTTTCAATTTCCTTAGAGATACAGGTATCTATAACGCTTTGGCTCATAGAGAGCATGGTTTAGAGATTGGAGCGGTGCTTTTCTTATCTTGATACTTATGCTCGTGTTCATCTTCCTTGTTGCGTTCATACAAACTTCTCTCACAAACTTCTTCATATACCGTAAATCATGTTGAAAAAACAACTTCTACTATTAATCTAAACAAGCACTGGTGTTTACTCCTACGTTGGATCTATGAGCTCCATATTTTCGTGTTTTTCTTATAGTTGTTTTCATGCTCGTTGAGTTTTTCATTTTTTATTTGTTTTTTGCTTTCTATGCTTGGGCTCACAGTTGCTTACTCCGGTAAGTTAGCTGTTAAAGCCTTTTCTTTAATTTGTATCATTTTACTTAGTAATAAAATTGGCTTTATTTGAAAAATACAGAGTCTCATTACTAATTAATGTTAATACATGAAAGTAATTAATGTTTGTGACTTGCTTTAATTTCTCATTATTGATCCTTTTGATCTTAAAGTGATTGTCAGTTGTCTACAAATATAGCTATTTAGTGTCACATACACCTTATTTGTGATGCAAAATTTTGTGTTATTATCAGGATATTTTTTTCAATATTTTTTTTCTTTTGATCTGAATATAGGGTCCTGTTACCTTAATTCATAGAATTAAAAAAGGGTAATGGTGCAATTTGCTCCGAAAGATTTCACTGAGGAGTAATATTGGTCTAGAATTTTTTTTAATATTTTAATATTGCTTTGGAAGTGTTAAAATAGAGTATTATTGTCCCTAATCTGTTAAAAAGTTAATGTCAGCATTAGTTTTAACGTTATGAGGTAAAATTGTTACGTTTTAAAACTTTCAGAAAGTGACATTGAATTTAAACAAAACTTTCGGACAACATTACCCCTAACAAAAACTTTTAGAACAAATTTATACCTTTAACCCTTAAAAAATAGTAGATAAATTGGTAATTTGTGACTGGTGTAGAGAATTTGTGACTCCTGTAATTTAATAGATCTTATATTTAGGAATTTGGACGAGAGGGAGAATATTGAATCTTTGAATGAGACAAGTCTGCTTTTAGTGGGTATTTTTTATTTTGTTCATTTGCTTTTTTACTTTTTTCATTTTTCACACACATTTATATCTCAATTGCCTTTAAAAAATAATTTTAAGCTCTAATTAATTTGGATTAAGTGTCTGTTTTAATTAGTGGTAAAAGCTACTTTTCCGACGTAATTTATGATATACGAGATAAGTTTTATCTCAACTTACATAAACATATTTTTTAAACACCGACTCAAATATGCCCTAGATCAGATGCGCTACATGTATAAAAGTTCTGAACACCGGATCCAAGATATAGTATCTAAAGTAGACAAATTACTTAAATTGTTTAAATGAATGGATAATTGTCTAATAAATTCTTTTTACCCAGCCCATCTTTTGGCTTGGTTTTACCAGACTACTATCTTTCATTGGTAAATTGGAACTCGTGTTTATAGTTATATCTGAAAAATGTTACTACCTCCGGTTATAAATATACACTACTAGAAATTTCAGATTTTGCTACGGAAAAAATCCGTAGCAAAAACCCAAAAATCCGTAGCAAAACGTTTTTGCTACGGATTTTGCTACGGATTTTGTCCGTAGCAAAATATGGCGTCGCAATTGCGACGAATTTGCTACGGATTATGAAATCCGTAGCAAATTGCTACGGATTATGAAATCCGTAGCAAATTGCTACGGATTTTACAATCCGTAGCAATGGCTACGGATTTCATAATCCGTAGCAAATTTGCTACGGATTTTTTCCGTAGCAATTTGCTACGAAACAACCCAGAAGCACATTTGAAATTTTGCTACGGATTTAAAATCCGTAGCAAATTTCAAAATTCAGAAATTTGCTACAGATTTTTTTCCGTAGCAAATTTACTTTAGTAGCAAATTTTTATTTTTTTATTTTTATTTTTAAAAATTTTAATAGAAAAATTGAATACAAATAGTAAAATAATGTATCATGAATATATTAACGATAAAAAAGAGTTTACATAGTGAAAACACAATATATATATATATATATATATATATATATATATATATATATATATATATATATAATCCGTAGCAACAAACAAATACAAAAAAGTAGGCTAAACAATGAAAGATTGTGATCATCATCATCACCAAGACATGGTCATCATCACTGTGAGTCGGCCCGGACCGAAACCTCGTCTTTCGAAGGGACATCATTTGAAGCCGCATCTCCTTCATCATCTCCGCCTTCATCATCTCCGCCCGCCGATTCATCTCTTGTCTCATCATCTCCCGTTCCGCCGCAACGCCCGCTTCATCTTTTGTTCCATAAGCATCCGCCGCCTCATCATCTCCCTTTTCCCGAGTCACCCGCCGGCTCATCATCTCTCGTTCTCGGGTCATCCGTGTTGCTTGCTCCTCCACCAACGACTTCATCCTCTTCAAGCTCATCTACAAAATTGATTAGTACATTTATTATTTGTACTTCATTTGAATGGACAAGAGAATGAAAATTATCAATATCAAATGTATTATGTTTACCTAAAGGAACCCCCGCAGTGCCGAGATGAGAGGCGCTTTGATTGCTTCTTGATCGGCCGGCGAGACTCACCGTATCCAAAGACCCTCCCTTTCTTGTTAAATCCGCCGTAGCCTCAAAGAAGAGACTCTCGTTATCGGATATAGAGGATGAGGGGTCGATCTCACGCCGCGAGGCTCTCTCCCGCGATGCCTCTCAAAGTTTTCCTACAAGCAAACAAATACATAACAAATAAGAAAATAACGTGCATAAAACAAGTAATAAAGGCAATAAATGTCTCACCGCTATTTGTTTCGCCTTTGGGTTAATCCATTGCCTCTCACTCCCTTCGATCGTCGGGAATGGGTCCGCCGAAAGGTAACCCACTCAACCGATCCAAAGTGGAGCTTCCCGCACTCTTCCCGCAAACGCAAATGATGACCTTAATTAATTACTTCAAAGTACAAAATATTCAATACGTAAATAGAAAATAACGTGTACTTACAACTTTGCGTCGATGCTCGAATGGATATGGAGCCCCCAAAGATATGACGGCCCCGCCATTTTGGCCCTATTTTCCTTATTTTTCGCACTTATGGCCTTAAACTTTTCATTGTTTTCCCAAGTGCCAAATAATTCATCTTTAGTGTCCCGTGGAAGCCAACTGCCTTGCCTCTCGACCTTCTCAATGAATAGAGCTTTCGACGCACCAAAGACGCCGCCCTTGTGGTTAAAAGCTTTTTTCGATTTTCATGATGCTCAGCAATGTCATATGCTTTTCCCGAAAAGCAATAACGAACAATTAGTGCTCCAAATTTTAAAAGTACTTAATTAACACGCATAAAACAAATAACTTACCAAGAACTCGTGAACCACATATCTCGTTGCTCCGTAGGAATCTCCGTCCACGCGGTCCAAGCTTGAGTGTAGTTACGGAATATTTGGGTCGACATGAAAGTCGCCACCGGATTATCGTGCACAAATCTGAAAAAGAGATTATCATGCAAATATTAGCATACAAACCAATCTCAAAAGAGAATTGGTTCATTACGTGTACTTCGCATGACTTACTCGTTGCCTTTAGTGCAGATCCAAAGAAACCCCGTCTCAGATCTCTTGAGCCCCGATAGGTGTATCGGAGGAACTACCGCTTCCCCGACGTGGCTCGAGGCGACGAAGTGTGCTAAGGAAGAAATGTGAAATATTGAAGATTTTTGTACATAGATGGTTTCAAGAAACTAAACATATGTAAATCAATCGAAACGGTAAAGTAAACTCCGTTGTCCCCTTTGCCGTGCATCGGGGGTAGCCGCCGGTGACGACGATGTATAAAGTGACGGTGAAGATGACAAATATCCCGATGGTGACGACGAAAAATCAAATAGTGGCACCTCGGAGAAGAGCCGAGCCCTCGCGCTCCATATGGAGCGGTTGGCGTTGCCCTACCCCCTCTTATAGTACGGGGCCGGGATCGACCACCGCCACGTCCACTACCCGAACGTCCTCCTTGATGCTCCATCTCTCGAACACTTATAGACATAATGTCAAAAAAATATAAAAAAAGAAAGATATTTGGTTAATATGACAAAAGTACTTACAAAGTATGTAGTATAACATATCGTCATAAACAAAGAACTAACACAAATCAACCAGACGATTCATGTTCATCGACATCTACTTGCATGTCTTCATCTCGTACTCTCATAGTCGTCGAACTCGATTCACTATCGAGAAGCTCATTTTCGCCTCATCCTCATCGTCCGATTTCTCATCATCAATTTGTATAGGAATCAACTCTAACTCCACACGAAAATCAAATAGATTGCTTGGTACTTCGTCATCGAAGATGTTTATGGGCAAAGCACATGTTCCACATCGCTTGGAAAGGTTCAACCATACCGTCATTTGATTCCGGCTCTTTCGACTTTGGTATAATATTTCGTGCTTTGGTTTTAATAACTCCCGTCCACCCTTGGCGAGATGTAGGTATGGTGTATAGTAAACTTGTTCCGCTGTTGAGCAAGGATGAATGGGTCATAACCAACCGTATATCTCCTTGTCCAAGTGGACCTCAATATTTCCAAGTTTGTCCACTTTTGTCCCACGCGGACCGTTATCAAACCACTCACACTTAAACAGTGGTCACCACCTTGTCCCACCGGTAACTTAACTGAATTATCTCAACTAACTTCCCGTAGTAGTCGGCCTCCACCCCGTCAACTTGGTCACCTCGACAACATACACCGTAATTGCAACATAGTGTACTGCGTTCGCGTGTGATTGCAAATCGATACCCATTGATTATATATTTGTTGCATCGGTAACCGTCATTGCAGCTCCATAAGATAAACTCCACGCAACTTCATTGGGATCGATGGATTTTCCAAGAAATATGATCGAAACCATTTTGGAAACTCGAACTAGTGAATTGATCAACTTGGGACACCGGCATTGAAGGATTTCCGATCGGACCCAATTAGAAAAGTAATCTGTAACAAAAAACTTAAGTTAATACTTTAATACTTACCGTAATAGTAAACAAACAAAAAAACTTACTCGAGGTACTTGGCGGCCTCTTCACGGTTGTTTAGAATGTACCACTCAAAGAACTCGCTTATCTCTTCCGTCAAGAGTTGACTTCCAACGTTTTCCCACGACTCGCCCCGGAAAATTAAATATTGACTTTTGATCCCTCGTATCACCGCATCATCGTTACGAGGTACCCTCTCCATCTTGACATCATTTCGGGGGATAATAGTATGACGCAAATTTTGCGCCTCTTCGACTAGATAAGCTTCAATGATAGATCCTTCAACGTACCTTGTATTTTTTATCTTGTGCTTAAGTGTGCGTAAAAACCTACAATGGAATATCGAGGGTATTTATAAACTCAAGTACCATGTCGGTCAATTAATAACAACGCGAAATCAATATATATTACCTCTCAAACGGATACATCCATCTATATTGTTGCGGTCCTCCTACCTTTGCTTCATAGGCCAAGTGAATGGGCAAATGTTCCATTGAGTCAAAGAAGCTAGGAGGAAACACCATCTCTAACTTGCATAGCGTTATGGGCATGCTCGCCTCCGTGTGTCGTAACTTTTCAACATTAAGCTCAAGCACAAATTTCTCTAAAGAACATGGAAAACTCCGTTAGAATAGACCATACATGGTTCGGTAGTGCTTTGAAGGCCCACGGCAACAATCTCTCGGAAAAAAACATGACAATCATGACTCTTCATCTTGCTCAACTTCACCTCGTACATGTCGACACATCTTTTCGGTTTTGACGCATAACCGTCGGGGAGTTTCAGATCTTTAACCCACGCAACAATTCTAAATTCGCTCTTTATTGAATGTGTACGGCGCTCCGGGTTTGGAAATTGGCCCCAGTGCCATTTTCCACCAAATGCAAAGCAGCCTTCTACAAATCGCTTCAACGTCCAATCTTGCGTTGACCGTGTCTTTCGTCTTGCCCTTGGTGTCCATCACTGTGGCTGAATATTGCAAAACACATTCCTCTCAATATGCATGACATCGAGGTTGTGTCTTAACAATTGATCTTTCCAATATGGTAGTTCCCGTAAGATATCGCGTTTGTTCCAATGATGATCAATGCCGTACCTCCAGTGTTCGCTTGAAGCAAAGCACCTCTTCGACACTCGGAATGTGCCCGACCGTCCCATATTTCTTCTCCACTTAAACGACGAGGTGGATCTCGCTCGTTCGACAAAGATTCCGCGTGAAGTCTTTTCTATTTCTCCTAAACGGATGATCGGGGGTAGGAATCGTCGGTGCTCGTCAAACCAACCGACCTTGCGACTATGTTCCAAGCTAAAACCCATGTTTGTTCAAGACATACCGGGCATGCGAGCTTTCCCGACGTTTGCCGCCCACTCAACATCCCATAGGCGGGAAATCATTTATCGTCCACATTAAGGCGGCCCGCACATGGTGAAATTCTCGACTTAATGATATATCATACGTAAGAACACCTTCACTCCACAACATTTTCAACTCGTCTATCAAAGGCCCGAGGTACACATCTATCTTCTTTTTGGGTTCGACGGCCCAGGATTAACGCGTTAAGGAAGATAAACTCTCTTCTCATGCACATAGAAGGTGGGAGGTTGTACGGAGTCACAATGACCGGCCAACGGAATAATTCCGCCCGTATTGTTGAAAGGAGCGAACCCATCCGAACATAGACCAAGACGAACATTACGGGGATCCATAGCAAAGAAAGGATTCGCCTCGTCAAATTTACGCCAAGCTTCGGCATCAGATGGATGCGTCACAAAGTTTTCATCCCTACGATGCTCCCGGTGCCATCTCATGTGAGCAGCTGTTTGTTCGGATGCATACAATCTCGTAAGTCTGGGCACCAGAGGAAAGTACCACATCTTGCTTATTGCATGACGGGTGTTTTTCCTTCCTTTCCCCACAACTTTATATCTGTCATCTCCACAGAATTTGCAATTGGTCACCTCGGCGTCATCCTTGTAATACAACATACATCCTCCGGGGCAAAGCAATGGATTTTTTCACATCCAAGCCCAAGCTCTTTCACCTTTTTTTTTTTGCTTGGTAAAAGTCCTTCGGCAAATTATTGTCTTTGGGAACAACCTTACTCATGATCCGCATCATTTCGTTGTAATTCCTCTCGCTCATATGGTGATCGGTCTTCAAGCTTAGTGTTGCTAGGGTAGCCGATAGCGATGAATATTCACTATTTTCAAAGTGTTCGCAACCTTCCCATAACGGACGCTGTGCTTCTTGAAGCATTTTATAGAACCTAGCGGCTTCCGGATGAGGATCCTCACCCATGTTTGATGGTTGAGGATGGGTACCGGTCTCCTCTCCCATGTATGACGGTTCGGCATGAGTAACGGGATCAAAATATTGGCCGATCGACGGTCCCGCGGCATCCATAACCAACTCGCTCATATTGATTAAGGTTTTCTCGATGACTACCGTCCTTGTAATAACCACTCGGTGTCATTTCGGACTTCGCCATGAAATTCCCAACATTCATAATCTCTAATGAATCCCTTTTGACACAAATGAATTCCGACCTTGTCGCGCCTCGTAAATCTTAAACAATTACATTTGGCACACGGACACCGATCTCCCTTCTTGAATTATTTGAATTCGCCAAAGCAAATTGGATGAACTTTTCCAAACCCGCCAAGAATGCTTGTGTTAGTTCTCTTCTATCGGTTAGACGATTGTACATCCAACTTCTATCATGGCCGCCTTCCATACTTCCTAGCTAGTTTAGTTACTACCCTAATTAACTTCTCAACATACCACAAAATATATATATATATATAAAATTCGCCTCTTATGCCTACCAATTGCCACTTAATCAAGAAAGTGAAAAAGAAACACATGCATTGAACAAAGAACATATTCCAAAGAAGCAACCAGAGAATGAGGATAGCACACACCGTAATACATGGGGACATGCATGGAGGGCAAACAAAGAATACAATACTAAGTATTTTGGAGTTTCTAACATATATGGGCTAGATCAAAGGAATTACATAACATTTAATCAAATTTAGTGTATAACTTGTTAAACATAGATTGAAATAAAAAATTTAAATAAAAAAATTATTCTACTAATTTTTATAAAACATACAAATGTGATTATTCTTCAATGTCACACCTTCCTCATCCTCGTTGACATTAATTAATTAATTGTCTTATCCCTAAATTTTATTTCCAAACACTTCACTTTTCTAGTTTCAACATCATCCTATTTAAATATTTATGTATCAATATCATCTAATACAAAATCTTAATTTTATCACACCAAAATCGAATTGGAATTTCTAAATTCCTAAAAAGTGCTAGATAAAAATAATTTACATAACAAAATTCTATACGTTTTTAACCGTGTTACAAATCTGAAAAAAATACTTTTAAAATTTATCTTATTTAAAAAAAAGATTTAAACTCGTGTACTCGATAATCTTCGACTAACATACATATTTTTAATATTCCAGCTAATCAAAAATAACATAAATATCAAATTGTGATTAAAAAAAATATACTTCAAGCTAACCCGTAAAATCGAAATGCTAAGATTTGTTTGATAATTTCCTTCGAAGATCTTAGTGCTAGGATATGTTTGTAACTGCAAAAAAATGAAAATTAAAAAAAACCGTAAAAAAGGAAAAAAATACAAAACAAAAAAAAACTTACATACCAAAAAAATCGACGAAATGGAGAGGAGGAGCTCCCGGTGAGGGAGAGGGGGACGGGCCGGAGAGGGAGGGGGAGGGGGAGGGGGACGGGGGTGGGGTGGGGGAGGGGAGGCGGAGAGGGAGGGGCGGAGGGGGAGGAGAGGCGCGGATGAGGGAGGAGGAGGAGGGGAGAGTCGCCGGGAGGGAGGGTCGCCGGAGTTGGGGAGGGTGTTCGAAATCGCGAAGTGGGCGAATGTTGCGGCTTTAAGCTGCACATTCCGCGACGGATCCCGGATCCATCGCACCCGCGACGGATTCTCGGATCCGTCGCATGGATTTGCGACGGATCAAGGATCCGTCGCAAAAAGCGGCAAAAAAGGCCGCTTTTTGCGACGGATCCAAGATCCATCGCAACCCCAAAAAGCGGCCTTTTTGGCCGCTTTGTTGCGGCCGGATCTAGGATCCGTCGCAACCCCTTCCCAATTTCGCGACGGACCGGACCGTATCCGTCGCAAATTTTGCGACGGATAGACGGTCCGTCGCAGAAAGTGGGAAATGGCGGCCATTTTTGGCCGCCCGTTGCGACGGAAGTTTACTTCCGTCGCAATTTCCGTCTCTATTGCGACGGAAGTAAACGTCCGTCGCAATTTGTCTCTATTGCGACGGAAGTTTACTTCCGTCGTCGCAATTTTCGTCGCTATTGCGACGGAAGTAAACTTCCGTCGCAATATCCTTCCCTATTGCTACGGAATTTTTTCCGTAGCAAATTCCGTCGCTATTTATTCTTTTTCTAGTAGTGATAGGACATAGTTTGTAGTATAATTTTATACTACAAATCATGTCCTATATTTAGGATCTAAAGTACTAATTAATCCTAATATCTATTTATCTAAATTGATAGAAGAGATAAATAAATAAATTAATCATAACATATACGATATAAGAGAAATACTTGCATACTCTAGGAGTATTACCTCATTTGACTCTAACTAATTAAATGCAACAACTTATCTTACTTTAATCCTATATGAGAGATGAGTCATCTTAAAAAAAATCAAATTTTATGATTTTATGACTTAGGAATCATGAGAGGAAAATGTGTTTTTTCATTTTTCTAAATTAACAAGTTTATATGTTTTAAAATCATAAAATTTCAATTTCTCTAGATAACTCATATATTATGTAGGATTAAAATAGGATAAGTTGTTGAATTTTAATTAATTAGAGTACATATAAGGTGACGTCTCGTTGAGTATGTAAGTATTTCTCGGGAAGACTCGGAAGAGAAAAATAAGAGTGACATGTGAATGTGATGGGGTGATACTCGTAGCCGTGCCATGCATTAGAGGAACTTTAGGTACATTAAGTAATACATATTAGGTGGTTACATATGAGTGACTAACACCCAATCAAGCCTAAATAAATATGACTATTACCCTATACGTTGATAAAAGGAAGGGTGAAGGACCAAATTTACCAACCAACTATTAGGCCAGAAGCGTTGGACACAAAAAACTTTTAATGGGACCAAAAAGACCAACAAACAATTGAATTTGTTAAAAATATACAAAACCGTTAGATCCACCTAACATCCGTTTGGAATATTGCCAAGTGGTTCATTTGAGCTTGAGTATGAATTATTATTGTTTGTCGTTCCCAAAATCTAACGGCACATCTCAGTCACACCCTCAGGAAACTTCTTCGATACTAGCGCAGAGCGAGCCATCAAGAGAAACAGCCACGGTGTTGACGTAGCCGGTGTGGCCGCGAGGTGTTCCTCAACTTACGTTACTCAAGTTCCGACACCTTCACAAATTCACCACTTCTTCCCAATTCATCGATGCGAGATATCTCTCCAAAGCATTTTCATTCGTCCGCATGAAATCATTGCCTTCTTATATCTCCTCAACCACTTCTTCCCAATTCCTCACTCCTCGCTCGAGCCCCTCTCAATCTTTCCTACGCAATTTCAAAGCCGGTCAATTACGATCCGCATCCACGGCTCTCCCCTCGGCTTGCCCAAAAGCTGAAACGACCGGCTTCTTGGAGGTCTTAGGTCTTGCGAATGGCGCTTTCGGGATCGCGGCGATGGATCTTCAACCTAGTTTAAAGAAGAAAACCGTTGTTTCAATAAGTTGGATTCCGTTTGAAAACCGTTGTTTCAATAAGTTGGATTCCGCTGGACCGCAATGGCAACGCGTCAATGTGTTGGATGTGGACAAGTACGCTATTATGCGACGGGTTGGAATTCACGCAAGAGATCTTCGAATTCTTGATCCGATGTTATCGTACCCTTGACCATTTTGGGTAGAGAGAAAGTCATTGTCCTCAATTTAGAGGTAAATGCTCTGTTCTTGCTCTACCACGTGCTTTCTTTTAGCTTTGTTCTTTTTGTATCCGGGCTTGTTCAATCATTGATGGGATTATCTCCATTGGTTTCGACTCATTCTTACAGCATATTAAAGCTATTATCACTGCAGAGGTACGTTTGATTTCAATGTTTAGTAGACTTTATATTGGAATGACTTCTCCAGGTTATGCTCTGTTTTTAAATTTTGGTTTCATGCTTATGGTAGGTGTTACTTAGAGACCCGATGGATGATGACGTTATTCCTATTGTTCAGTAACTTCAAAGAAAGTTGCCCAAAGAAGCTGTCACAGGGCAAGGCCAAGGAGAAGACGAAGAGACACGTACTCAAGAAGTTGAAGGCGACAAAGAAAATGGTACGACTCTCGGAAACTTCAATTCGCAGAGGTTTAAATTTGAAGTTATTGTTGTTGAAGATTTACCTATATGTAGTTTGCCTAATTATATTGTCTCATTTTTTAGTTTGTTTTAATTGGTCTGCGTTTGACTTGTGCGTTGCAGAATTTCCAAACGGACGTTAGGTGGATCTAACGGTTTTGTATGTTTTTAACAAATTCAATTATTTGTTGGTCTTTTTGGTCCCTTTAAAAGTTTTTTGTGCCCAACGCTCCTAGCCTAATAGTTGGTTGGTAAATTTGCTCCTTCATCCTAAAAGGAAATTCACAAGTCACTTGCCTTGTGCCTAGCCATTGAAATTTAAAGAGTTTGATTTATATATAAAAAGGAGAACACAAAGGGCCCATTTAGAATAATGCGGTGACAAAAAACGACTTTTTAAGGGTTAAGGAGCAAATTAGCCAACAAACTTTTACCTTAGAAGCGCCCAGACAATAAACTTTTAAGTTGACCAAAAGTACCAATAAACTTTTAAAAATGTGCACCCAACACAATAAACTTTTAAAAATGTGCGATCCGACAACGCCTTAGTTAGAAAAGATAACGTCCATTATCTAAGATGCAGATTGGCCAACAAACTTTTACTCCAAGAGCGCCCAGTACAAAAAACTTTACTCAGGAGCGCCCAACACAAAATTTTAAATTTCACTAAATTAAATAATTTTTTTTTCTCAATTGTCATTATTCAAAACTACTTATATAGTTATCTATGGACAAAAATTACTCATTTTCTAAAATAAACAAAACTTTTCATTAAAAATATAATTATATGATTTAAATAAAAATCAAGGTGTTTTATAATTTATTATATATGTTAAACAAAAAAAAATGATTTATTTTTATTTTATAAGAAATTTATGTGATTTAATTAATTCATTTAATGTTAATAAAATTTAAAAAATCTATTATATCCTAAAAGAAATGAAATGAGTTTAATTTTTACTTTTATAAAAAGAGCTTAATGGATATTAACGTTGATACTTAATAATATAAATGCAACTTGATGATATATTTGTTAATTAAATGATCTATTGATTATATGAATATGAGACTTGTTGGAAAAAAAAATAACTTAAGAGGTTTGATTAAGGACAATTTAATAATGGGTTAAGGAGCAATTTGACCAACGATTTTTTTTTCCAACAAGTTCCATATTCATATAATCAATAGATCATTTAATTAACAAATATATCATCAATTTGCCGGATTTATATTATTAAGTATCAACGTTGATATCCATTAAGCTCTTTTTATAAAAATAAAAATTAAACGCATTTCATTTCTTTCCGGATATAATAGATATTTTAGATTTTTTAAATTTTATTAACATTAAATGAATTTTTTAACTCACATAAATTTCTTCTAAAATAAAAATAAATCATATAATTTTTTGTAACATATATAATAAATTATAAAACACCTTGAGTTTTATTTAAATCATATAATTATGTTTTTAATGAAAAGTTTTGTTTATTTTAGCTAATGAGTAATTTTTGTCCATATATATCTATACAAATAGTTTTGAATAATAACAATTGAGAAAAAAATTATTTAATTTAGTGAAATTCAGAATTTTGTGCTAGGCGCTCCCGAGTAAAAAAAATTGTGTTGGGCGCTCCTAAAGTAAAAGTTTGTTGGCTAATATGCACCTTAGATAACGGATGTTATCTTTTTCTAACAACGTTGTCTTGACTACACATTTTTAAAAGTTAATTGTCTTTGGTGCATATTTTTAAAAGTTTATTGGTATTTTTGGTCCATTTAAAAGTTTATTGTGCTTTCTACGCTCGGAGGTAAAAGTTTGTTGGCCAATTTGCTCCTTAACCCTATTTTTAATCTAACTTTTGTAAACGTAAGATATGATAACGTGAGTTTAGCGGTAGAAAATTTCCAATGTGATTCATTTACGTTTACAAGATAAAAATGTGAGAGGAGTTTTGTATCGGCTTGACGGTGACAAAAGCGATTTTTTTTCAAATAGGCTCTTGTTTGGATTATTATGTGAAAAATTTGTTGAGATGAAAAATAATTGAAAATGACATAAATCTTATTGAATATTACAACACACATACACACGTATGTATGTATGTATGTATGTATGTATGTATGTATGTATGTATGTATGTATGTATGTATGTATGTATGTATTGTGATAAATGAAGATAACAAATTAAATTTGATAAAAAAAGTTAAATTATTACTAAAAAAATAAAAATAAAAAACACTAAAGTGCTTAATTAAAGATATTGCCATGCAGTTTGGTTTACGCAGAGATGAGACCACAGTTTTATTCGTTCTGTCAACATCACAAATTGTCGTTTAGCATAGGCAATATCTTCCTTGCCTGCACTACTTGTGACATGATTTTATTTGTGTGAACCACCTTATCATTTAAGTCGAGTTTGAACACCGAAGTTTACAAATTTTAGCTTCTCTCATAAGTAGCTTTTTTAAAAAAAGCCCATTGGTTTAAAAGCCACCCCAAACACCAAAAAACAGTTAATTTCTTTCCATTGGGCTTTTACTCTTTGCCACTAGGTTTCTAAGGTCTTTGAACGCCTATGCCAAACAGGCACAAATTTAATCTATTTCGACTTTTAAAGAGTTTGTTACTTGAAAATATATTTTTTAATTTTTACTTTTTGAATTAATTATTTAGTGCTTGTTTGGAAACTTTCAAAATGTGTTTTTAAGCATTTTTTCGTAAGCCGAGATAAAACTTTTATCACATATTTATTTCATAAATCATAAAAATACTTTTAAAAGGTTAAAACAAACACACACTCTCTAGACCTAGAATACATCTTTTTCTTATATTACTTAATCTTATAATGTGGCCAAATGCTAATAGGCGGTGCAAAGGTTATCAATGACCTTATAACTTAGCACTTCCTGGTGTTTTTTTATAAGCAACATTCTCTTTCTTAGGCTTGATCCTTAATATAGACAACTTTTTTTCTTGTGTCTCAAAATTTAATCTACATTTTCTTTTTCGCCCTATTAAATACATGTCTTTATATTAATTATCCCTCACTCACCATTATTTCTCTTGCATTTAATCATTTATTACACACTCTCTCATATTTTATACTTATTCTCTCTTGTTCATTTTCTCTCGTATACTCTTTTCATAAATATGGACAAATTTAGAAGAAATGTGACGTTTTTTTACACATTTATAGCCTGTCTAGTTCACAGAATCGGAAATAATATAACAGAATGGAATGTAATGTAATGACGATTACATGAATTTGGTTGGTCCATTATTAAGGAAAGTTATGCATAAGCATAAAAACGTTTAATTGGATTACATCGAATATGGGAATATATGTGACAAGAGACAAAATTATCCCTCTTTACATATATATGTATAATGTACACATTAGGTTCTTGATAATGCTTTTCATTTTATGCCGTGTACACGTTGAGTTCATAGTCATTTTTTAATATTTAATTAAGTAAATATTATGCGTGTATCGGTTGGATTTATGGCAATTTCTTAATATTTAATGGTGGGTATGTTGTTTAATAGGATATTTTAATATTTTTAACAGTGAAATATATTTTTTAATAGGGGAATATATTTTTAAAATTTCTATATTATTAATATTTAATGTGATAATTATTTAATATTAAACAATATTTATGGGTGGGCACTTTGGTTAATTAAAAAAAATTATAATGGCACTAGTGTATTTTTTACTTGATTACGGGATGTCAACTAACACCCCCATTCATCGGGGCTTACGGTGTAATCCTTTTAACATTATATAAATGTAACCAAATGTCGAATCGTTTGTTGCATCATGATTACATGTAATCATCTCCCATAAAATTGAACTGATCGAATAGGCTATTATTGTTTTTAATTAATTCTAACCGCTAATTCATTTTGGACATTCAAGAAAAAAATTGCTTATAAAAAAATCGAAGGGAGACATCCTTAACAAAAGAAAACTTAGTAACATAAAAAACCAAGGAACAAAAAATTGGGGGAGCATCAACCCAAGAATATCTGAGATCTCTCACCTAACTCGGTATTGACTCGGGCAACCCGCCGAGTGGTGTGGGTTGCCCGAGTGGAGACTTTTTAAAAAATTTATCTCAAAATAAGGATGATAGACAAGAGAGGTTGAAGAAGCAAGAGAGAGGTGCATCATGTATAAATTGAAGAAAGTGGCAACCGAGAATGAGGACTATTTCACTAATTGCTAGTGATAGGAGGGGCAAACGAAGGAAATGACCCCAGTAACAAGAGAAACGGCATCCTCCCTGATACATATGTCGAGCCTCCTCTCCCTTCAATATAGTCTCCGAGGAGCATTACAAGAGAACAAGAAGAAGGAAGTAGCGACAACACAGTCTGAGACAACGTTCTAGGGACGGTATGGAAACCATATATTCAGGGAGAATGGTTGATGGGTTTCTACAAACCCCTTGGTCTTCTCTTTGTTATTGAAACTAAAATTCATGCTATCTTGTTAGGGCTTCAAATTGGTCTTCAATTGGGTTTACAGAGAATCGTTATTTACTCCGACTCTCTTGATGCCGTTAATATCCTTATGAGAGATCGCGCCTACCGATCACCCCTTCAAGACATCATTGGGGAGACCGCAGATCTTCTATTCCGAGATTGGGATGTGGAGCTCCATCATATTTTAAGAGAAAACATCTCGTGTCCGATTACATGGCAAAGTCGAGGTCATAGTGTTACTGTTGGGGCCAATGTGGTCATGATTCCAACGATTTCTAGAGATTGCCTCTATATGGTTTTGAAGTATCAACAATCTTGTCACTCCTAGCATTTTCCTCTTTCTATTTTGATGTATTAGGGGCTAAAGTATTGATGTTCTAATTCCTTTTTCATCCTTTCAAGCTTCGGCTTGCCTTTAATATCCCAAAAAAAAAAAAAGGAAACGTATATTCACATCACAAAAGCTTAAAACCACGTTAAAAAAAGAAGAAGGAAAAATTAAATAAAAAGAGAATGAACTAAAATAAAATAAACTCGACATTTGCTTTAATTTTAGAATTTTTTTTTTTTTTTTTAGCAATTTTCCAGGATGTTTGTCAAAAAATTGTGGTCTGTTACCATCATGCTCCAAGAATATGAATATTTCCATAACATACGAGCAAAGTAAGTGTCCGGTTTGGTTTTTTTGTTAGGAAAAAAACTCTTATCTAAATGGAAGATATGAACCCTTTGTAATTTTTTTTAATTGTAATTTATAATATATAAGATAAATATGTAAAAATAATTTTATCTTAATTTACGTAAATAAACACTTTTAAAATAATCACCAACAAGCTTGTAACAAAGCGCGGCAAATGAGATTGTCGTATTTAGGGAAAGGTGGGAATGGGAGGTAGGGTGGAAATTTAACGGGGGCCTGTCGGGGCCGTGGCCGGCTGTTAAAAAGCCTGGTTAAAAGCTGTCAGTTAACGAGCCGGCCAAGGCCTAATTTAAGGCCTGTTTGCCTTAAGAGGCCAGGCCTAGGCCTCTTAATAGGCCTGAAAAGCCTTTCAGGAGGCCTGTTAAGGAGGACAAAAATGTAATTGTATCTTTTTTTTTTGTCAAGAATTTTTTGTCAACCTCAAAGCCACTAATTAATTGAAAAAAAAACCCCATTCACTTCCATACCATTCACCGACCCCAATTCTTCATACGCCAACAAAAAACCCTAGGTTCTCTTGCTCGTTCTCTTATCTCCCAAATTTTTCACAGATCACTACCTCCTCTCCATTCATCCTTCACCGTCGACGGTAGTACTCAACCCCTTCGCGGGTCTGTTCCAGGTCTGACCTCACGCTCAACGTCGTCGGTTCTTCCAAATCTGTGCTCCTCTCAGCTCTTTACCGTGCCTCCCCCGTTCGCGGCTGCCGTCGCTCTATCCAGCCGTGATTCTTGATCGGTGTTTGGTCGACCTCCAGCCGTGATTCTTCCAGGTCTGTTGCTGGCGATTTCAATCCAGCCGTGATTCTTCCAGGTCTGTTTGCTGCCTCTGTTTAACCCACCTTATGGCATGTGATGTTTACTTTCAATTAAATATTGGAACTTGTAGTTGCTTGCCATGCACTGTGCTTTTTGAGAAAATCAAGGTTTGACCATCAAAATTGGTTTGACAAAGTTCATAATTGAATCTGATTTTTAGGTAGAATTCTCCCCTAATTGGATATATTTGTTGCACAATTCTCTAGGAAGTGGCTTGAAGAGTTTCGTTTTTTATTTTGCATGGTGCGCATCGGCAAAGTTCACACAATTAATACTAACTTTGCATTTAATCTTACCATTTCCTTCTGCATTATAAATTTTTCTCGAAAGCAAAAATATTAGTGTTGTGTTGTTGTTCTGAATTTTCTACTTATTGGAGTTTAGTGTTTGGAATAATTTTTTCAATCATTTTGTATATTGGAGTCCGAATCTGGAATTGAAGTTTAGTCTTTGGAATAATCATTTTGGGTAGATAAATATATGAACTGGAATATATTGGAGTCTAACAATATATTGGATAATTATTCAATGGATAATAATATATGAATCTGGATAATTATTCAAAAATATTCATATAGTTGGATAATAATCATGTTCTAATTATTCATATAGTTGGGTAGATATAAACCATAAATTAACACGTACTCAATTTTTAGTCATACTTTCATGTATTTTAAATCCGACTTCTTCATCCTTAAATATTTGTTTTACTGCGATTGAGGGTTTTGTTAGGATCTAAAGTTGAATTAGGTAAAGATGTTCATAGTCTCATTGTGAATCGTGCAATTGAGTTCGTATATGGTTTATATCTACCCAACTATATGAATAATTATCCACATATATTGTTTCCGTACGACTAAAAATTGAAATTTGTAATAATTTATGAAGGTTATTGGATTGGGGGCTTTGGGCTTGGAGAGAGCATTGATGACTAAAGATGTTGTGTTCGAATTGCCATCGTGTATAAAAACACACTCCTTTTCGCTTAACATCATGTAGTTTTCAAGATTGGGTGTGTACTTTTTCCTCTTCTAAAATTATTTTTTATGTTTCAGTTCTAGTTCATGTCATCTCCATTTCAAAGTGAAACAATGTCATCTAATTCAGTTCCTCCTCGCTATTGAGGTGTCTCAACAAGCACCAACAGATTCAAGTGAACAAGCTATTCAACAAACTAATGATGCTAGTGAGAAAGTTGGTAGTGATGATGATATAATTAAGAGGAAGAGGCGAAAAACCTTACCTATTTGGGACGATTTTGATCAACATGAAACTAATGATGGGCTCAAAGCTAAATGCAAGTCTTGCAAAAACTCATTTTCATACGCTGGGAAGGAGCTAGCACTACGCATCTATCGAGACATATCAAAACTTGCGATACAAGGAGGCTCCTCATTCTTTGCAAAAAACAAGCAATCCACCATTCCATTTCAACCTTCTAGCACGAATCCATTTTTGGCATCGAGTGCTAGATATTCTAATGAGAAGATGAGGGAAATAATTGCTACGCAATCATGGTGCATGAGCATCCTTTAGCATTGTTGAGGATGAAGTTTGGATGTGGGGTTTCCAATATGCTAATTACGAATTTCACAAATTTTCTTAAAAGACAGAAGAAGTGATTGTTTGGCCATATATGAGGCGGAGAAGAAACAATTGAAGGCCTTATTACAAGGTGTGAGCAAGATTAGTTTGACTAATGATATGTGGAAATCAAGTCATCAGTGATGAATACATGGTTATTACCGGACATTTTATCGATGCGGGGTGGAATCTTCAAAAGAGGGTTTTGAGTTTTGTGAAAGTTCCTGCTCCTAGACGAGGAATTGATGTGGCTGATGCTATTTTCAAGTGTTTGAAGGCCTGGGGAATTGAAAATAAAGTATTTTCGGTGTCAGTGGACAATGCTTCTTATAATGATTCTTGTTTGAGGGCTCTTAAGGACACTTTATCACTTAGTAGTTCTTTACCTTTGGGTGGTGACTTATTTCACGTTAGATGTTGTGCGCATATATTAAACTTGTTGGTGCAAGATGGCCTTGGTAGAATTAAGGACATTATAAATAATGTCCGTGAGAGTGTGAAATACATCAACTACAATGATTCAAGGCTAAAAGCATTTTGTGACATTGTTGAGCAGAAACGCTTGAAGGAAAGGAAGCTCGTTCTTGATTGTCCAACAAGGTGGAATTCTACATATAGGATGTTATCTACTGCTTTGAAGTTCAAGGTTGTCTTTCCAGATTATAAGGAAAGAGAACCACATTACAACTATGCACCTTCAGAAGAGGATTGGAAGAAGGTTGAGAAGATATGCAAACTTCTAGAAGTGTTCAATGTAGCTACTCATATCATATCAGGTAATGAGTATCCTATCGCAAATTTGTACCTTCCGAAGTTTGGAGAGTGAAACAAGAAATTGACAAAGCCTTTGATGATGATGATTTCTTCATGGTGGAAATGGCAATCTCAATGAAAGAGAAGTTTGACAAATATTGGGGGAATGCAACATGGTAATGGCTCTTGCTAGTATTCTTGATCCTAGGTGCAAATTATATGTGATTAATTATTGCTTTCCTTTGATTTACAAGCCTGAGCATGTTGCTTCTGAGAATATAGATAAAGTGGTGAAAGCTTTAAACTCAATATACGATGGCTATGTTGCTGTGTATAAGGGAGAGGCATGTAATGGAGATCATAATGTTGGCAACAACTCTTCTTCCAATGTATCTAGTTCTTCTATAGTTACTGGATTTGATCAAATCATGAACATTGTTCGTGAAAAGCAAGCAATTCCCCCTATGAAATCGAGTTGGAAGCTTATCTTGAGGAGTCTCGTTTTTATACCCGATGGCAATTCTAATTCCTTTAATGCTCTACAATGGTGGAAAAATAATAGTATGAAGTATAAGATTTTATCTAAGACGGTCGCGACATACTAGCTATTCCAATCTCAACTGTTGCATCGTAGTCTACATTTAGTCTTTGGAGGTAGAGTTATTGATGAATATCGTTCTAGATTGAATGAAAAATCAATTGAAGCACTTATTTGTGGTGGGGATTGGCTTCGCAACAAGTATGGATTAAAAAAGAAACAAAAGGTAAATTTTGCATTGTTAAAATAATATCATTTGTTATACATAATACTTGTTCAATTGTGTTATGCTCTAATTCTATATATTTGATTAATTTTTTCAAGGTCTTTGAACCCGAAGAAGAAATTATATTGAAGATTTGATGTCAATGTCCAATGGCTTTACATTGGCACAATTGAAGGAAGATACTCTACATTGGTAAGAAAAGAAGAATTTGTATGTTGGATGTTGGTGGAATGTTGTAAACTTTATTCATGGATGTTGAATCTGTATGTTGGATGTTGTATTTGATTTCATTTTTTATGTTGTAGAATCTGTTGTTGTTTTTGTAAAGTAGGCATGTTTTTTTTTGTTTAAGGTCTGCTTTTACTTTTTGAGGCGCTTTTTTTCTTTACGGAGGCTTGTTTTCGGCCTTTAAACGATGGCCTGTTTTGGGCTGTTTACTTTGGGGCCTGTGGACCGTTAACCTAAGTAAAGAATGTTTAAAAATACAGATCTTAACAGCCACGCGCCAGCCAGCTGATACATGCGCCAGCCAGCTAAAAAAATACCTCAGAATAACAAATGCGCCAGCTCAGCCATTTCTTCGCATAATGCGCCTTCGGTTAAGGTCAACTGGCCTTACTGTTTCCATCCCTAATGGGAGGCGCGGAGAGAACAAGTTGGCATGTTGGGTTACGGCAACATTGTCGCCGTAGGTTTAGGTTCTCCTGGGTCCCACCTATTCTCTAATCTATCTCTCATCATCATCATCATTATCATGGTCTTGTACTACCTCTTGTCGCCCCTCTTTCTCATCAATCACCCATTATTATATTATACTAATATAACATAAAATAACAAAAAAATCTAAAAAAAGACTACTTAAATTTTAAAATTTTAAATAAATTATTTTCTAATAAAATGAGTTGTCAATCATTTTATTAATTTTATCACTATTATTGTTAACCTGACTTTTAAAATTTAAATGATATTTTTTTTTATCATTTTTCTAATAATAAAAATTTATGGGCTATTACCTAAGCACCCAAGTCTTGAATGAATACCACTTTTCCTTGTTTTTGTTTTTTATTACACGCAAATGTTTTCCTATATATATATGTGTGTAAAAATATTATACGCAATTGAAGAAAAGTTAAATCTTATACATTGTCCATGTTCCTTGTCATATTTTATTGAAAAAAATTGCTAGAAAATTTCCTCCATTAGGAGGAATCTAACACTGAATATTGAAATGTAAGCACCTCTCATTCAAATTCAAAAGTAGTACTAAATCCAAATTGATTATTGTCCACAAAAATAAAATAAAAGAACTCCATTTTGATTATGCATTCCCTTTTCTTGATATTATTATTCGATTCGAGATTTGTAGCTCTTTCATTCAATACAACTCTTTGTTTCTGGTTTGTTTTTCGGTGTCTTGTTGCTGTGGGGTTCAGGTCCTCTTGTCTTTCTGCTTTGTCTGGTTCTTTTGTGCTTTGCCTACAAGTCTGCTCTCTTTGTGCTTCGCTTTGTGTCTGTGGGCCTTTTTCGGCATTTTATTTGCAATGACTGTGATTCAGAAAAATGACAATTCAATGCCCTGTAAACACCTTATTACCCACTTGGTGTTTCATTTCATTTCTCATCAGAACAGAAACCCTGTTTTCTCTATCACAGTGGAAAAATATCACTCGCCCAACGGTCTGACGTCGTTTGAATGGATTCTGATGCAGAAACTTGTATTCTCCACTCCGCCACAGTTAACGGCGTCGTAGACTACTGGCGATCAGATCAAAGTCCGGCAAATGGAAATCCGCTTGGTTCATCATAGGTGTTTCCACGATCTATCTTTCATTCTTTCCCTCTTCTTCGCTTTTATTTGATTTTAATTTTATTTTTGGGATGAAAATTAGAAAGGTGTGGAAATGGGAGAGGCAACCTCATAACCTTCTTAACGGGGCGTTTTTATCAAAGATCAGGGCGGTCCCAAAAAATTTTAAATGTATTAAAAAATAAAAGAATATAAATAAAAAATATCAAAAATATATTTATGAAATTAAGTGAATACCGATCTTTGTAATAAAGAAGACAATTATTTTACAAACCCGTCATTTAAAAAAAGTAGCTAGTGCGGTTAAATCAAACGCCTACATAAATTACAAGGGTGACGACACTCAATAAGCTCAAATACATATATTTTAATAAAAAAGTATATTACGATAAAAATAATTACAACGCCATCCTTTTGCATCTTTTTTTTGAAATTCCATCATAATCGCTTTATTATCAATGCCATCAAATACATCTTTTTTAAGATAAGCGACTAAACAATCATTCAACCATTCATCCCTCATTCGACACGAAGTGTCAAGCTTGATATACAAGGATAAATACTTAATTTAAGGGTGAATGACCATCATTTAAATATGTATTTTTTTTAAAAAAAAAAAAGGCTTCCCAAATTCCTAGGGGGACCTGCCTCCAACCTTCAACGTAGGTCGCTATTTTACGCACCCTCAACTGTATCAGCATATGGGACCCATAAAATTATTCAAGGGCACCATGTGAGGATTTAGGGATTCGGGCAGCGCCCGATTTTTTTTTTTTTAGGAAAGTTTTAAATACATTAAAAAACAAAAGAATATAAAACAAGAAAAGAAAAGAATATCAAAAAAGTATTCATGAAATCAAGCCAACACCTTTATTGATGATGTAATAAGAGAGAGTAAATTATTTTACAAACCTATCATTTAAAAAAGGCTAAGTGTTGTTAGAATTAATTACATAAATTACTGATAAGAAATGGAAGACTCAATAAAGTTCGACATATATTTTAATAACAAAAATATATTACAACGTCATCATTCTATCTTTTATTTTTTTGAATTCCATCATAATGTCTTATTATCAATCTTTATCAAATACATCTTTTTCAATATAAGACACTAAACAATCATTCATCCCCATCCTGATTACGTGCAGTCTTGATGTATTAAGAGTGAACATTTAATTTAAAGGTGACAATTATATATATATATATATATATAAAGGAAATCTCAAATTCAAGGCAGTGTACTTGCCTACTTGCCTCCTTTGTATATAACCTAGGTCCGCCTATGGTTGTGACCGTCAACGTGTGGGTCGGAACGTTATCGTTGCTCCATCTCCTGGCGCCATTATTGCAGACTCTTACCTTCTCTTTATCTCTCCCTTCCTTTCATTTCTTAATCATAAATTGATTGATTCCTTCGTTAATAACCCTAAGGTATCAACAAATTCTGTCAAAAGAGGAGTTGAAAAGTCAACATATATAGATTTCAATGTTTGACCTGCAATTGCCCGTATTTACAGGTATTTGAGGTGACATTTGCAAACTTGATTTTTTTTACCGACTTTTTAAGATTTGATGGTCATTCCTCCTTTTTTTAAATGAATATTTATCACTATTTATTTGTTACTCTTTGAGGTGAAGTTTTGATGATTATATATAACCTCTAGTTTGTATGAATTGTAGGTACCAGAGTTATTGGCAATTAGGTTGTTTGGAATAAGCGGTGAGAAAAGTGAACTTATTTTTAATTTGATTTTTTAAAAAATGGGCTTTTCTTTAAATTATTATTTAAAAAGTCAATTTAAATAAAACATGACTAAAAATTCCATAAATTTTATTGAATAGTGTGTGTATATATTATAATAATTAAAGATAAAAATTTAAATTTCATTAAAAATTTAATTATTACTAATTTTTTTAAAAAAAAAACACTAAAGTCTTAATTAAATATATTTTCTGGACAAAATTGTACCACTCTAGTCCTATTTATAAGTTATCTTTAGGATAATAAATGACATGATAATTTCGCTATATATTAATTGGGAGAAAAGAGTTGAAATATACTCATTCATAAATGAGACAAAATAAAGAAATTTACCTTATGAGTCTATGACTATTCGAGCTAACTACCTCCTCCTTGATGTAATGATTTAGATTAAAATAAAATTTTAAATAGAATAAGATTACAGATATAAATTAGCTGTTGGAATTAATTTCGCATTTATTGCACGACGCTCAAACTCCAGAAGCTGCAATTTTGGGCTTCTTTGTATAAGTCTGTTGTTTTCGAGTTGAGTTTCTTTTATTATCTCTTATAATCTTTAAATCATATCGTTTAATCAATCTAAAATTCACATTATTACTTTAACTTTTTTCTACGGCGCAGATGAGGCGATTGATGAGATATGGAAAAAAAATGGGAGATAATCCTCTTCCGTTATTTTCCTATAAGTCTATTTAACTTTGATGCTATCCAAACAGAGTAAAATGAGTTTTCTTTTTCTTTTTTCTCACTGGGCTTTTTTGCCCTTTCACCATGCTTTTTTATCTGTTCTTTTTCGCTTTTCCAAACAGGCTACTCCGACCAATTCTGAATCACATTCTTCTAAATGCAAGTGATATTGTTCTTTATTGGACTTTACTTGGTGGCATTTGGACAAGGAGGGCATAAACCCTGTGTTCAAGCTTTTGGAGCTGATCAGTTTTATGAACAACATCCAGAAGAATGCAAAGCCAGAAGCTCATTCTTTACTTGGTGGATGCTTTGTGTGCAGGCATCTTCGTCGTTCTTTTAACCTTGAACTATATTCAGGATAACCTTAGTTGGGTCCTTGCATTTGGAATCCCTTGTCTTCTAATGATCATTGCATTGATTGTTTTCTTGTTTGGAACCAAGACCTACAGGTTTCACATTGAAGGACCTAACAAGAGTCCCTTTATGAGAATTGGCCGTGTTTTTGCTGTAGCCTTAAGAAATCGGCGAAAATCTTTGTCGAATATTGTGATTGATGAGGAATTTTGTGCTCACAAGGCTCGCCAATATTCCAATCATTTTGTTAACAAATGTAATTGAAGAAGAATCAAGATGAAGAATCATGTATTATTATAAAAAAGCAATATGCTCTTACAACCCACTAACCTCGCTGGGTTATCTCTAAAATCTTCTAAACGTTAACTTCCTCAAAGAAAGAGACGAAAAGTTAACTCTCTCATGTAGAGGAGGCCAAGTTAACTCTACCTCTACACATGGTGAGTGACTTCACATCCAACACACACTAAACCACAATAACTTCAGACCTTTTATATGTAACGCCTAACCAATTATTCAATTAATCACCTTATGTTAACACATTTCATATAGAAAATTAGCTGGTTTCTGCATGTTTTCAGAACCTGTCGTATTGAATCTTACTATCTTAGTACAATAGCAGCAATGTTAAGAACCTGTACGTTTGAACTAGTCCAAGAATCAGTTTGAGAATTGAAGTAGACTCTGATTGCAACGTTGGAATCTTTTTCCTTTGATTCCACTTTGAGTAGAAGCATCTTCTTTACAGTATATTGTTTAGTAAGATGACACTCTTATCACATCAGACAGATTCTTTGGATTGATAATATAAATATTTCTTTGACTATATTATTGTTTATTTTTACTTTTTGCTCTTTACTATGACAGATTCCTCCACAAAGCATTGCTTGGACCAAATGAGGAATCTTGTAGCCTCAAAGAAGCAGAAGAAGCAAACGCTATACTTAGACTTAATTATCCCAATCTGGGCAACAAGCTAGTTTAGTCTTTGGCATTGTCTTTGCCCAAGTTGCTACTTTCTTCACCAAGCAAGGGGCTACTATGAACAGAACCATATTTGCAGCCTTTGTTATACCTGCTGCTTCTCTCCAATCTCTTGTCTACGTAGGCATTGTTATTTTCAGTCCCACTAAAACACCTTCAGGCATCACAATGCTACAAAGAATAGGAACTTGAATGTTTATCTCCATAATTACAGTAGTAGTTGCTGCTCTTGTTGAGGCAAAGAGACTGAAAACAGCGCAAGAGTATGGTCTAGTTGATGAACCAAACACGACTGTCCCAATGAGTGTGTCATGGTTGATTCCTCAGTACTTTTTGTTTGGAAAAGTCTGAGGTTTTCACCATGGTTGGCCTTCAAGAATTCTTCTATGATCAGGTCCCAAATGAACTAGTCTCTCCGATCTTTATTATAAAGCGATCAACTAACAATTCTCACAAACCAATAAAAAAGTTAAAATTAATAAAGTTGTCATAAAATTTAAGTGATTTCCAATATTACCCCTACTAGTTATACACTTGTAGGCATACATTGAAAAAAACAATTAATTCTTTTTAAACAAGCAAGCATCTTATAAAAATAATCAAATACACTTCTTTGTTTTAGCTCTTTATAATAAAAACTAGAGAGGGAGTAAGAAGCTTGGGTATTGCTCTCTACTTGAGTATATTTGGTGTGCGAAGCTTCTTAAGCAGCTTTCTGATCTCTGTCACAGAGGAAGTTACAGATAAAGAGGGACAAAGTACAAGCTGGTTTGCTAACAATCTCAACCAGGCACATCTTGATTACTTTTACTGGTTACTTGCTGGACTTAGTGTTATGGAATTATCTTTATTCATTATCTTTTCAAAATCTTATATATATAATCAGAAAGGAAGGATCTAAGGACAAAGATTGCCTGTTTCTTTATTTTGTCATTTTAGGATGTAGATAGACAAAAGTAATATGAAGGTTTGTACATTATTGTATAGAACTAAAACTTCTGCAAGAATATGTAAAGGACTTTGGCTTCCAACTACAGCAATTCTTTCTTCATTTATTTTCGTAATTGACTCATTGTAAAGGATATCCAATTTTATACCAATTTTTTGTCTTATGGGCAGTCATGAGAATTGGGATTCAGTCTTGACGCACCTATTTTGGATTGTGCAAATTAAAAAACTGGATGGGCATGAGTTAAATTTATACCAATTTCCTCTTTGTTTTTTAATATCATTTTTTTTAATTATTCTTGAAGTAAATTTTAAAATTTAGATGATGTAATAATTTATACCATTTTTTTGAAAAAAATCAAACAAGGAAAGTGTCGGCCTCTGATTTTTGGCCTAAGGATAGCCTCATGTGTCATGAAATGATCCTGAATTTGGATATGTGGCAAAGAGAAATTCGTAAAATATGTTAAATTAAGAGGAGAAAAAGTGATAATAAAAAATTCAAATATAATGATCAGATTTAATTTTCTTTTTAAATGAATTTTTATTTTATTATATGTAAATTAAAAATGAAGATAATCTTTTAACTATCACTTATCATGAAAATGAATTTCTCATTTAAAAATCACAAATTAAAAATTTTAAAATTAAAAACCATTCAAATTAAAGTTTAAATAGTTGACATCTTATCACAATAATGAAAATTAGTTGCTCATCACCATGATGAGCACAGAATGTAGACCCATATAAACTTTAATTAACCAATTTACGATTATTAAGAAAAAAAGTTAAAATTAAGTAAAAGCATTAAATATGTATTTTTCATCCATGCCCTTATTTATTATAATAATAAGTAGAGAGACAATAAATACAATTAAAGAATAAAATTGGAAATAACACAATAAATACTTTGACAAAATAAAATAAAATAAGACTAATATTTTGAAACTCACCGAGAGTAGTTAGCATGTACGGTTAGAATGTGGTTGAGTTTGTTAGGTAATGTAACTAACTGAACATGAGCACGTGACCATAGTCAGTCTCTCTAACGACTGTTCTTCATATATGGAGGACACCTGGCTATCGATCTTATCCATTCATCTCGTTGTCCCCCCGCCCACCCGCCACCTTTGTTACCCTCTGTTTATCACGACCACCTCCTTACTTACAGAAATACCATGACAGACATCAGGGTAAATACTAAATAACGCTATTTAAAATAAGATGATTTAGGAATTAATATTGATCATATATTTTTATATTTATCAATTACCGGGAGAATATAAAAATAAAATGAATACAAAAGAACCGACTCCAAACAGTAAACCCAGAATTTTCGTCCCTGTAACAAATGCTGCCATAAAAAAAAACTCAGTAAGAGTGAGAATGTGAGATGGAGAAAGAGAGGGTTACATGGGAATTTGTGTGGTTGTCACCTTCGTCAGAAAGAATCTTGATGAACCACCAAACACTTAGGGTAGTCGGTAAGAGACTACCCTAACTTAATTACAGTGCGAGTTTGAAGCATTAGGTAGGTGGTAGAGAGCCACTTAATGGCTTGCAGTACCAAATTCTGGAAATGACGGAGTTGAAAGATGATTTACCTTGAGACACCCGACCTGATGTACTAGGAAAAATAAATAAAGGGTCAACATCACACATCATCATGCAAATGAATGATGTCAAGATATTTTGTTGCCTTATTAATCAGACCACATTAAAAAAAAAACAATCCAACTTGTGTCTCATTTCTCATCAGAACAGGAGTCACTGCCTTCTCTATTAATTGCAGGGGAAAAATCTGAATCGCACATAGTCTCTGGTGGACGTTGAATGGATTCCGGTGCAGACACTTGTCTTCTTCTCCCCTCCGATTCAGTGGTAACCGGCGTCGTTGACTACAGAGGCCAGCCGGCGATCAGATCAAAGTCCGGCAGATGGAAATCCGCTTGGCTCATTATAGGTACTTACTTCCACTCTCTATTTTTCTTTTTCCTTTTCTTCTTCCACCTTAACCTATTTAATTCAATTTGTTTATTCTTTCGACGAATAGCTGTGGAAGTGGGGAGAGATTTGCGTACTATGGAATATTATCGAACCTCATAACCTATTTAACCAATCATTTCCATCAAAGCACCGCCTCCGCCGCCGAGACCGTTAACGTCTGGGTCGGAACTGTGTCATTGCTCTGTCTCTTTGGCGCCTTTATTGCAGACTCTTATCTTGGTCGTTACCACTATTATCGTCGCTTCTCTTCTTTACACTCTGGTTCGCTGCTTCTTCAACCTTATCTTTATCACTGTTTATTTTTCCCCCAGTTAGGTCTTCAAGCTTTAATTTAATCACACTAAGGTATGAAAATGTTTTGCTAAAAGAAAGAGTTGAAAAGTCCATACCAATGGAAACTGCACTACTGGCCATTTCTACAAGAATTTGATTTCGGATGAATAAGGAAAACAAGTACTTTTTATTGTCCTTAACATAACACGTCTTTACTTATTTTTATTAGATTAGGAGTTAGTTAAGTTAGTTAATATGTCATGTATTTTAATACTCTAATCATCTTCTTTAGTTCCCTTTTCTCCTTGATTATTGTTGAGGAAAAGATCAATTTCCCAAATTTATCTTATGTTAAGGATGGAGAGAGTATTTGATTTGCACATGCAAACTTCATTTTTTAGCAAAATTTCTTAAGATTTAATTATTTATCAGTGATTGCAGTGACTATTGATAATTATAACCTCTAGTTTGTATGAGTTGCAGGGACTAGGGTTATTGGCAGTGTCAGCTATGTTTCCTCCTACAACTTCTGAATCACGTTTCTTCTCAAATGCAAGTGATGTTGTTCTTCATTGGACTTTACTTGGTGGCCTTTGGACAAGGAGGGCATAAGCCTTGTGTTCAAGCATTTGGAGCTGATCAGTTTGATGAACACCATCCAGAAGAATGCAAAGCCAGAAGCTCATTCTTTACTTGGTGGTATTGCACTATGTGTGTGGAGGCATCTTGACCGCTCTTTTGACCTTGAACTACATACAGGATAACTTTAGTTGGGTCCTTGGATTTGGAATCCCTGGTCTTGTAATGATCATGGCCTTGATTGTTTTCTTGCTTGGAACTAAGACTTACAGGTTTCACATTGAAGGTCATAAAGACAAGAGTCCCTTTATGAGAATTGGCCGTGTTTTTGCTGCAGCCTTAAGAAATCGGCTAAAAAATCTCTGTCAAATATTGTGATTGATGAGGAATCTTTGTACTCACAAAGCTCACCAGTGTTCCAAACAATTCATGTAAGAAAAATTAGCTGATTTCTGCTTGTTTTTAAACCTGTTGAATCCTGGTATTACAGTAGCAGCAACGTTGGAACCTGTTTGAACTAATCTTTAAATCAGTTTGAGAATTTAACTAGACTCTGATTGCAACGTTGGAATCTTTTTCCACTTGATTCTGTGTGAGAAGAAGCATCTTCTTTTCAGTAGTAAGATGACACTCTTGTCACATCAGACATAGCTATCAAGGAGAAAACATGTGAAAACCTACCTCATCAAAAGTCTAAGCAATTTAGATACACAGAAGATTTACTTTCTACATGTTCTGAAAAATTAAGTAATCTTGGTAGCATTTTTAATGGAAATGATGTTGAACATAGTCGGCACTTGATAATGCTTCCTTTGTTAGAGTGGTACAAAGTTATCCAATGTAGATTCTTTTGGATTTATAATATAAAGACTTGTTTGACTATATTAACATTTATTTATTTATTCTTTGCTCTTTGCTACGACAGATTCCTTCACAAAGCATTGCTTGGACCAGTAGAGGAATCTTGTAGCCTCAATGATGTAGAAGATGCAAAGGCCATGCTTAGACTCATCCCAATCTGGTCAACAAGTTTATTCTTTGGCATTGTCTTTGCTCAAGTTCCTACCTTCTTCACCAAGCAAGGGGCTACTATGAACAGAACCGTATCTGCAAGTTTTGATATACCTGCAGCTCTCTCCAGTCTTGTTTACCTGGGCATTATTATTTTCAGTCCCATTTATGACCGTGTATTTGTGCCGATTGCGAAGTCCATTACTAAAACACCTTCAGGCATCACAATGCTACAAAGAATAGGAACTGGAATATTTGTCTCCATAATTACAGTAGTAGTTGCTGCTTTTGTTGAGGCAAAGAGACTGAAAACAGCACAAGAGTATGGTCTAGTTGATGAACCGAATGCAACTGTCCCAATGAGCGTGTCATGGTTGATTCCTCAGTACTTTTTGTTTGGAATTGCCGAGGTTTTACCATGGTCGGTCTTCAAGAATTCTTCTATGATCAGGTCCCAAATGAACTAAGAAGCTTGGGTCTTGCTCTACTCCCTTATTTTTGGTGTGGGAAGCTTCTTAAGCAGCTTAATCTCTTGTGATAGAGGAAGTAACAGGTAAAGATGGTAGCTGGTTTGCTAATAATCTCAACCAGGCACATCTTGACTACTTTTACTGGTTACTTGCTGGACTTAGTGTAATGGGATTATCTTTATTCATTTCATGCAAAATCTTACATATATAATCAGAAAGGAAGGATCTAAGGATCCTAGTCTGTATGTTTATATTTTGTAATTTTTGTGATATAGATAGACAAAAGTAATGTCAATGTATATACACTATTGTATAGAACTGAAGCTGCATGAATTGATTGATTGTAATGGTTGTCCAATTTTATGACAATTTTGTCTTATGGGCTTTACATGACAACTAAGCTTGAGAATTTGGGATTCGTTCAGTCTTTGATGAACAACTAATTTGCATTGTGCAATTTAAGCTGGAAGGACATGAGTTAAAATTTATACCAATTTCTTTTTATTTGTGAAATATCAATTTTTTTTTTTAATAATAGTTGAAGTAAATTTTAAAATTTATTTGAATGTTGGTAAAAAACAAAATGTCATAAAATGCTACTGAGTTCGGATATGCTGTAAAGAGAAATTCGTAAAATATATGTTTAAGTTGGAAAAAAAGTGATACTAGAAATTCAACTATAATCATACTCAACTTTTCACTTCAACGTCTAATTATTTTATATAAAGATAGTATGTGATTTTTACCAAGAAAATAAAAATAATAGAGAGAGATGAGGAATGATGAGCATGTTATATTTGGACCCGAGTGCAAATCATAAATAAATGTCTGTCACGCTCATTCATTCCTCAATCAAGAAAATCAATCAATCCTGAGAGAGGCATGGGTCACTTTCTTCGTTTTATTCCTTTGGGTAATCAATCATGCATGAGTTTTTTAATTAAAGAGACAGACATACAATGCATTATTCTTCATTCGGTACTAAACATAAAATCTAATTAACTAAATCACAAATTAGAAAAAATGACTTAAGCTGATTATTTATTATCATTAAGTAAGAAAATGGGTGCCATTTTTCTTAAATATCCATCTTTCAATAAAAATATTATTAAATATTTAAGATAAAGAAGATTAGAGTAAGACTAAAACAAATCTCTTAACTAAGCCTTATACTATATTATTTACAATTTAAAAATAACATATTTCTATATGTTTGGTATCAATTATTAATTATTGATTGTTTTTTTTTTATTAAAAAACATAATATGTATTTGTAAGTTTACTATCCGTCAGTTTATTACCTAAGTGAGTTAAAATAAATAAAAAAGGACAAAAAGTTGTAAGCAAACAACCGACTCAAGTTTATTGCCCAAATAAGGTTTTTGAAAAACAAATTTCAATGAGTTTTGAATGATAAAATTTTTAATAAGATTTTTTTAGCGATTTTCCATAATTTTAAGAAAACAAATTTTATAAAATACCAATACTTCTCAGCATAATAAAGTTATACAAAAAAGTTGGAGAAAAAAATCATTAAAAAAATCATAGTCTTTCAACATTATGAAGGGTAGATGGTGAGACGTCTAAACCTTTTTTATCTGATTTGAATATAATTTCTGTTAACCAACGTCGTGCCAGACAGTTGCAGTTTGTGTTAAAAAGTTGGCGAGTTCGAGTGCTTATGAATGCAGAAAGCTCCTGCACAAGATTCCATAATAAATCGCAGCCGTGCCTAATTTAGATTGTCCAGACGAAGCTTCCGAATCTTTGGATAGACAAAAAAAATAATTTTAAAAATTTTATATTTAATGAAAGCTAATAATACATGAGTTTGATTAATAATACTAAATATCAGTTATATAAATTTTTTTAAAGGGTTAAGGTGCGTATTTGCTTTAATAAACTATTACTGCGGAGCGTCGCAAGACAAAAAAACAATTGAAAGGACTAAATCGACTAACAAACTATTAAAAATCGAAAAAAAAAAAAACACAATTTTGGAGCAGATTCTCCAACGAACCATTACCCCGTCACAAGCCGCCGACATCTCCAAAGTTTCATTATTCTTGGATGTTAATTGCCCACCACTTTGAACTCATCCAGTTCGATCCGACTTTTATTGACACACGCCTTGCACCAATTGCGTCCTTCCGATGCCACAAGCAAGAATAGTACTGCACTCTTCGCGTAACGTCACAAGCTTTGACAGTCCCATTTCTTGGTGTTCGCTTTATCCAATGCATAGAAGGTTTAACGCATTCTTTTAAATTATGCCACTGCCGTCATCCAGCCGATTACTCATATTTTAACGTAATAGTGATAGTTGTTTTTTTAATAGTTATTTGGTAATTTTTCATTTTTTAATAGTCATTTACTATTTTTGGCCTTAGTCCCGATTGTTTTTTTTTATGACATTTCTCAGAGTAATAAGTTACGTTTGTAATTTTTCATAATTTTTTAAAAAGAGAAGAATAAAATTAGTGTTATATATAACGTGTATATATAAATCATTGATATATAAGTACTGTACGATAACATGATGACCCTAAAAATAAAAATAATAAAATATCTTAAATTCCCAGACAAGGGCTGGGATCCAATGTTACGCTCCTGCACTGCTCTAGCGCCAAAACACCTCCACTCCACGTGCCGCACGTTTGGTTGCGCCTCCGCGGAACCAAGTCACGTGCTTCGCAACTCGCGCCCACTGTTATCTTTCTGTAAGAAAGAAGAAACCTTCGGACAACTCGGCAAACGCCACAACACCTTCGACAACCTGCAAAGCACTCACTCCAATCTTAAATGCTTAAATCAGCCCAAATCCACCGATCCAAACCAGATTAGTTACACCCCATTCTCAACGTTAAAACTGTTCCTTCTCTCCATCTTTTTGATATTGTCGGTTGCTATTTTTCCTGTTGCCTGAAATCCTTTTTCAAGGCGTTGGGATCCAGAATTGTGCCGGTTTAGCTGAAAGGAAGGGGGCTATGGAGTCTATATTGGCGAGGGCATTGGAGTACACTCTCAAGTATTGGCTCAAATCCTTCTCTAGAGATCAATTCAAGTTGCAGGGTCGGACCGTGCAGCTCGAATCTAGGTGAATTTTGAATTTTGTTGTTGCCACGCTCGATTAGGTTCATTTTCTCGATCGGGTTGTGTTGGTTAGGTGTTGATGGTGTTTGGTTTTGCTTGCATTTTCGTCAGATTTAAACGGGGATGCTTTGCATTCGAGTGTTGGATTGCCGCCTGCTCTGAATGTTGCGACGGCGAAAGTGGGGAAATTGGAGATCATTGTTAGTAACTAACCTTCTATACTGATATGATCGACTGGGCTTTGTCGATGTCTTTTTTGTTTACTATTCGTTTCAGAAGGATCAGAAGTAAAATGGATAGAAAATGATAGGCTCTTTGCTCTGCGAAACATAATTTTGGCTCATAAACGCTGCTTTATTTCTACTGCTTCTCAGCAATGAATTTTCTACTTCCAATATCTACTTTGCCTTTTCGTTCTCTAGGGTTTTGATTAATATGCGTGACCTTTCTAGCTTCCTTCGGTGAGCAACGTACAAATTGAACCCATCATTGTGCAAATTGATCGACTTGATTTGGTTCTTGAGGAGAATGCTAATTTTGATGCATCTGCAAGTCCAAAGTGGTATTTAAATCGTCTCTTGTCATGTGATTATGTTTCAGGATCATCGTGGAGATGCCTTTTCCATTGGATAGTAATTTTCTTTCTTGCTTTAATATTGTTATATGCAGTGCCACTCCATCTACTGCCTCCACGAAGGGTAGCGGATATGGTTTTGCTGATAAGGTTAGACTCTATCTAAGCTTATTTTGATGTAAATGCTGTGGTGCGTTTCTGCTATTTAGCTTCTACGCAGTACCACGCCACCTGCTCACTTCTTGCCATTCAGCCTGACACAATCCTGTGTGGTTTTAGTTACCTCCTAGGAAAACCTATCACTTGTCCATACTTAGACTTTCTAATTGGGTGTCACTTATTGCAGCTGCCTGTGGGCAATCATCAGATTGCAGATGGAATGACCATACAGATTCATACAGTCAACTTGTTACTTGAAACTCGTGGAGGTGCTTGCAGCCAAGGGGGATCAACTTGGTAAATTCCTCTTTCCGGTACTTCAAAATTGAGTAACCTCTTCAATTTATGTTCTGCCATCACTGTCAAGTGTTTTGGGTCTCAAATTCTCAATAAGCTGAAATCAACATCATCATCCTGTTTTGTAAAATTTAATTCATCATTTAAACTAGTTCTCTTGCGACCGAGTCAAAGTTTAGTTGGTTTTCTGTTCTGTGGAATAGCTCTGAGCATAAACCTAATGAATTATACATTTCTACCTTTTATTTGGCTTGAAGGCTAGGTTCTAAATTGCCCTGAAATTTACTTATGTGCAACCTCCTTGCTGACTTTGGTTGTAGGGCACCACCTATGGCATCTATCACCATATGCAATCTTTTGCTCTACACCACAAACGAAGAATGGCAGGTAATCATTTTTGCAAGACTCATGTTTACAATGTTTTCATGACTTGACTCAAGAATGAGGCATTTCCCCATCTCAGGTGTAAATCTTAAGGAAGCACGGAGTTCTCCAGCAACAAGTACATTTACGTGTTCAAAGTACTATACTACCTTCCATTAGTTTGAACCTTTTTGTTTGATTTTGTGTGTAACTGGATGGAGATGGCTTTCTGTTTTTCAATTTGCTCTTCTACATTCTTTGACCTGTCCCTCCTTTCCTTTGACAAAATTATTGCGTACCATCATCTATAATATATATCTGCTATATTTCTTGATTCTGATTATCCTATGTTGCATTAGTTTTTTCCCTTCTAGATAATAATTCAACATTTTTTTCTCTCCAGAAACTTGAATGGGAATCTTTGTCTATTGATCTTTTGCCACATCCTGACATGTTCACGGGTTCTACTTTAGGCCGCTCTCGAGAGGGAGCGGGCCAGAGATGATGATGGTGCCAAGAGAGTTTTTTGGAGGCGAGCGATTCCTAGAAGGCATATCTGGAGAGGCATATGTAATGAATATAATTCCTCCATTTGATTTTTCACACTGTTTCAATCTGAGGCTTTCTTTGTGACAATATTTCTGAAATTCTATTATTTTTATATTACAATTCAAAGAACTGAATTAAACAGTCCAATTGGACTTCAGGTTCAGTTACACATTACTAAAGCTGGGTGCCCTACATTAAGTGAACCAGGTAAATGAAGGACATGTAGACTTTCTGTGTCTTACATGATTGAATAATTGTGACATGGGATTAATTCCTTGTGTATGATCAGGACTGCGTGCTCTGCTCCGCTATGACGGGTATATATGTCTGCCAAACAGAGGAGATGTTGATTTTAAGGCTCAACAGGTTCTGAATTTCCTTTTCCCTCTGAGAAAACAAATTATTGTTTCTTTGATTACTAGTAATCAATGAACCTGGTACCTCTTGGTCAAGCCTTTTAGTCTGGACCACGAGGACCAGTTTTACAAGTTATTGTTATTTGTTATGTGGAAAAGGAAAATCCTTCCATCTCTTGCTTCATCTAAGTCTATTTGTTATGGGATCATGACAGTTGTCCACAGAAGCAGCTGGGCGCTCTCTTGTCTCTATTGTCGTGGACCACATATTTTTTTGCATTAAAGATACTGGTTCGCCTTTATCCCTGAATGCTTGATTTTAATATTGATTTAACATGTTCTTTAATAATTTTTTTAGGGCTTATGGTTTATGTACATACATAGCAAGCAAATTGATCAAGCAATTGATATTTGCATGCAGAATTCAAGCTTGAGCTTTTAATGCAGTCTCTCTTCTTTTCTCGGGTAATTTTCCATGATGAACTTCATATGTTGTTCTTTTATAGATTACCTCACTATCTTTCACTAATTCTCCTTTTCTAGAGTGATTATTCATGTTACTATTCCCTAAAAGGCCAATAGTTATTTTGCTTATGCACTAGGCAACCTTCTCTTCTCAGGTGGGCTTATGTGGTTAAGTTACACATTGCTATATCTGATGAGTGATTCAGAATTAGATTAAAAAAGATATTATTCATGTAATACGTTTATGTCTTCGGGGTATAAAATTGGCATGGTAAGTTTATTTCCTTAATCATAGTTAGATTTTCATTGAAACGCTCTTTTATTTCATTCTCTTTCCCTAGGGTATTTGTGTTATGGGTTCATGTATTCTGCTTTTGCTGATAAAAGTGTCAGACACTATTGGCAAATATACACTGTCCTTTTCCCTTAAATGCGTGGCCATGTTTGTCCCTCTGCTTTAGAAGTGGAAGTCACTTGTTTTGGTGCCATTCTTGCAGGCTAGCATTTCTGACGGATTTTACGACTCTAACTTAACAAGGATTACAATTTCTGGACTCTTTCTGATGTTTGCATCTTATGCGCCTGTCATTTTTTTTGCCATCCATCTTGTACGCCTGTCTGAATAACAATAATCGTAAGGACTGTAGGTCAAAATTCTCATCTGTGTTTGTAAGCAATATTTTAGTGGAAAACTGGAACCAATGAATCTGAAAATATTGAAACGGAAAAGGAGAATAGGAAAACATATGGATTTCTTTCACTATCAGGATTAGCAATATTCAATACTTGATTATTTTGATGCTTATTAGTTAACTTGATGAATGGCAGCGTGCAATTTTCCTAGTTTATAGTAGTAATTGTTATTATATGACCGAATTGTGGTTTTGTTTCCTGTAATGAAGGGATACCTTCTCCGCCATCCATGTACGTTGGTGCAACCATCAATGCATGCTATGACGAGAGAAGCTTTCCATGTGCCAGAGTTTGGTTAGTTATTGGCACATTCTTGTGAAGACTCAATTTTAGCAATGCCTGATTCGTTTCTCTACTAAGGATTTTTCAAATGTTTGGCAGCTAGGAGCTTTTTGTCCTCCAATATATCCATTAGGCGAACAGAAGTGGCAACTAATTGAGGGTACCCCTCTAATATGCCTTCATTCCCTACAGATCAAGCCATCTCCACTCCCACCAGCCTTTGCTTCTCAAACTGTTATCGACTGTCAGCCTCTGATGGTATGTGCGATTCTCTCAATAAATGGCCTGTTAGTTTCTCTATTTATAATTTTTGTTGTCTATCATTTTTATCTGATGAATGATGATCTTTTAATACTTTTCAGATTCATCTCCAAGAAGAATCTTGCTTGAGGATTTTTTTCTTTCTTAGCTGATGGTATCGTTGTCAATCCCGGTGATGTTTTGCGGATTTCTCAGTAAATTCTCTCATTTTCACACTTAAGGGACTAGATCTTACAATTCCTTTGGACGAGACACACATAAATATTCCTGAAAGTAACATGGACAGTGCAGTTCAGAGCTTCTTTTCTGGAGCAAGGCTTCACATTGAAAGCCTTTTGTTTTCAGATTCACCTTCTTTGAAACTAAGAATGCTGAACCTGGAGAAGGATCCTGCTTGTTTCTGTCTTTGGGAAGGTCAACCAATTGATGCTAGCATTAAGAAGTGGACTGCTAAAGCATCACATCTCTCTTTGTCTCTAGAAACATGTAAAGGAGAAACCGGGTCTCAGAATTCTCACGGATGGAGTGCTGGATTATGTAGATGTGTTGAACTGAAAGATGCTTGCGTTGAAGTAGCTATGGCAATGGCTGATGGCAGTCCATTATTAGAAGTTCCTCCACCTGGAGGTATTGTAAGGGTTGGAGTTGCATGTGAACAATTTTTAACCAACACTTCTGTTGAACAGTTATATTTTGTTCTTGATCTCTATGCTTATTTTGGGAGAGTTGGTGAGAAAATAGCAAAAGCTGGAAAAAGTAAACGACTGATAGATGCTAGGGGGAAATCTTCTAGTAGAAAGCTTTTGGACAAATCTTCTAATATAAAGCTTATGGACAAGGTTCCTTGTGACACTGCTGCAAGTTTAGCGGTGAAAGACCTCCAACGTTTTTCTGGAATCTTCTTTAATGAATGTTGAGGAAAATGCCTCTAGTGCAGTTTATTGGAGATGATCTGTTCATTAGTGCCACTCATAGAACCCTTGGTGGTGCCATTGTTGTTTCATCCGCTTACGTTGGCAGAGTGTTGAAACAGATTGTGTGGATGCTGAGGTGCCCTGGCACATGGAAATGGTTCAATTTTGAATTCTGTTGAAAGTATTCCCTCAATGAGTGGTAATGGATACCCTCAATTAAGAGCAGTATTTTGGATTAATAACAAAAGGAACAATCTATCAAATGGAAATGCTCTCTCATTTCCTTTTCTGGATTTACGCATGGAACATGTCATTTCATTGAATGAACAAGACATAGAGTCACATAGTTTGAATGTCTCAACTTCTATTTCTGGTGTTCGCCTTGGTGGAGGAATGAACTATACCGAAGCCCTGCTGCATCGCTTTGGAATACTAGCACCTGATGGTGGCCCTGGACTGGAACTTTCTAAAGGTCTAGAAAACATAAAATCAGGACCATTGTCTAAACTCTTTAAGGCGGGACCTCTTATTGTTGATAATCCAGAGATGGCGAAATGGTGCTGAATTTTCTAGTGGTTGTGTTTACTTTATGCATAATATATTTTATTTTTTTTTTTCATGTTCCTCTTACATATTTGTTGGTTTCTTTACTTGTAATTTTCTTCTCATCATTACTCGGTTTTCTCCAGATGGATGTGCGAATGATGTTGATGGGAAGGAATCAAACTTTTTACACTTGAAGAAGCCAGATGATGTGGATGTTGCTGTAGAATTAAGAGATTGGTTATTTGCTCTTGAAGGGGCTCAAGAGATGGCTGAAAGTGGTGGTTCTCCAGCCATGAAGATGTAGGCAGAGTTGAGAGGTGTTGGCACACAACTTTCAACAGTCTACGAGTACATGCCAGAAGCAGCCCAAAGGATGTTTCTAATGGAAGAACACAGTTTAATGGAACGCAACAATTTCTGTACAGCTGATTACGGTAAAAAAAAAAAAAAGTTCTTTCTGCTCTGGATTGGGATTATGAATTTCCATACTGCTTTCAGGAATGATGTTGATTATGCTTTGGTGTTTTATATTGGTTAAAGTTGAACACTTCAAATTGAGGAGCAAGAAGATTGAAATGAAGACAAGCATTAGGAAATCCTTGATCTTAATCACACAAAGGATCTTAATCACACAACTTCACTAAAATTGATCAAAGTGAATCATTACATCCATCACAAGTTTTAATTCTCTTATTACTCTTAAATTGAATTAGAAATTATTCATTGTCAGGGATATCTAAACTTTCTGCCAAAAGATTCACATCTTTATTTCTGACTGTAGTATAAAGCGTGAGGCCTAAGTGCTTTCTTCTCGAGTTTTTATATATTTTTGATGTCTGTACATTTTAATCAAGGATCACTTCAACTTAAATGTATTAGCTCATAAAAGAATGAAGGCAGCGAGGAACTTTGACCACTTGGTTATAAAAGCTCCAATACAATCTCAATCTCAAGAATCACTCCATCCCAAAAGATTATATGAAGATTTAGGACTGGCCAGATTACTAATTATAACAAAAGAAATGCATATTGAACTAAACACTGCACATTTACAATTTGCAATGGAAAGCAAATATTGGTTGTTTCTGGTAACATACTTTTGGCTTACTCACTGTTTATTGATTTTAGCTGTTTTTCAATTATTCATTTGTGTGAGCTTATTATTAAGTCATACTTGGTTCAACCCTGTGCTTACTGAGTTACTGTGACTGGGCTTGCAGGTTGGAGTTCAAAGGGTTGGAGATCTTCAAGCCCCATACACGGAAGGACGTTCCCTCATCCATGTTAATTGGCAATGGGATTAAGCAGCCCGCTGACACAGTTGGGGAGCTGGTCTTGAAGTTCGCTTGGTACTGTGTGAGGAGGACAATTTTGATAATGAAATGACTAACTGGAAAGTGGAAAACGTAAAATTTTCTGTTCAACAACCGGTAAGCCATTGTCTCCTTTTGTTTGGTTTGCCCCCAATTGAGGTTGTGTGACGAAGAATTTGTTATGCAGATTGAGGTGGTTGTAACCAAGGATGAGTTTCAGCACCTTGCTTTTCTGTGCCAATCTGAAATTGACTCAATGGGTCGGATAACAGCTGGGATTCTACGGCTCCTTAAGTTGGAAGGTTCTGTAGGCCAGTCTGCAATGGATCAATTAAGCAACCTAGGTATGTTGTCAAATGCTAAGTACATAATTATATTCTTTTAAGAGCAAATTCTTACTCTTTTAAGTTCCGATAAACAATTTGTTTCATACAGTTAAGTATTGTTTCATATGTACCACTCTAGTCCTTATTACAAGTCCACTTAGTCAAAAAATTATGGTCCTAAATATAATTTCACCCTAAGAGTCATTAATGACTATTTTCCAAATTTGCCCCTATTGAAAAAGTAGGTGAGAGAAAATGTGTAGCATCTTTTTTCAATACTCTATTAAATAAGGACAAATTTGGAAAAGTTAATCATTTTAAGACATTAAACGTGTTCTAACTTCCATTTTTTGTTATGTGAGATTTAGTCAAATTGGACTTATAATAAGGACCATAGTGGTAATGATATGACTGAAACAATTGTCAACAATAATTTTGATCTGTCGGGTGGAAAAAATTAAGCAGCACTTTTTTGGTAAAAAATTGCACATGTCAGATAATCCAATAATCGATCTTGATCAGCTTCTATTGCGCCATATTTAGGGCTTGAAGAGATTTAATTTTCACTTGGTCTAGTTGAATGCAGCTTTGGTTGGTTTTATTTTAACCTGTTTTGGTTTCTTGGGTCCATCTCTAATACGGTGTGATGACTTGCAGGAACTGAAGGCATAGACAAGATTTTCTTCCAGAGAGAAGGTAGCAGCCGATCTCCATTGTCAACCCCGACCAGTGAAAGTCCAAGCAGAACAAAGAAACGAACTTTAAATTTGCTTGAGGAGGCAGTCATGGATTCACAGGCCAAACTTGATGCTTTAATTACTGAAGTTGGTACTTCAGAGTCTTCTAGTCAGCACCTTAATGCTGTGAATGAAGTCCGTGAAAAGATTGAGACTATGCAGAATCTATTGATGCAATTGAGGAATCAACTTTAGGAGGATCAGAACTAAAATCATTCCATTCCCATAGGTTATCATTCTTTTGTATATAGCATACAAGTCCATTTGCTGAGTGTTGTACAAGTTCGGCTGAGGTTGAAGCTCATCATCAGTGTAACAAAAAAATTTTGTCCAAGTTTGCATCATAGAATGAAGAAAGTTATCATCTAAAGTTATAGATTGTCATGCCTTTTTATTTGGCACTTCAAATGTCGACAGTTCAATGACACTTCCAGAATTTCAGATTTTTCGACGAAATAATTTTAGGTATAATGAGATATCGTCAAGATGAGCCACTCAGAGATTTGAATATTGTGATTTTTATTTTTATTTTCCTTTACCGGTCCTGAACTTAATGAGCGTTCTTATGAACCGTCGAATCCTCTAAAAAAAACCAAATCTCCATTGGTGACTTGAGATGTTTGATCCCTAGAGCCTTTTAGACAAAAACAAAAAAGGAGACATTGTTAAGAAAATAAATACATAAATTACTATTATTAGAGTATTATGTAACAATACAAATAATTTTTGGGAAATTCTCTCTCAAAATCACGGGTTCTTGGTTATATTTGAAGTAAGAAAAGTTCTCCTGTAACACAAAAGTGCTCCTGTAACACACTACAAATTTTTTTGCCTTTAATAAATAGTTGTTCAAATTTTTTCCCTTGAAAAATATTAAAATATATATATATATATATAATATCTAGTATCTAGTAATATTAGATTTAATTCAAATAATATTAACCTCAGACGAGAAAATTTTCCCAAAAATATCTTTTGCATTCATACAAAAGCCCAAAAATTCATCATAAACCGGTCATAAACATAATCCTTTCCCCTAAAACTAATACTTGGTACTCCTCCACTCCTTAATATAAGACATTTGGGTTATATTTGTCAATCTTTTCTTAATTTATCCCTATTGATACTTCATTAATAGTAATAAGGGAGGCTTTGACCACACAAAAAAAAAATAGTAATAATAATAAAGGAAGAAAGAGAATGAGGGAATTAAGAGAAATAGCTAAGATCTTTTAAAAATAAATGTTATATTAACTAACGGTTAGAATATTAAGAAATAAATCAGAATCCCTTGAATGTTTTCCCTTAATTTTAGGATCTTGATTTATAGAAACTTTATTAATTGATTTCCTAATCTTATTTTTAATTCCTAATTTTCCTCCTTTTTTTTCTCTACATTGGCCTATATATTGTAACCTCCTTTCAGCTGAATGATACATTATAGACCGTGTTTATGCCTCCTAAATAAGACTAACTCAACTATCTAATCAAATTAGATAAATATATTTTATTAAAGACTGAAAGGGGTACAACAGAGTGGCCATAGAAGGAATATGTCCCCCTGGTCCGATGTAGAGGTTGGTACTACTCGACCTACAAATTGTTTGGTCACCCATAGAAACCACTCAAATAATTTGTAGCTTCCTATATTTTCATTCATAAGAATCCTTCCTGCCCCTTTGTAAACCGGTAGAAAGCCAATTTTCCTCATTTTTCATTGCAGTAAGGATATTTCCAACTTGAGGATTGATTACTCAAGCTTAAATACCATCATTAAAGATTTAAAAGGTATCCATCAAATTGATTTTCAACGGTATAATATGCTGAATATAAATGTTCCATATGCAATATGCTATTCAATGATCAATAGTGACCAATATTAACAGGAAGATGTGTAGAGACCTGTTTAGCATCTAGAACAAGAAAAATTGCCAACATCCCAGCCATCAGTAACCATCTTCCTCTATCCTGATATTATCACTCAGTCACAAAAAAGGTTACACCACAGACTCAATTTAGTTTCACAATATGACAAAACTAAATCAGCGTTAATCTGTACTTACTATGTAAAGGCAAAGTAAACTATGTTCCTCATGTCAGTGACTGGTTATACCAAATCTTCAAATTAAAGCTCTTATGGAGCTTACAAGATTGGATCACATGAAAACCAGTTAGGTTGTGGAATTCGTGACCACGTCCCAACGCCATATAGTCCCATCCTCACAGCAGCTCAAAATAATGCTACAACAAGAAGATGGTTTCCCAATTAAAAAGGGGGGGAAAAAAGGCATAGTGAACCAAAATTTTGGGTATGAGTGTGTCTGTTGAGGAAAATTGAACTAAAATTGGGTTGTCTGAAGGTTTACCTTCCGTCATAGGACATAGCAGTTTGTCTAATAGGCGATTTTGATTGAGCATGAAACAACCTAAAATGAAAGTGAAATGAAATAAATTTTGTTAAGATTTGTCACCGACCAATTCACTTTGACGGCTAGAAAACTTAAGTAGTCAAGTGAAAGAATATTAATAATTATGATACACAGTAAGATTCACTAACATAAGCCTACTTGAATGAATTGAAACAGACCTTGCAACGAGAACAGGAGGGCTTGACTGCAATTCCCAAACAAAAATCTTCCCTTCCCTGTTCCCTGATACACAAAAAGGGAAAAGTACCTTCATATATCACGCCCAGGGGGAAAACGGCTAGGAGTCATGTAATAATCACTCATTGGCAAAGCACATCATAAAAATAGTTCCATACCATGGGACTGATAAAAGCCGTACACTATGAAATGAAATCATATAAAACAAAAATTGCAATTGATTATGTGACTCTTACCAATCGCAGCTGCATTGTAATGGAAATCACAAGAAAACTTGATGAACCATATATCACACTCAGGAACTGGGTATTTCTGAAGGATGTCAGCTACACCCTAAACGAAACCCAAAAAAAAAAAAAAAAACAAAGGCTTGATTCAAAAACAGAATTACTATAGCCTGAAATTTCTAAAACTAACAAGAAAAATCATGAGAGCAGAAGAGAATAACTCAAACCTCCCTGGAGTTTGTTCCTTCACTTTAGGTTCCCACAAGACAATTTCATTGTCAACACTCTGATAACAATACAATCCATCACTTAGGGAATTAACCAAAAGTATTGCAAAATCTGGGACATTATAAAAGACCAACTGTGCTAAACCAGTGTTCTAGCAATTTAAACCCTCATTCTCTGGGACTTATAAATACAAAGTTGTCACCCTTTTTAAATTCTTCACTTTTATAACAGATGTAGCCAAAGGCCGTCAAAGTCCCATCAATTTCAGCTAGACCATAGTTTCTCCCCACAGCCAAACACGCTCAAATTCCTTCTCTCTAAAAAATATACCAACACTTATAACTTATAAGAGCAACCCTCACCTTTGAGAGGATAAAGTCACCAAGCCACCTATTACAGTCAACGTAATTTGTATGAACTCAAAACAATGAACACCTGAAATTGAATCCAGTTATAATAGATTTAGAGCCCGTTTGGATGTAGTTTTGGGATTTTACAGTGTAAAAATGGCTTTTAGGATTTACGAGTAAAAATGGCTTTTGGAATAACTTCAAAACTTAGGTTTTGACAAAAGTTTGTCAAACACTCCAAAAATTATCCGGCTATTCTGCATTAAAACCTAGGTTTTTGTGCAAAAAGTTTAAACTTACTCAAAATTGTAAACTAAAAGCTACTACATCAAAACCTAGGTTTAAAGCTATTTTTTCAGCTTTTTCTCTCTCCCCCGCCATCATCGTTGTTTTTTCGGTACTAGTAAGTATCCTTAAGTATTTTTTTTAGTACCATTCAATACTCCTCGAAATATTTTTCAATATCGTAAAAAAAAATTTCAAGATCAGTCATCACCTTGAAATATTTTTTTAATATCTAAAATAAATTTTTTAAGATCATGAAATATTTTAGGGTAGTGAAAAATACTTAATGATCTTAAAAATTTATTTTAGGATATTAAAAAAATATTTCGGGTACTAACCGATCTTGAAAAAAAAAAAATTCAGGTACTAACATGTATTAAAAAGATAGTTTGGGATATTAAAAATTCTTTATGATCTTGAAAAAAATATTGGCCCCCGAGGGTAATAACCGATCTTGAAAAAAAAATTTAAAGTATTAAAAAATACTTATGGATACCGATTAGTATTGAAAAAATATTGATGCGTAGGAGAAAAAGCTGAAAAAATAGCTTTTTACAAAACCTAAGTTTTGAATGCAGAATAGCTTGTGGACAATTTTTGGAGTGTTTGGCAAACTTTTGTCAAAACCTAGGTTTTGAAAGTGCGGTATCAACTTAGAAAAAGAGGGCCGTTCACGTACTCTGTGACAAAACTTAGGTTTTGGAACCCCTTCAAATAGGCCCTTAAATATGTAACATGAAATTATTTTTGCTTACAGGAAACTGAACATATTTTGTGGGGAACTTAGAAGGAAGATCTGTCCACGTAAATGATTTCTCTACGTATGTCCAGAACTCTGCAGCAACATGAAGGATAAGACATGATGGAAAAACAGCATATTGGGCATATCATGATCTCAGTAATTCTGTTTCATAAAATTTACGATAAAGTTCATGCTACACAGAAGTTACATCATCAACAAGCATGATTAAATTACTAGATAATAGATAATTAGGCAGAGATAGTCACATTCAGAAATGCAAAAGCTAAAATATCACCCAACATCTTTTTGTCAGAAAAATAAGTATTAAATTTGAATCATACCCTTCATAGACCAAATCTTTACAGTATTGTCCATGCCACAACTAGCAATTCGATATATGTCTGATGGATGGAAGTCCTGCAATAACCAAATATTGTCAGTACTAGTAACATCCAAAATCCTCAACCCACACATTCTTTGCACAATATACTTACTACACTCAGAACTTCATTGCGATGACCCCCAGCACCAGCAAATATCAAAATACATATTCCCGTATGAACATTCCATAATCGAACAGACTCATCCTGGTCAATTTTTTACATTATTATCAGAAGAAATAAATAATACTTGAAACAGTTAAATAAAGAAAGGTCATTCCATTTACTTTGCTTGCAGACACCACGAGTGATGGCTTCAATGGCTGAGTTCTGATTTCGTTTATTGAGTCCCCATGGCCAACAAAACTCTGCAAGAATAACAGTATCATGTCAGGGCAAGTAAAAATGTAACATATTTTCAATGATCAAGATATCCAACTTGCTAGAAATCCTTTAAATTCTTAGAATCAAAAGACTGTTAGGCAAAACTCTTAACTAATATCCTACTTGGAAAATGAAATTCTTACAATAATCTGGTTCCTTTGCTTCAAGTAAACAGACCAAATTCCATCAATATTATCAGGGAAAAATGAGTTCATTCGACTATAGAAAGAAGAAAATAATACTAGAATGTCTTACAATACCTTGTGAATCTTCTCACTACCAGCATCAATCACTCGGATTATACCATTGAATCCCCCAGCAACTACATATGGGGCCCCATCAATGTTACATGCCCAACTTACAGTGTAAAAAGACTCATCCTTCTGATCTACAAAACAAATTAAAATTGCATCAATCTTTCACAAGAGCCTACTAAACTTTAAGTAGAAGAAGGACAGCATATGGCAATCTCCACTTACATCTTCATCAACGTATGATTGCAAAACAGCTATAACTCCTCCTTCAAGACATTGATAAACAGTAACCTAATTGATTTAAAAAAGGCAGACTTAAAAAAATTCATTAATAAGATTGGCCATAAACTAACTAGAAAGATATAAGAAACTAGCTGCACTTGTGTTTAGTCAGCATATTAAAATAAATCAGACATACACATGCCAGTTTGTATAATATAAGCGAAAGCTAAATGGCATCATGTGACTAATCTAATGGGATATTAAGAAATGGCTGCGCAATAGCTATGGGCAAAATCCATGAATATAATTGACCGAGCGATTCTACAGGAAGGCTAGAAGCCACTACAGAGACAAGTGAGAAAGAGAAAATCCAACAGCTCCAATTAAGATAACTTTCAATTGTTAACGAATTTTACAGCTTAGATGAAAACTAAAAATTTTCATTAAAAGGAAATGAATCCATCCACCACATGCTACTAATGCTAACGAAAGCATCAAACAAGAGAAATATGCGAATAGGAACATAATAGACTCAAATTTTGAAAAGGAAAAAAAAAAAAAAGCACAACAATTAATAACGTTTTGTGAACATTTTCCGAAACAAAACAGAGAAAGAGCACAAACCCTATTGCCACCGACGGTAGCAAAAACGTTGAAATAGCGGGAGTCAATGAAGTTGAAAACGACGGCGTACAAGGGCCGCTTGCCCTCTTGGAGGCGATTCGTGACCTTGTAGTCCCTCTTCCTCAACGATGTCAAGGAACCCACGACTGGTTCGCAGCCCAAAGCAACCGGAACAGGTTTGGACATTGCCCCGAGATTCTACAACGATGATTTCACGCCCAAACTTTCCAAGTAGACCTTTCTTGCGGGGTTGCGAAACACAAATGAGCTTCGGGAACCGAGTTCGGCCTCTCTAGTCTCTATTGAGGGAAGTTGAGTACAGCAGAGCTGCGGACAGCAGTAGAGGACCCACGCTCGAATGAGTTTATTTCTCAAAGGCGCCGATTTGGTAAATTAAATCTTAATAACATTTTATTTCGTCTAACGGATGTAATAAAATGATAAATATACTCATTTAAATACCATATAAAATTCTAAAACTTTAAAAAGTTTGTTAAAAAATTAAAACAAGTGATATAGAGGAATTTAAAATTTAAGTGTTTTTACTAAAATGTTCATCTTTCCATCTCTTTCTCCCCCTCTTATCGTGGCTCCCCTCTCTTCATCTCTTCCTATTCCTCAAGTATGACTCTTCTTCATCGCACCAATGACGCATCAATTACGAGTTTGAGTTTTGTCCTCACTTCAGTTCAGCACATCAGTCAGTGTTGGAAGAACTTTCCAACGAAACCTTTTTAGTTTTCAAGAAGAGTAATGAGTTTTCCTAAGTTAAGCTTATGAACTTTCCAATGGCTTTTTCAAGCTTTTGGCAAAGAGTAAATGAGATCGACAAAATCAAATACCTGGCAATATGTGTAATATGATCGACAAAGAGTTTTAAGTCGCGTGAACAAATGAATAATGAGATTGATAAATTCCGGTAAGCATGAAACAACTGTGTAATGATCGACAAAGACTTTTAGATTATAAGCAATTGAGTAATGAGATTAACAAAACCGTAGTGATTAATAATACGATAAAAAGATTAACAAAGAAGCTGAAATATGACTAATCGGGAAGAATAACATTCACAAAATAAGAATAGCTTTGACAAAAATCCGCAGAATGATTTTAAAAAATTGAGTAATCATTTTACACATATTATTTATACTTACAGATTTTATCAATTTCATTACTCATTTTATCAATATCATTACTCCTTTCGTCTGACTTCACGGAAAGAACGCTGCAAAAAACACTTTTTAGAGCGCTGCCAAAGGGCCAACAACCTTTTAATCTAAAAGAAGATGTGAATTTTTTTAAGTGGGAGATAATGATCAGCGCTATAACTTCAAGTCAATAGTGTTTGCACCTTTATTATTTTATTTATTTAAAAAAAAAAAAAATGACATAAGTTGTCCTAAGGAACAAAATATTAAAAAAAGTTTCAACCCAAAATCACATGTAGAGACTTTTTTTATATTATTTCGCGTTTAAAACAAAATCCGGCGCTTTAAATTTTATTCAATATAACACTTCGTCATAATATAGCTTTTTTCCTTTCATAGAATTGTTTTTTAAATTTTGTTGTGAATATAATACTTCTCATTGGAATCTAAATTTTATTCTGGCGTTTAATTACCTTTGCATACCCAGTGACCGAAATAAAACAAAACCGCGCTATTAAATTTTGTCATAATATAATATTTCGTTATAAATATAAATTTTTTGTTAAATCTACGCTTTTAAATTTGTCATGAACATAAAGACTTCCGCCGTTAATACAATATTAAAAAGCTCTTAACTTTTTGATACGTAATTCTTGGATTAGGACTTTTGACACTTTCTATGTTTTTTGGCACGTGGTCGTCATTTTCCAAAAAAAAAGAGTATAAGAGAACACCAAGTTTCTGCGCTTTTTACTGTGTAAATAAGGTTCAAAAAAATATTTACCAGACAGGACAGCTGATCAAAAACATTTTACCAGCGAATGGAAGCAATTAAGACACTACCGCAGATCATTTAACCACTTACAAGAAATAGTGCTCACGCCACGACACATATCGACAAAATTTGTGTCGTTGGCACGTTATCCATGCCATCCACGCCACAGTGGCGTGATATTAGGAATCAGACCCACTTTAAGTGGGTCTCGATTCCATATTAAAAAAATAAATTAATTAATATTAAATATAATAACTAAATTGTTTCGGGAAAGACGGACGTATTGCTCTAACTGACGTAGTCATGAGCATGCAGATTGGCAGAATTAATGCATATTTATAAAGGGGTATTTTCAAAAAATAATTATAATTAACTAATTTAACTTCTCTCCTTAATCTCTAAATTTTATAAATGGTTCCTATAATTAGGATTGGAAGGAGTATCATTCAGGCTTCATTGCTTCAACAAGCCAACTCACTCTCAACATGTGTATAAAAATTACCAGGAACCACATCTCAGGTCTGTGCAGAACCTTGACGTGTAAAGTGTAAACATGCAAGATCACTGAACCACACTACTAAGAGCAATATATGCAACGTAAATGTCTTAGCATTGATCTCAAGATGGTGGCTACAAGGATTCAGAATGTGATTGTGATGCAAAGGCCACGGAAGGATTAGCTTTTGCTCAAAGCTTGGAAGAACATTTCAGTACAGAATTTTCGCTCAAGATAAATGTGTTTCCAAAAGTAGGCAACAAATTTTGTTTGCTTTAATATGAAATGATCCTTTTGGCAGATCAGTGAGTTTCAGGACCGAATCGGAAGGCTTCTTCCATGGCCCTCACAATAGACATAAGCCTGCCTGCTATTACGAAACTGGCGCCAATTTCGTCGTCGTTCACCGGCAATGGATTCTCCCTCTCTTTCTCGCAGATCACAAATCTACAGATCGGACACTGACCTTGGCTTCTCAGCCATGGCATTATACAATCCTCATGAAACATGTGCTTGCAAGGCGTCACCATTACCTCCTGTTTTGGCACGAAATCCTCTAAGCACACCGCGCAACTTTCTCTTCTTCGTTCTTTTCCTTGTTCTCCATCTCCTTCAACGCATTCACACCTTTCGAATCTCTGCAATAGCAGCTTAATTTCTTCGCAAGCATTTTTGAACTTGGAATATTTGGTTCGTAGATTCTTCAGCTTGCTCAATGCCCTAGATCTGGGATTTTCTATCGCTGTTGGAGCTTGTGTGTCTGATTGGCGTGCGGATCTTCGAGCCGGAACTGATGGCCGGGTGAGTTTTCTCTGATCCTGTGGTTGAATCCCCATTCCTGTATCTCCATTGAGAATGCGCGGTCGCTGAAAAACTGTAAATTGCTTCAAGATTAGTGAATTAATCTGGGATTTTTCCCGTCTAACTTCAAATTCACAGGTTCATTCTACTAAATAGCATATTGAGATTAAATTTAAAGCTAGTGTTTGTCGTCTAATCGAAAAATGAACATTGGAAGTTTAACCTGTCTTCCAGAAATCGTGGACGATTCACCGCATTTGATGTTCTCTCATCCTGAAGATACTGAGAAAAAAAACAAATATCTTAGTGTCTCCAACAATATGAACATTGATTTAGCAAGACTCTGCTTTCATCATTGCTGAATGTAAGTTTCTCGGTGCTTAGATAAATCTCTGGGCCATGGATAATATGTCTTAAATCACTATCAATTAGGGGGGCAAATATTATCTTCAAAGAACAGTGTGATCGTAAATTGTTTCTAAGTCTGAATTTCTGACTAATTAATTATTTAGTAGCCTGCAATTTTCCTCAACGTTTGAAGTTATAAGAAGTCAAGAAAAAGTTTGTACTTACAGGGATGGCTTGTCTGGAAGAAGATCGGTAGAACACTGGCACCTCATAGGAGTCACTACGGTAGAAAATTCCCAAATTTAATGGTCTAAACTTGTACAAATTGAATAGTAATTGAAAAAATCATCTATATTTCTCTGTTATCCATATGTCTAGAGTTTTGTATTAATTATACTTGGAGCCTTGTCTTCTACTCCAAAATAGTTTGGGTTACTTCAGGTTGAGCTTGTATTAATCGCTTACACTTCAACAAGTATATGATTTCTATAAAACATGAAACAGACCAGCATACCATTTCTTCTTACATGTAAAATGATCTATTTTGTTCCGCACAGTTTCTTCTTATGAGAAGAAAATTCATGCTCTGGTAATCCCATTTACATTAAGAGCTTCTAAGTTTGTGAATTGTGATCTTACTCAGGTGTACTGTAGAGTCCTGCATGCCTTCTATCTGCCAGGTACCACGGAGGATTCTTGTGAATTTGGTGTCGTCTGAACCTGGTACAAACATCTTAGATTTACAACTATGATAGTTCGACTTTCTGAAGCTATGAACATGATTCAACGAGAATTCTTTTTATAATTGCTTAATGCAAGTTTTGGTTCTTAAATAAATATTATGGGTCATGGATATTTTACCTTAACCTAGCAGCAGTCAGTGGGGCAAATATTACCTCAGCACTTGACATGGAATAAAAAAAATGTAGCAAGACAAGCAAGGATATTGTACTTACAGGAGTGGCATGTCCTGAAGAAGCTTTGGTAGTACACAGGCACCTCGTAAGAGTCTCTTCTGGAGGGGAAAAATCCAAATTTAGTGCTATAAACACTACAAATTTCATAACAATACACATACATCTACGCTACAAAAGCTGGAATGGGTGATTTTATATTTCACATAAGACAATTTTTTGGGCGAGAGCTTTTAAATGCATTAAAAAAACAAAGAATATAAACAAGAAAAAAAAAATATGACTATCTTGGACCATAAATTTTTTAAAGTCAGTTTCAAAATCATTAATCATTAAAAAAAAAAATAAAAAAATAAAAAAAAAAAGGAGAGGAGGGAGAGTAAGATTCGAACCAAGGACCCTTATAGCGTGAAAACCCCAACCAACTACACCACCCGACTTCACAATATATATCCATTATGAAAATTTTAGTGGGTGCACTTGCCCACACAAAAACCAGTGTGGCTCCGCCCCTACATCTATGTTACTCTTAATTTGTTATAGTATGTTGTAATTACTCAGGTAACGATAAGTATATCTAAACAATTGTTTCAGTGATTAAATTAAGTGCGAATCATTCAGTTTGTAATATAATACTCTATATCACTAATCATCTCATGATTAAATTACCCCAAAAACTTCATCTTCTTCTACTGACAAGCATCTACAGACTATTCGTAACAAGTATACATACCATTATCTTCTTACATGTGAAGTGGTCTACTTTGTTCTATTAAGCATATACTTAATGAAGAAAATCCTTTCTCTAATAATCTTATTTGACATTTGCTATTGAGTTTGTAAGTTTGTGAAATCTGGCATTACTCAGGTATGCTGGGAGCCCTGCTTGCCTTCTATCTCCCCATATACCACAGAGGATTCAGTGGACTTTGGTGTCATCTGAGGCTGGAAATAACCAATATACAAATATTTCAGTGTCCATAACATTGATAATTCAACATCCTGATACTATGAACATGATTTAACAAGACTCTGCTTTTTATAGCTGCTGAATATAAGTTTATGTGTCTTAATCTAGCAGCAATTAGCGGAGAAAATATTACTTCAAAGGGTAGAGTGATATTTCACACATCTCACAGTCCAAATTTTTGAATAGGAAAAGAAGATATGGAACTTACAGGAATGGTATGCGTAGAAGGAGACCGGGACAACGCAGACACCTCGAAAGAGTTCCTATGGGTGGGAATTTGCAACCAGAAGCTCTAACACCAGTTCTGTGAGACTCAGGTGAGAGAGCTGAATTATTGATATTGCTGCTCATTATTTCACTTTCCTCCTCTTGGGTATCTAAACCTTTTTTTTCCTTACCGTAGATGTAAATATGGCTTTCTGGTTTTTCAATTTTGGGGGCTTTTCCTGGCCTTGTTTATTATTCCTGCTGTCATCAAGAAGGTATATTTTTGTCAATGAATTTCTAGCTTTTTTATATGTTATTCTGATGCAAAGTTTGATTCTTCATCCATTTTCAAGATGCTCTCAGCTGGTGGGTGGCCTCTGCAGAGAAATGCTATCCAGGGGAAATGACCAAGGAATCACATTCTTGGAGTGTAGATGGATTCTTCAACTTTATCCTCTTTCTTGAGAGCAAAGCTGCTTGCCACAAATTTTTGTTCACAACCGAACAGATGGCTCCATTTGAGTTGCAGGGATCATTTTTTGTCCTCTCAAATCCAGCTACTAACTCCAGTGTTGAATATAAGAACGAGATCCTATATTAAAGACAAGAGGTAGTACATCAGAAGCTGTATACATACATGTGTCACAAATTTGCATGGTTACAAACCCATTAGTTGGGGAACATGGGGGTTTTTTTGGAGGGGAATCTGTTTGCGGACATATAGAAAGTCATGAAAGATGAAGAGAAAAAAGAACGATATTGAATGGAAGGATTGTCAATTTCTAAAATACTTAGTTCAAATTCCTAAGTTCTGTCTACTTGCGTTGAAAATATAGAATATTGATTATTTTTTTTTTTTTAAAAAAAACAATAAAATGTAACTAATTCAACTCTGTATGAGTGGTAAAAGCCATAAAAACTTTGGTCTTTTAATTGAATGTTTTGGAGTTTGATTCCTACTCTTGTGCATAGAGCAAATCAATTTGAAAGATACTTGCTTTTTGCCTTCATTACCCTGATAGAAATTGGTCCTACTGTTTATAAAAAATACTGTCAGGACAGACCTTAAAGTTTACTTATTTTTAATCGGTGAAAAGTCTTTGAAAACTTTATTGGCAAAAAAAGACCAAGAAAAATAATAGAAAAATATCATTTAAACTTTAAAATTTCATAACAACAACAAGAATTAATAATGTTAACTAGAAAGAATCGGACAACTCGTTTTATTACTTAAATCATCTATTTAAGATTTTGAAGTTTAAGTAGTATTCTCTCAAAGACCTAATGTGTTTATTTGGAAAGATTTTACAGAAAGGACAGATACTCGAAATCAAATCCTTCTAACCTATTTTTTTTTTCAAATTGAGACTTTTTCACTGAGTTTCCATAATAATATTTCTATTCTAAAATAAGAGTAATCAGAAAATAGTTATATTAAAATAAGGTCCCTATGGTTTTGAATTTATCAGTTTAATTTTAAAATAAATAAAAAAATATAAATATCAATAATAAATTTAAATTAATAAATATATAATAATAATAAAATTGATATATAATAAATTAATATATAAACAATTCATAATAATTACATTAAAATAAAATTATTGTAATAACTTACTTTTTATGGAATACTATTATTTATACAATAATATTAATAAATTTATATATAATAATATTGTATTTTATATTTATAAAATAATATTATTATAATTTATAGAATAGAGAATAAAATTTACAGGAGACCTGACAAAAAAATTAAATGAAATAAAAAGACCTGATAATTTTTTTAAAAAAACTACGTGACTTGATTAAAAACAAATCAAAGTATAAGGATATAATAAAACGGAAAAAAATCCTCAAGGACTTGATTAAAAATTAGTTGAAACTATAAGGATCTACATATTAATTATCTCTAAAATATTCAATCCTTATAATTTTGCTCTCATTCTAGTTTTGTTATTATAGTTTCAAATAGTAGATTTTGACTTCTCAAATTTCTTTCTCTAAAACGTTAGTCTTATAGTGTAAAAAACTTGACCATATTGACTTTTGGGAGATCAAAACCTATTATTTGAAATTATAAGGATTAAAACAAAAATGAAGGCATTAGTCCCGAAAAATTCCTTTAAAAGCAAAATGTATATATTCCATAACGTGGCCTTAAACTTTTCGATTTTGGCTTTTTTTTGTAAGGAAGTAAAATTAGCCAGCCACCACCACAAAGGCTTGAGAGTTGTAAAAAGTTCAATTTTGAACTAAATATTCCTATTCTTGTTCATGTTTTATTAATTACACCAAGGTTTACAATTAATATTTACCACATATGAACTCGCCACATAAAAGTTGGAAATGTAGCCCTACTAATATTTTCCTTCTTCTTTATTAATTTAACCCATTCACTTTTACAAGCATTACGACAAAACAAAATTTTCAAGTAGAAGAAAGTAAAACATTAAACTCATATACATATATACCAAAAATTTCAATCATTAGACTAAATCCATCAAGATATAAAACAAAGGTCTTTTTTTTGTGCCAACAAAAAAACAATTTGATAATCTACGTGCATGATGATGTCAATTATCAGAACAATTAACAGATGTGAATAATATGTATATTTTTTATTGGCCAATTCATCCTTGGATGATTGGCTTATCCCAAACTTTTCATTGAAATTATTTACTTACTGGCTTTATTCAGTGTATTTGTTTTTTTTCCTTCCAAAGAATTATTCCATGAAAAAGTGGGGGATCATTTGATGGTATATGCCTATCTATACATGTTTTTGTGTCTGTTGTGCACTTTCATGAATGATATCTATAAGATGTTATGAATTACTACCTTCAGCCCTAATTATAAGAAATGACGGGATGATTTTTTCTAAAAAAATTATTAAACTAAATAAGCTACTTAATTATTTCATATGTTGTGTTTTTATAAATTATATATTATTTATTTGGCCAAACTATTTAAATAAGAAAAATAAAAATAAAAAAATACCTAATTTGCCTAATTTAATTACTCTTAATCTCTCCAAAAAAGTCAACTAGCCTTTATACTGTAGACCTGGAGTGAAAGAATTGTAACACAGCTTCATACTTGGAAAACGTGTTTTGTGTTTTATGGCGTTTTTGGTTCCATTTTAATTTCGTTCCTTTTTTTTTTTGTTTAGCTAGAGAGACATACATATTAATTATGAAATTACAAGCAGGACTGGCTTGCAACCTCCTACCTACAAGAAACTGACACTAGTTTACAGGATGATTGTCTTTAATGTTTTTTAGTGTCCAAAACATTATTTTGGACTAGGGCTGAAGATTTATCAATAGGAGCACGTATGGCAACATAATTTTTGGGTAGAAAAGCCCACTGAAGGAGGAAAAAAATTCAGTGGAAAAAAAGTTCTCTACAAAGGAGATTTAGCTATTTTTTTCATTCATTATATTTTATGCAAAATACGTTCATTTTTAAAAAACACTTCACATCATTAATTTAAACACAAATCACATTTACAATAGCATTTTTTATCTTATCTTATTTATATAAAAGTTAGATAAAATACCCGCCTCCCTCACTGTTAACCCAAATGTGCTTCCATATTTATTAATTTCTCTGATAAAGTACATCATTTAAAATAAATTTAACCAAACACCTGCAATCTTTGAAGACAAGGAATCTGAAAATAGAAGATAAAGTTAGAAGACTAATTTGGGATTTGGAACATAATCGAAATGCAAAACCTAATTTAATTTTACTTTGAACTATCATATAGTTAATAATATCAAGCAAGGGGCCTCTAATGCCCACTCTCTGATTCCCTTTCCATTGTCCTTTCAGATATCTCGATCTTTCAAATGTTTTTCTTCTTCTTCTTTTTCCTATAGGTGATTAGATATTGGAAAAATGATAAAAAATTATCCCTTGATTTCAAAATGTCACTAACAATACCACTCAGATAATAACAACAAGACGCAATCGACAAATGTTTTGTTACGAAATCACCTATTTTAAATTTTCAAGCTCAGTTTCGTATTTTTTTGCATTTTTCCTGACATTCTACATAAAATGAGTCACATATTAATATTTTTTAGGTAAAAAAAAATAGTACATTTTTTATATAGAATTTAATGATCCACATAAACCAAAAAATATTTAGAAGTTTAAGGCATTAGAGTTAATAAATTGATATAATTGGTAAAAAATGTTATTTATAACTATATGATTATAACTTCAAATCTCACCATTTGAGAGTCTTATTTGGCGTCATTAACTGCAGTTATCTACGTGAAACCTTCTTTTGCCTCAAAAAACATATCGTAAATTTTACACCCAACCGCAGAGCCGGGCGCTTAGATTCCCTTGCATAATAATATCACAACCTCTTTTCCCTCATTTTTCTCGTCTTTGTTCACTTTTCAATCCCTCTCTCTTTCTTTGTTCTTGGTTTCATTTCTCCGCATGTACACCATGGAAGAAGCTTGCATGCACATATATAGCAATGTCTCCCGGCTAGCTTATTGGTCACAATTCTGGCGGAGCCACACTCGGTGCCAGCCAGAGGAACGTGACATTAAAATTTTGATAATATATATACATATATATTTTTTGAAGGAATTATGTATCAATCAAATTTAGGCGGTCTAGTTGGTTATAAGTCTATACACTTGACTAGAGGTCCCCCTGCCGAACTTTGATCTCCTCCTCCTTTCCTTTTTTTTCATTTTCATTGTTCTCTCTCTCCTCTTTTTTTTTTCCTTTCCATTTTCATTGTTCTCTCAAGTTCACCGTCGCCCTCCAAATCTCTCCGTCCCCGTTCGCCGCCGCCCCCAACCTCGCTTGCTGCTCTCCAAATCTCCGTTCCGCATCCACGCCTTTCCTTCCCGTCGTCCGCTCTCCAAATCTCGCTTCAAACTTTCCTTCCGTCACCGTCACCCTCTCCTCCCCGTTGGGCCGCGCTATCGCCTCCGCCTCCACATCCACAGCCTTCCTCGTTTTGTCGTCGGCCTTTGTCTTCCACCATTGAGTCCGATAGCCTAAGGCTCATTCCCGAGGCGTTTGGGCAAGATTCGAGGGCCGGTCATGCTTAATTTGCCGAGCAATCAACCGATGACGAGTGATTTTGCATCTTTCCCTCTTTCACTCTTGAAATCATTAAAGCTTGTTTTATGATTTATTTATTTTAAGATCGGGAAATAATAAATGTTTTGTTAAGCGGAGTATTTACGTTGCTATTAATTTTTCTAGGCTGAGTTTTTACTTCATGAAGTCATAAACTTGAGCAAAAACTAATAAGTTAATAAGGAAAGGATAGAAATCAATGATCCACCAACCTAAAATGACGCCTCAGGGACTGAGTAATATGTGAGAAGGACTCGAAAGCCCCACTAAGAGCATGCCGTTAAATGTTTGAAGGCAAGTACGTTTGATCACTTTTGCGTTATCTCGATCTACTAAAGAGGGGAGAAGGACTAAAAACTTTTAATTTCATGGATCAGATATTACTTCGATATGTGTTGTTGAATTGGTTGGAGGATTGCAATTATGCTCTACATCTTTTCAAGTCTTAGAATTGCATGGAGAAGTTGATTAAAACAATTTCGCATCAATCTTTCAAACGTTAAGGACTTGAGAGCAAAATAAAAATGTGATTGAGGAAAAAATTACACAACCGAGCAAAATAAAAAGTTGTAGCAAGAATTGGTATGTAATTATACACAACCTTTTTACAGCCTTCCGGGCATGCTTTGAAAGTTTATACTAGTTTATTAATAGTTTTATCCCATTGATGGGAAACATGAGCACAACTAGATACATCACATAAAGTTATGATCCGATTTTTTTTTGTCATTGTTGTAGCCTGATTCATTAACGCGACATTCCGACATAATGGTGAGTGCCGCATCCTAAAATATATGATCGCTGATTAAAATGGTGATTAATTTCATTACTTCTTTTCTTTCATTGCTCATTGCAGTAAATGCATTGATTTTGTTGTGCTTCGACGCACTAAACTTTCCTTAAAAAAATAAAAATCGGGGCAGCTCTCGAATCCCCCGCAATGTGCACACACACACACACATAAAATATAATCCTGGTTCCACCACTAGGTCACATAAGCCCATATGTTCAGCTCTCAAACAAATTAGCCAAAAGAGGACACACACACATTCTCCATCTTCATCCCTACAAGAACACAATCCAAATTGCAGCATTTGAACCATCACCCTGATCTCATCACCTTCATACCTATCACTGTTCCTCACGTTGAAGGCCCTCCTCATGGAGCTGGAGACAACCTCAGGCGTGGAATTTGGGAATTTTCCAAACAATTGTTGTAACTATATCTAGTAGTATTATAAGTTTGTTAATTACTTTTTTTAAAAAAATCATTTTGGGGTTATTTAATGTGTGTTTGCTTTTCTTAATTTTACAGTGGATAAAGCAATTTGTGTTTGAAATTTTTTGTTCACTGTAGTTGGGGTTCTAAAGGAAAATATGATTTTTTTTAAAAATTACTTCCGGTAGCGTTTCCAAGAAAGCACTGCTATAGCAATATTATATATATATATATTTTAAAAAAAAAACACTTGTACCGCACTTGTTTTGTTGGGACTTGCTCAGCAAGCGCTACAAGTAGTATTTTTTTTTTTAAAAATAAAATAAATACAAGCTGTAGCGCTTTCTCGAGTTGCTCGGCTCGCAAAGCGTCCCTCTTATGCTCTCTTCGGCTTAAGGTCGAAGGTCAAGCTTGGACAAGGTGAGGGAGAAGTTGCTGTATGAGGTCCGGTGACACCATAGTTTGGACAGATGGAGATGATGAGGGTCGTTCGCGTACAGTCTTCCCCCGGGTGTAAGGGTCCCCTATGGAACGATAGAGTTGAATGCGGAGCAAGGCACCTGCTTGCTTGGCCGATAGCAAAAGAAATTATATCCCATCATGCTATCTTCCCTTCAAGCATCTAGTTTGGACGTGAAAAAATGAAATTCTTTATTTTATATAGTAATGACGTTCTTTCTTTGCTCGTTCTTCTCTTTTCTTTTTGTCCCCCCAAAAATCTAGTAATGATAGAATTGATATCATCACATAGACTTACTGGTAACTTCAAGCAGCTCATTGTGTAGTTTGACTTTGAATATAGCTTGCACCACTACTTTATCAAGATTTTTCTTCCAGCCTAAGTGCTACAGTTTGTATTTGTAGCAATGACCTTAAGCACTACATATATATACAAAAGAAGCTCAACTTCCCTTCAATCAACCCTCCCCTTAAATTTACTATTCTCTCATCCCTTTAAATCCCTATCTAACTCCGAACGATCTGGTTAAAGATTTTTTTGCTCTTTAAAATTGTTTATGTGAAACTTTAATGGTTTGTCGTTCATATAAGATTGTAGGTGGGGGACCAGGATTGGTTGTGTCTCTATCAGCACTCTTGTCTTCTTTAATTTTATCTTCGGTAATCAAATAATGAGTGGGACACATATGATATTACTTTTGTCTCCTTTACCGTTTTCTTAATATTGAACTAATTTTAAATTTTTAATATCTATGGGGCAGATCATAGAGAATACTACATTCGCTCCTTAATATACAAACTGGTTGTTAGTATAAATATGCGGAAACACTTTACGCCAGAGAAAACGCTTTTCACGCCACACACACATTTAAATGCATTTATTTCACATATATATATATATAATTAAGATTATATATGTTTATCCCATTATTTACTGCACACAGAATCTTTTTCTTCTCACAACACGGTAAGTTTTTAAACCCCATAAAATATACGATATTATTTGTACACTACCAACATGATCTTATATTAAGAATCCAAAAAATAAAGAATAAATACGAAACATGTTAATCAATCTTGATTCTTAGAGTTTGAGGCCAAAGCAGTAATAAATATGAAATAGTCTAATCAATATCTTATTTTTAGAGCTTTAGATATTTAAAGAACTTGCTGACTTTGGTTTCGTAAGACTCTTAGAAGATCATTTTATTGGTAGAGCTTAAACCACCACTACAATTTGTAACAACAATACATCATTCATAATTTCATTCAATAAAAAATAAAAGTCATTTCTAAAGAATATTCAGTCCATTGATAACTTAAAATTTATACATTTCAGTACATTTTCACATTTTATTAGTTAAATCGAATTAGCATAAAATAGACATACATAAAAGAAAATGTGATTTGTGAAATAGACAAATTTTGAAAATATTGAGTTAACAAATACTTTTGAATTATTTAAAGAGTTTATAGCTTCATAAAATCCTTTTTTGATAGGAGGATGATGGATTAGATTTTAAAAGCTGGAGAAGACATGGAAAGCTTAGGAAATGA